>JAJPUD010003876.1:125829-223395 GCA_023553655.1 Myrmecobius fasciatus
GAAGGAAGGAAGGAAGGAAGGAAGGCAGGCAGAAAAGACATTGTGATCCAATGATTTCCTCTGCAAGCATTCTGTTAAAGAGTTTAATTATCAATTTCTTTAGCTTGTACCAATAATGAATTGTGAAACTGGAAACTTAAAAAGAAATAAAATTAGAGAAATTTCCCATGTTGATTTTCTCTTTCCCTTAGAATTTTCTGCCCCCATCCCTTTTTATAATAATAGAATACTTTAATATCGTACCTTAACTATCTGGAGAATTTGATCTGCAGCCTCTTTTGGTAACATTGTTTAAATCGCCCTAGAGTGATAATTATTTCTCTCCTTTTAAAGTAATTCTTCCACCTACTTTAAGCTAAAAACCATTATCTCATGGCCTATTCTGAAAGATGAAAATATTTTCCTTGATTTCCCTGAACCATATTTTATGTAGGTTGTGCATACAAAGATATTTTAGCATCTTTCCTGGGGATGTCAATTATACATCTGTGCCTCCATGTGGATATATTCAGTGAGAAGTAGATGACTTGAGTCAAATAAGAGTCCACAAAATATACTCATGAATTTGTCATAGTGTGGGTAATCATCATAGTAATCATAAGGAATAAGCCCTGACCCTATGGTATAATTGCTATAATTAATTCCTTCATGAGCAAATTTCTTCTACTGGTGCAGGCTGACATCTTCTCTATAATGTATAGTCTTAGAAATTTGCCTAAAAGCCTGAGAAATAAATGGATCAACTTAGTGCCACCCAGCCAGCATTTGCAGGAGGCAGGACAGGTATCTTTCTTCCTAGTTTTAAGGCTGACTCTCTAGCAACTGTGCAATGCTCCATTAATAAACTTGGCAAATGTTAATATTTAAATGTACCTTTAAAAGGTTTTCTCTCAATAATATTCACTATGTGTGTTACATAGCAAGAGACTACATAGACATCTTAGAAGGAGTGAAAAACTAGCAATCAGAAGAGACCAGTTTGATTTTTGATCATGGCCATTCTACCTGCATGACTTTAAGCAACTCACTTTACCTATGTGAGCCTTTGTAAAATGGGGATATTGATGCTTTGGGCAGCTACTTCACAGTATCACAGATAATATTACAGGATACAAAGAGCTTTGCATAACTTAAAATCACTAACTCTCAACTATCATTATTTATAGAGCATTTAAAGATTTGTATCCCAAGATCCTTCAATTGATCTTCACCATTCTGGTTTCCTTCTTCTTCATACATTCTAGCTTATTTATGTTCTTTCTAAAATGTAGGGATTGGGACACAGCAATCTAGCTATAATCTAATCATGATAGAGTGTACATCATTAATCTCACTTCCTCAATCTGGGATCTTAAGCTTCTCAGTAGAGCTACAATTCCATTTGTGTATGGTGCTTGAGGAGTTGAAAGAGGGCTAACATGTCTAGTGTGATGGCTAACTGAGCTCTTTTCTGGGTTGCTCAGCCACTTTTAGTGTCCACCTGGCATTCAACTCTCACCTGAGGCTCCAAAACAAATGCAGCATGTACAATAACTCCAGATAGGCTAAACCAGGACAGACAGACTTCAAACCCATCAATAAATGGGGGGAGAAGGGTGTCTACCCCAAGCATGTAGAGATTTCCCTGTGCAGAAAATGTGCATGAGAACAATTGGTTCCAACTACGATGGATGTGCTAAAGCACATAATGTGCAGTGCTTTGAGTCTGGTCAGACATCAATAGTGTCAAAGTCATACTTGGTATACTGGGTCATCCCCAATCATCCCAACTTGTCTTACCATGAGACTCTGATGACTGAAAGAAAGCGTAAAGCTGATAACTTTGGGCAACTACAACTCACCTGAATCCAATCCACTGCAAATCAAGAAATAATTTTGGGATATCACTGGTCCTCTATGAAAAAAAGGATGACAAACAAGAATTGTCCATGACAATGTAAGGTTTACTCATACTGAGCTCACAGGCTACCATAGATCTAGTTCTTTTCTCAGACTATGGCTGTCTAGCAATTCTTTCACCAAACTCTATATGTAGAAATTGATTGTTTGAATCCAAATATAAAACTTTACATTTATCTCAAATACATCTCATCTTTCTTGATCTTAGTCCACCGCTTAGCATTTCAAAACATTTATAACTTCTGATCCTGTTACTTTGACTACAAACTGGTAATATGAATAAGAGAAATACAAGAGTATGAGACAGTAAAACAATATACTACAACTAGATATAAATTATCTTATCTGTTTTTTAAAGTTACTTCTAAGTGAGAATGCCTACAGATTGTTCAGATTCAAACTAGGAAGGGCTTGATCTATTAATATTCAAAAACTGGCAATGGCTTTGTTTTTGTGTCCCTTGAGTCTAAGAATGATAGATGCTTGATTCTGAGGTTCCTATTTGCCCCTAAATACAAGAAGGTTTGCTCTCCAAAAAAATTAAATAAGGAAAAATTAAGACTCCATGTTGACTTTTAGTTCTCTTAAAATGCTAGGGATTCATTTTGCAAGCATCATAAAATTTCCCTTTTGAAGGCATAAGAAGCCATATGTGTGTGTGGATATAGGAATATCTATATATAGGTGTCATAATGTGCTAATGCATAAAAAGGTGTCAAGTTGAAAAAAGTCATTAGAGTAAACTAATATTAAAAAAAATTAAAAATAAAGGTCACAATGCACCAAGGTCTCAGCTCCAGTGATAAGAAAATGATCCCTGCTCTTTTTTTTAACCTTTTCACAAACTTTTTAATCTTCCTTATTTCATCTTTCCTTATTTTCCATTTTTCTTACCCCCCCCTTTTTATGTTTCTCTCGATATATGTTTCATTATATTTTCTATTTACTGATTAGCTTTCTACCCTCTCTCTCCTTCTCTCTCTCTCCACTTTTCAATGTGATGTGATATATTTATTTTTTGAATTTCTTCTTCTCTGAAAAAATAATAAATAGCTTCCTCTTAAAGAGGCTCATTTACTTGACATAGCTTAACATCTCAAAATATTTTAAGCTGGCAGTAAGCAACATGAGCTACAGAATTGATTTTACCCTTTGACCCAGTAATCCCATTACTATGAATATACCTTAAGGATATAATTAAGGAAGATATGAAAAAAAATTTGAAAAGAAAAAATATATATTGGAAACAACTTAAATGTTAATAGACAAAGCCTGAAACTGTGCTGGTTCATCAAACTAATGGAATATGATAGAGACATTAAAAATTACAAATGCAATAGATATAAAAGATATTTAAATATAATGTTTGCAGAGCAGACCAGAAATTTTGTTATGACATAGCCTTCTCTGTCAAATATGGGGCAAGGGAGTACAACAGCTTCCAAAGATAAACAAATATGATTTAAAAATTTAGCCTAAAGAAGAGGAGACATAAAATGAGTTGTTGAGATATATCTTCAAGTATTTCAAGGACCATAATGTTGTCTCTAGGAATTGACCCCGTTTGGCATAAGAAAGGTGAAAATGGGATTAAATTTGAAAATCTCAGACAAGCAAATTTATGTTTCCTCTAAGAAAAAAATGCATCATAATTATCCTAGATTTTCCTTGGAGGTAATGGATTTCCTCTGATTGGAGATCTTAGAATCAAATCCAGCTAACTATTTATGTCATTAAGGAAAAAAAATAAATTTTGGAATAAAGTTCAATTTTAGACACGATAAGTTTGTAGTTCAATATATTATTGACAAAAGTCTGTATACTCAAAGCTATGGGTTTTTCAGTGTAATGTATGACTGTGAGATTTTTACCATAAGGAGAGTTGAGCATTACTGAATTGACACTTTTTAATTATGGTGCTGAAGAAGACTTTGGAGATTTCACTGGACAGCAAGGAGGTAAAGTCAATCAACACTTAATGTTAACTGAACTTTCTGGACAACACTAAAATTAATTCAGATTATTCAAATCCTGAAACTGAAGCTTTAAAAAAAATCCTAATCATACAAAATGACAGGACTCATTGAAAAAGACTGCAGAAAAATACCAAAAAGAAAGAAAGAAAGAGAAAGAAAAAAAGAAAGAAAGAAAAATGTGAGGATGACATGGACTCCAAATGTGAATTTGGAAAGTCTTTGAGAGATAAAGGAAGATAAAAGAGACTGCCATGTGATGATTTATGGGCCTTAAAAAGTTGAGCACCAGTAAATGATTGAATAACAATAGTAAAACTATTAAGACTGGATACAGAGATTTCAGAATTATCAGTGCACAAATGGCAAGAACATGGATGAAATCATTATGGGGGGAACATATATTAGATAATCTGTATTTTGTTGTCTACTTATTTAAAAACTAGCAATCATCAGAGAATGACAAATATTATGGGGCTGGAAAAGCAAATATGTTTTTGAACGTGGAGAAATGATGAATTCCAAATTAAGTTCTTTCAGGACATTGTAAGCAAAGTAAAGTAGGTTGTATGCACATTTGAGGCAAAACTCTAGAAAATAAGAGCCATCACTCCAGACTCCATCATAAGTCTGGAATATGATTGAGAAGCAATAATATATATATATGTATATATATATATATATCACACACACACACACACACACACACACACACACACACATTTAAAGCACCCTCACATAATGAGCTTTAAAGTGTATAGTAGCAGCATGAGTTACTTCTGAGTACTCTTAATATTAATGATCATCACATGACATTTATACCTTTTCCTCTTGGGTGATTCTTCTCTATGTCCTCTCATAAATTCTACATAAAAGATACAAGCAATTGCCTGAAGATTTTCCTTTTCATTTTCAATTTTTCATATATAGCAGTATAATACTAGAACCGTATATGTCTCTTTTTCACTTCATGAGCAGCCATTTAGTTTTCTAATTGCAAATTTCCTCAATGATGTCTCATACAATACCCCAGGTCTTGTATGCAAGTCATTATCAGATTATCAATTTGGTAGTGCAAATTACACACACACATAAATACATACAGACATTTAAAATGTCTTATATGGTATACAAGCAAACACATATATATGCAATATTATATATTCACATATATACATGTGTTATATGTCTCTATGTATATATATACATATATATATATATGGAGAGAGATTCCCACATCTATACAGACATACACATATGTATGTATGCAATCTTTCTTCTTCCCATTGGGAAATATTATTATTGTCATGACTATTTTTACCATTAGTATTAATTTTATGAAATGATTTAAGATTTGCAAAATCCTTATAAAAATATCTCATTTTAACTTAAAAACATATCTGGGAGGTGTCATTATTATTTCCATCTTAAAACTGAGTAAATTGAGGTAGAGAAAAATTAAATGACTTGTTCTTGGTTACACAGTTCCATTTCTCAGGTGATTTTCAACACACATTATTCTGACTCCAAGTCCAGCAATCTATCCAATAACTTATGGTTGGTTTTTAAACCATACTTGGCTATCTTATAATTTACTGATAGGATCACATAGCCAGGAAGTATCTCAGGTTAGATTTAAACTCGGAACTTTTTGATCTCTGGTGTGACACTCTGTACACTGTACTACTTTGATTTGAGGATCCATTAGCCAAAGTTCTATGACACCAGTGAGAAAATATTAATGTTAAGGAGGAAAAAACAATAATTGTTATAGTGAGCAATTTGGAAATACAGGAATTTTCCAAAATGCATCCAAGTCTCTTTTCTTTTAATCCATATCTGGTTCTATCTGTAGTATTTGAAGAGATGGACTGAACACTTTTATAGTGTTTATAACAGACATGTATTAATCAGTGCTGAAGCCATTGACTATATAACTCAGATTGAAGTCAATCCATCTCTAGCTGAATTTCCAACTAAATAAAAGGGTTAATGCTGTTAGGCTCCTCTCATATGTCAAAGTACCTGGCACTTTTTTTATTCCAGTTGAGATTTATAACTCAGAGGGTCCACTGCTCATATTAAAGTTGACTGAAATTCGACTTTTCCGGTAAGAGGAGTTTATCCCCCAGGAGTTCAAAGAGGCCTCCATTGTCCATCTCTAAACAGGAAAAGGAAATATGTTTTTCTGTGATGATCATAGGGAGAGGAATGAATTTCTTTCTTAGTCATTGACCACAAGATTCTTGCCAGATTTCTACTTCATAGATAATTCTTAACCTGAAAAACTGGTCATCTGCCCAAAGCCAATGTAAGTCCAGAAAGGGCTAAAGAGTGGTCAATATGGTATTTGCTACCCAATAATTCCAAGAAAAATGTCAGGAGCAGAAGAGAGGTCAATGTGCAAGATGTGTGGATCTAATTGAGGCTTTATACTGCGAGTCATGAGGTTCTCTGGAACCTTTGTCTGCCCAGAGAAATTCATCAGTATTTTCTTTCAGTCTCATGATGGTGTGCTTGCATGGATTCTAGATAATATATGAGGCTTTCCTACTTTTCCTCTCATCAATAGAATGAAGGAGGGCTGTCTGCTTGCTCCCATCCTTTTTAGAATGAGATTTTCAGTGATGTTGTAGAATGGCTTCAATAAGAATGAAAAAAACATCAAAGTCAGCTACTGCCTGAAAATTAATTACTTAACTAGAAAAAGGCTACAAGCCAGGACTGAAGTGGAAGGAGAGTTAGTGCATGGCTTTTGTTTGTAAGTGATTAAGTACTCAAGGAAGGTTCTGAGACTGAGATGCAACAGCATATAGATTGATTTTCTGCTGCTTGTACTAATATTGGTCTAATAATAATAGCCTGAAATTGGCTAATAATTAGTAACAAGAAAACAGGTTCTCCACCACTCAGCCTCATACCATCCCTAAGTGGGATCATCGGTTTAGCAAAAGGGACAGTTTGAATGCTCTAGATCAGTTCACTCATCCTGGCAGCATATCTTCCAGGAATATACATATAGATGATGAGGTTGCTACATGCAATTGCCAGAGCCAGCTTTGTGTTTGAGAGACTCCAAAGGAAAGTGCGGGAGAGAAGAGATATTAGATTGTCCATGAAATAGAAGTCCTCTAGAGCCATGATGCTGATCTCATTGTAGTGACCCTGTGAAACCTGGGTAGTCTACCAGGGCCAGGCCAGGAAACTGAATTGCTTCCATTGGAATTGTCTTTGGAGGATTGTGAAGATCATCTGGCTGGGTGATGTCTCTGATCCTGAGATTCTCTCTCAAACTGAACTACCAGGTATTCCAACACTGCTGCACAGAGTGTAACTGCATTTTTAGTGCCAAATGTGCATTTGTCTAAACGATTATTTTACAGGGGGAGCTAACACAAGACAAGCACACACATGGACATCAGAAGAAGCAAGGTCTCTTTGAAGAACTTAATCGTGGGATGTGGGAGACATTGGTATGGGACTGCCTAATATCAAAAAAGGGCTGTGCCCTGGGAACCAAGCAAAACTGAAGTAGAAACATCAAATATACAAAGAAACATAGAAAGACTCAAAAAATATCTTTAATGCATACATTTAGCGACATCTCTACTTCAGTTCAAAATGGACTATTTGTGGCTGATCTCAGGAGGAGCCTTATGGAACTCCTACTGGTCTGCTTGGACACACTGTGCACTCACTCCACAACCTGAAGAGGTTGTGTCCTATTCAAGCACAAAGGGCAACAACCAACCATGTACAGTGTCTATGTAAGGCATAGAAACTAGAACTATGATTTTATGAGAATTTCTTGGGTGGTAGGCTATCTCTCCAATAAAAGCATTCTTTTTTACAATTTGGAAAGTTAGTTCAAATAATAAAGGGATAGATAAGTGGCAGATTAGATAGAGCTCTAGGCAAAAGGCAAAAGATCAGAGTTCAGATGTGACTTTTAACACTCAATAGCCCTGTGTCCTGGTCATGTCACTAAACCTCTGCCCCAATAAAACTGGAGAGGAAAACAACAAATCACCTTATCATCTTTGCCAAGAACACCCCAGTGGGGTCAGGAGGATTCTGACACTATGGTCAAAAATACCCAGATAGACAAATAGACAGTGCATGTCCCAGGCTGGACTTTCACTCCTGTTTACCTGGCTAGGAGGTCAGCTTTGTCCTCACTTCTCCATGCTGCCTCTCCCTGGCCAAAACATATGTAACACCATAGTAACGAAACAAGCCGCTCTCCAAACTCTCTGCTGCAATATTGGCAATTCTGATCGAGTCACATGGACTAAGTGAAGCACTCTTAAAAACGCTTGTTATAATTTGGACAGTCTTCATTCTTCCCCAAAAGTCACCTCCAAATCTCATAAGAGTCCAGATTCCTGAAGGCAGCAGCAGAAAAAAAAAAAAAAAAAACAAACTCTAGCAGATGCCTTCAATGTGGGAATCAGACTGGCTGAAGACAAGGAGACATAGCACCGGCCAGATGGTCAGAAAGTGATGAATTTCTGGACCTTTAATGAGTTAGAGGAAAGCACAAAATGCACCAGAAGCTATATGGTTGCTTTGCTCTTTAGCAGAGAGGGGAATCTCTCAGCTCCCTTTCCCTTTATTATTTATTAATTATTATTATTAGTATTATTCCCTTTATTATTTCCCTTCTACTGGTTTCAAAACTTGTTCTTTTCTCCTCCAGTCCCTATAGGGGAACTTAACCTAATCCACACAATGGAGGACTTTGCTTCATACTTAACTGAAAAAAAAATATCTGTCACTCACTACCATTATCTTCCTCTTCTCAGCATCTCTCCATCTATTACCCCCCTTCTCCTTTATGACATTCTCCAATAAAGACCAAGGACAGCTCCTGTTCAAAAGCCAGTGATGCTATTCTCTTCTAATTCCATTTTCACAGCTTGCCTCTTTCATATACTTATTCTATAAAGTTCAATATCTCCTGAAATACTGACTCTTCCAATGCCCACAAATATGACCTCAAAATATCATTTTCCATAAGAACCTCTTCTATGACTTTAAGTTCTTCTCTTATACAACACTTGTTTTTTTCTGTTAAAACTTCTAGAAAACAAATAAGCAAAAATTGTCTACATTGAATTCTGTTAAAAAGTTAACTCTGTTAAGTAAGACTTAGGAGTATACTGAAAACCAATAGCATCAAAGAAGATATAGAATTACCAGTAAAAAAGCAGCAGAATCTTTTACCTGTGATCTCAGAGAAGCAGTTGGAAACAACTAGTTAAACTATGTCCCCAATTGGTCAATGACCAGGGAGAGACGGTTAAAAAACACATGTCTGAGAGAAATCATAGTCACCCAAGTCGAGACAAAAAGCTGGATGACCAGAGTCAGCTACTGGAAAATCTTATAGGAGTCCTTAATGAAGAAGATTATATAATCCAAAGAAAGGTTGTGGGCAATATAGAGTAGTCTAATCTGTTCATATTACAGTTGAGGAAATTGAGGCTCAAGGAAATGAAATTCCCTGTCCAAAGTTACACTGGTACTATTAAAAATGAGTTGTAAAATCCTCACTCTATCCACTTACCAATATGCCATTAAAGCATCGTGTTGAGATAGCTAGCATTTAGGTCTCTAGTTGCTGGAGACAAAAGTCAAAGACTAAGTTACAGAAGTTTCAGATATGTAATTGGCAATACATTTCTTAACTAAGCATTACCAATAAGAATAAAAAAGTCTTGTAATATTATTCATCATCATAAATCTTAACTCTGACCACCACCAAGAAAAAGTTTTTAAAAATCTTACATTTCTATGAAGACAATTCTAGTGGACTTATGATAAAAAGAGGAATCTGCATCTAGAAAGAAGCCTGTGAAGACTGAGCATGGATCACAACATAGTATTTTCACCTTTTTTGCTGTTTGCTGTTTTTTTTTCTCATTTTCCCCCTTTTAATCTGATTTTTTTTTCTTGCTCAGCATGATAAATGTGGAAATATGTGTAGAAGAATTGCACATTTAACATATATTGAATTACTTGCTGTTCAGAGCAAGGGGGAGAGAGGGAGAAAAAATTGGAACACAAAGTTTTATAAGGGTGAATATTGAAAATACCTTCACATATATTTTGAAAAAAAAAGCCATTATTATTTTAAAAAAATAAATAAGGTTTGAAGACATGAGAATCCTTGTCAGGTGGTAAATTCTCAGGAAACAAAATGCAAAAATGTGATTATAGTATATGTTTATTTAATTTGTAGAAGTGAAACTTCTCAAGAAAGTATTACTGGAAAAAGGAATTTTCCTAATATACTACTGCAGAAGATATGGACATATGATTATTTGCAATTAATACAGCTTAGTAAGATAATGCAAGATAATGCAATTCACATGTTATCTTGAATATCTATCTGTTATTTCAAAAACTACAAATTTTCTTAGCTTTATTATTTTAAGTCTATTTATTGAAAAGAAACACTCCAAAACATAAATTAACACAGAGACTTCTCTTCTTCCTCCTCTTTCAAGGCTTCAGGAAATATGAAAGCATTTTACAGAGTATTAAGAATTCTGACAGCCCTAATTACAACTCTCTATAGACACAGTTGTCATACATTACCTTCCATCAGAGTGCTATGCATGAGGGATCAATGATGCTCAGGATAATTGGATAAGCAGTGTGAGATTCCCTCTGATAATGTAGAGATTGTGTCTGCAAAAAACGAATGGACGGGCTTCTAAATGTCCATCGTAGTGGCACTTTGGCAACCCTCAATGCCATTTCAAACAGCAACTGCCACATGAGTAGCCAAGCATGCCTGACTTGATTGCACTTACTGCCTATTTATTTACTAGGAGAGAGAAAACTGATCTTCCTTGGGGTGAGTTCATACCAATCAAGCTCATTTCAATGTCACTATTTTATTGTGAATTACCTTCACAACTCTATATTAACTTTCACAATTAGAATCTCTATATTAAACCCAAGTTAGAAACATTGATTATTGATTTATTTGCACTTATGCCCAGAAGCACAAATCAAATGACAGAATTTTTGGTTTTGAGAGGAAATACAAGGAGGAAATAAGATGAAAAGCAGCTCCAGTTCCCACCCTAACTCTGATACTTAGAGCTATGGATTACTCCACTTCTTCCAGACTTAGTTGTCTTCATCACACAGTCCTGAATTTGGACCAAGTCAGTCTTAATTGGGATCCCAGAAATACCTGTAGCAAAGCATTTTAATTTTCTGGAACAAAAAATTCTCATCTAGAGAATGAGATTGTTAATCTAGGAGGTTTCCAAGTCTTTTCCATATCTAGATTCAGGGACCAATTCAATAAGATGAAATGGTCATACTGATTACCAAGGTTCTCCCTGAAAAAATGATCCCATTAGTTTCCATCTTGAACAGATTGCTCCCTTGTTATCCCCACTTTATCACTTATTTCCAGCCTTTCCTTTTCGTACTGCCTGCAGACATTCCCTCAACTCACCTATCCTGAAAATAAGTTTCTACTTTCTGGTCCCTTCCATCCTTACTAATCCCTCTTCTAAGGCTTGTCAGATCGTTGTGTCTGAATTCCTTAAAAAGGCTTCTGCTTATTTTCCCTTCACTTTCTTCTTAATCTATGACTTTTCAGCTTCTAATGTTATTATTTTGCTAAAATAGCACTCTCCAAAGTTACTAATGTACTTTTGGCTATCAAATCCAATGAATTTTCTTCAAACCTCATTTTTCTTGACCTCTCTGCAGCCTTTCAAACCATTCATTGCTTTGTCCTTCTGGATGAACTTTTCTGTACAGGATATTAGGACACAATTCTTGGTTCTCACCCTACCTATCTGACTGCTTCTTTTCAGTCTCCTTTGATTGAACCTCAGGTCTATCATATTTTCTAGCTTTTGCATGGAGTTCTGCTCTAGGCCCTTTTCTCTTCTCCATCTCTATGACACTTGGAGATTTACTCAGGACTCATGCTATCATGTCTATGCTGATGATTCTTACCTCTAGTCTGGCATCTAAAACTTCTAGTGAGTCATGCCCAACTGAATGTCTAATAGACATCTTAAAATCAAGAGTTAAAGTCATTATCATTTCCATTAAAAACTCCCTCCCCAATTTTCTCTAGCACTGTGGAGAGCAATACCACCCCGTTGCTCTTGAGCTTCCATATATTTCTTTATACACACTTGAGCTGAAAAAAATTCTCTAACTGCAGTTCTTTAATTTATTGATGAATATTCCCTCCAGTATACTTTTGTTAAACAAACTTGATGAAGTGTTTGTATTAGAACTAGGCAATAGTGCTCTTACTCCATCATCTTGATAGAGGAATTCTTTGAAATCATTAAAATAAAATTGCCCTGATTTTTTTTAAGTCTTTGCTTGTTAAAACTCATATTTATTTTTAATAATAATACAGAATTATTTCTCTTCCAGTTCCTGAGACACTTTTCTCTAGGCCCTGCCTTATCTTTCTCCATTGCTGCTTTCTATTCACCCTCAACTGTGGAAGGCTATGAAAGTAAATAGGCAGTGATCTACAGGAAAAAATCAAGAAATGTTAATGGTCTGTTTTTTTTGTTGTTGTTGTTTTGTTTTTTGTTGTTGTTGTGTTGTTGTTATTTTTGTTTTTGTTTTAAGAGCAAGCCACTTGAGCTTTCATTGATTGGAAATTCAGTGGCTATACTTGCACAATTCCATTACTGATTGAAATAAGATCATTAATTCTCTCCACTTCAAACTAAGACTCATTAATATGACTTATACTTCCTTCTCACCCACATCCACATCCACACTTTGTAGTTCACCATATTGATGCCAGACTTGATGAAGATCCCCAATTGTCTTAGCCAACTGAAGATCAAAATTCCCTGACTCAAGAGATTCCTCAGTTTTTACTATCTTAGTAGCCAATATTTCAGCTTACACAATCGTATAATTCTCATTTTGGCCCTGAATTCTTACATAATCATGAAATATAATTGTGGTTAATAAACTATTGAACAAAACCTTACAGTAATGAGGGATATCTTTGTAGGAAACCAATTTCCATTTTGGTTAGTAAGAAATAAAGACAGAAATTTGAGTTAACTACAGGTTTCCCTCACCACATTGGAAGTCACGGAGTGCAAAAGAGTAGAGGCAAGAGGGGAAGACATTCTTTGAATGATATCCTCTCCCAGTACTTTCCATTTTAATTTTTTTTTTCCTTTCTGAAAATAATAAGGTCTTAAATATTGTTTTTTTTAAGTTTTTTTTTTAAACTGTAAGTGCTTCAAATTCAACAAATTTGAAGCAAACCCTATTCTCCCCACCTCAGTTTCAGTTTTATTTCCAGTTTACCAATTCCCTTATCTTAAATGTGGTGCCCAGAACTGAACATAATTTTCTAAATGTGTACTGACCAAGACCAAGCAAAGCATAATTATCATCTTTCTACTCTGGGACACTCATTTAATTTCCCTTGAGCTTTCATTAGCTATTCTGCCTGTCATAAACATTATTGAATCATTTGCCTTAGTTCCCTAAGTCCTTGAGATTTTTTTTATGCAAATTGTTGTCTATTCCTGCCTGTCCCCAAAGACTTAAAGATGGGGAGGGATTCTTCAAGACTTTCTAAACTAACCCTCATCTTTTCCAGGTAAGGAAACCAAGTCACAAAAAAGTTAATCAAATTGCTCAAAACTCTCTTCTACCTAGAAACTTTAATTTAAAAAAAAATTACTGAATAACAAATCGTTTTTAGCCTTAGTCCATTTCACTGGCTTTGTTTATTATTTTTTTATTTAAAATTCTTCTCTCAATTGTTGATAAAGTCAACTATGCACACACCTTCCTTTCCCAACTTCTTGCCTCCTTGTTCCCAGTTCCACCTTACCCAATATCAAGAGATTGCCCTCACCATACACAATTTAAGAATCTATATACTCCTATGGATCATGACCTGCTAATTTTGTGTCCCTTTCTGTGCCCAGACTGGAATTTTGCATATAATGAATATCAAAACATGAATTGAAAATGAATAGATAAATGTGGAGGAGAAAGAAAAGAATCAGAAGGAAAACACAAAGATAAGTCTCCTATCAAAGATTTTCCCTGTAGGAATCATTGATAGAATGGTCATTAGTTTTGCAACTGCATGAGTTTTGGTGTCATTATGGGTCCAATACTAAGAGATTCATTGTGACTGAGCCAATTCATCTTTCTTCACTACAATGAAAAATAGAGATAAAAATACATCAGTAAAATAGAGGTAAAAATAAGCACATACTCTACCTCACACCATTGAAATAAAGAATGTGCTGAATCTCAAAAGGATTCTAGCAATTTCAGTCATTGTGGATTTTTATTTTCATTATTCCATTCTTAATTTTACAGTTTCTTTTGGCTCTGCACATTATTGAGATCAGATTTAGAAAAAAAGAAATGATCATTCCTAATTCTTAATTGAGAACTACTCAGATGAATAATTAAAAATATATAACTGAATAACTTCCAATCATTAATAATATGTGAAATGAAAATTGAAATGATTGTAAAGTTCTTCATCATAATGATTAAATTTGAAAAGATAAAAGAAAGAATATAACAGTTGTTGGAGAGACTGTGAGATGACAGGCATACTCATTAATACATTGTTAGTGCATAAAAATTGCTTCATGTATGCAAATATAATCAGAACTCTGTCCCCAAGGTCACTCAACACTTTGATCCAGCAATAGCATTGCTAGGAATATAAGATTAAAAGATTAAAATATAAGATTAAAAAAGAGCAAATTAGTGTACATATACAAACAGAATTCATAGCAGCATTCCTTTGTTGTAGAAAGGAAAAAAAAAAAACAACTGAAAATAAAGTAGACAGCCACCAACTGTGCAAAGGCTGAACAAATTAGGGCTTATGAGTTTAGTGAAATTATTAGGCTATAAGAAGTGAAGAAATGGAGAGATTCAGAAGTTTTTTTTAAAAAAAATCCTGGATTAGTTTTAGTTAATGAAGAAAAAAATACCAAACTGTATAGAACCATTTATATAACTACTATAATGTAGAGAAAAATAATTTGAAGTGTCTTGATAGGTCCGGTCAATGCAAGGACAAATCATGGCTCCATAAAACGCTGATAAAGAATGTGCACTATTTCTTTTAGGTAAATGGCTGATGTATTAGAGGGCACAATTAGTTATTTTTGAGTGAGAGAATAGTCAGTATGAGTGGGTGGCTATTACTACAGATAGTGATTACTGGAGAAGTTTGCCATTTCCTTCTCCAGCTCATTTTTTTTTAAATGAGGAAATTGAGGCAAACCGAGTGAAGTGACATTTTGCCCAGGATTACAGAGCTGAGTGTCAGAGGCTGCATTTGAATTCAGATCCTCTGACTCCACATCAGCACTCTAACCATTGTACCACCTAGCTACCCTAAAATATTTTACTGATTACTTTAAATATTTCTTGGTCTGAATTAAAATAAATCCCACTTCTTTTATTATAAGCCTTTCCTGATTCCATAAATTTAGCAGTATTTTCCTCTTTTGAAAAAAAAAAAAAACTTGTAGTTCTTTTCTGTAAATTTTACACTTTCTTCTCTGAATATATATCATATCTGGCTCTGTATGCCATTCCCATTTCCAGTACTCAACACATACTGTAAACTTAACAAAGCCCAGACTTTTTGTTTGTTTGTTTGTTTACTCATTTTCCCTCTGCCTTGCATATGCATGGTGTCTTATATATAATATATTTTGAATAAATGCTTCATATACTTAATTGAATGGAGCATCATGGAGATTTATTTATGCCCATTCATTCTTTATGTATTCAAGTCTGCTGAAATTCAGCCATTACTACCAACGTTGTAGAATCCCTATGGATTCATCTCTGGATTAGGGTGTAGGTGAATTAGGTAGGATAAGTACGATGGAGGCAAGTGTATGGAAGATATTTAAAGGCTACACAGGAATTTATACTCAATCTTGGAATTGATAGGAAGCTGCTAGAGTTTACTGAGCAGGGAAGTGAAATATTCAGATCTGTACTTTCAGGAAATCATTCCAGCATATATTGGAGGAATGAATTGGAGAGGGGTAGAATTTGAGGAAAGGAAAACACATTAAGCTGTTACTAAGAGATTCTAGGTGAAATGTATTTATGACGTGGATAAAGGGAGTAATTGTGTGAGTGGAGAAAATAGGATACATTTTGGGATTACGCCAAAGTTGAAACAGAGAGATTTTCATTTTCCAATTGAGCAAACCAATGCCTAGAGAAATAAGGCAATATGCCCACAATTCTAGTTAGTGACAGAGCTGGGAATAGAATTCAAGTGCTTAATTCCATGTTTGGCTCCTATGAGAATCTTTAGAAATGTGTATTGATCTACTGACCTGAAAACCAGTGAAAGTGTTCATTCTACTATACCATGGAACAGGGAAACCTTAATCCAAAATGATGATTTTATATACAATTGCCATGCCAATGGTTCTCTTCTATGATGTGGTACAGCTAAAGGTCTCCTGGGAGCAAACAGCCCTAATTAATTCCCTCTTTGCTTGCTCTGTAATGGGGATTAGTACATTAAAAAGTCATTTCTAAAATTTGGAAGAGAAGAGTGTTTTCTCCCTTTTGAAATGATGAAGGAAATAGTATCACTCTGCAACAGGAGGTTGTTCTTTGTTTGCTTTTGGTTTTTTATCATGGACCACTTGGGATGGTGGGTAAAACAAGCATCCTTTCTTGGGGAAAAAAAAAGAGTTTTTAAAAGCACAAAATAAATCATATTACAAAGAAAACTAATTATATTAAAGAAAAATTAATTCCAATACTATATAAACTATTTGAAAAAATAGGGAAAGAAGGTGTACTACAAAATTCCTTCTATGATACAGATATGCTGCTGATAGCTAAACCAGGTAGGGTGAAAACAGAGAAAGAAAATTATAGATCAATTTCCCTAATAAATATTGATGCAAAAATTTTAAATAAGATATTAGCAATGAGATTACAGAAAGTCATCCCCAGGATAATACACTATGACCAAGTAGGATTTATACCAGGAATGCAGAACTAGTTCAATATTAGGAAAACTATCAGCATAATCAATTATATTAATAACCAAACTAACAAAAATATATGATTATCTCCATAGATGCAGAAAAAGCCTTTGATAAAATCCAACATCATTACTATTAAAAACACTAGAAAGTATATGAATAAATGGGCTTTTCCTTAAAATGATCAGTAGCATCTACTTAAAATCATTAGCAAACATCATATGTAATGGAGACAAACTAGAACCATTCCTCATAAGATCAGGAGTGAAACAAGGCTGCCCACTGTCACCATTATTATTTAATATTGTATTAGGAATGTTAACTTTTGCAGTAAGAGAAGCAAAAGAGATTAAAGGAATTAGAGTAGGTAATGAGGAAACCAAATTATCACTCTTTGCAGATGACATGATGGTATACTTAGAGAACCCTAAAGACTCAACTAAAAAGTTACTAGAAACAATTCACAACTTTAGCAAAGTTGCAGGATTCAAAATAAATCCACATAAATCATCAGCATTCTTATATATTACCAACAAAGTTCAGCAGCAAGAGATACAAAAAGAAATTCCATTCCAAATAATGGATGATAGTATAAAATATGTGGGAATCTATCTGCCAAGGAAAAGTCAGAAACTATATAAACTAAACTACAAAGCACTTTCCACACAAATAAAATCAGACCTAGTCAATTGGAAAAACATTAAGTGCTCATGGGTAGGCCGAGCGAATATAATAAAAATGACAATACTACCCAAACTAATCTACTTATTTAGTGCCATACCAATCCAACTCCTAAGAAATTATTTTACAGATCTAGAAAAAAATAGTAGCAAAATTCATTTGGAAGAACAAAAGGTCAAGAATTTCAAGGGAATTAATGAAAAAAAAAAAAAAGGCTGATGATGGTGGCCTTGCTGTACCAGATCTAAAACTGTATTACAAAGCAGCGGTCATCAAAACCATTTGGTACTGGCTAAGAAATAGATCACTCGATCAGTGGCACAGGATAGGTTATCAGGACAATATAGGCAATAACTCTAGCAACCTAGTGTTTGACAAATACAAAGACCCCAGCTTCTGAGATAAGTACTCACTATTTGACAAAAACTGATGGGAAAATTGGAAACTAATGTGGAAGAAATTAGGGCTTGACCCACATCTAACACCACATACCAAGATAAGATCTAAATGGGTTCATAATTTAGATATAAAAAGTGATGTTATAAGCAAATTAGAGGAACATAGGATAGTTTACCTCTCAGACTATGGAGAAAGAATCAATTCATGTCCAAAGAAGAACTGGAACTCTTAATTGAACACCAGATAGATAATTTTGACTATATTAAGTTAAAAAGTTTTTGTACAAACAAAACAAATGCAGACAAGATTAGGAGGGAAGCAATAAATTAGGAAATCATCTTTACATTTAATGGTTCTGACAAAGGCCTCATTTCTAAAATATATAGAGAATTGTCTCATATTTATAAGAATTCAAGCCATTCTCCAATCAATAAATGGTCAAAGGATATGAACAGACAATTTTCAGAGGATGAAATTAAAACCATTTCTAGTCATATGAAAAGTTGCTCCAAATCACTATTGATCATAGAAATACAAATTAAGACACCCCTGAGGTACCACTACACACCTGTCAGATTGGCTAAAATGACAGGAAAAGATAATGATGAATGTTGGAGGGGATGTGGGAAAACTGGGACACTGATGCATTTTTGGTGGAACTGTGAATGGATCCAACCATTCTGGAGAGCAATTTGGAACTATGCTCAAAAAGTTATCAAACTGCATACCCTTGACCCAGCAGTGTTTCTATTGGGCCTATATCCCAAAGAGATCGTACAGGAGGGAAAGGGCCCCACATGTGCAAGAATGTTTGTGGCAGCCCTTTTTGTAGCGGCTAGAAACTGGAAACTGAAGGGATGCCCATCAATTGGAGAGTGGCTGAATAAGTTATGGTATATGAATATTATGGAATATTATTGTTCTGTGAGAAACGACCAGCAGGACGATTTCAGAGAGGCCTGGAGAGATTTGCATGAACTGATGCTGAGTGAAACGAGCAGAACCAGGAGATCATTATACACAGCAAAAACAATATTACATGATGATCAATTCTGATGGACATGGCTCTCTGCAACAAAGAAATGTTTCAAACCAATTCCAATTGTTCAGTAAAGAAAGCCATATACACCCAGAGAGAGAAATATGAGATATGGACTACAACATATCATTTCCATGCTCTTGATTGATGTTTGCTTACATTATGTTTCCCTTCTCAGATTTTTTTTCTTGTAGACATGATTTTTCTTGCACAGCAAGATAACTGTAAAAGTAGGTATATACATAGTCGATTTGTCAAATAGTTTAATATAATTAACATGTAGTGGACTTCCTGCCATCTAGGGGAGGTTTGGGGACTAGCAAGGGGAAAAATTGTAACAGAAAGCTTTGTAAGGGTCAATGTTGAAAAATTATCCATACATATATTTTGCAAATAAAAAGCTCTCATTAAAAAAAGAAAACTAATTATGTAGAAATTCACTCATACAAAATTAACAGCTTCAGGAACTTCAGGTAACTCCTGTAAAATGTTCTGGTTCCAGTGAAGGAAGAAACTGGTGTGGACTGGTATCAAGAATCTGACTAAATGATCTCCTTCTCTTTATTCTACTGAGGACAAGGGATATCATCTTTCTGAGATTTGAAAGTAGTCACCTTTGAACCTGCTAAGAAGAGGAATAGGTGTTTAAAGCTGCCAAATTCAAAGCTTTTTTTTATTTTTTTTTTGACTTTGGGCAACTTTTAATGACACAGATTAGACCAACATAGGAGACTGGTTTTGCTTCCACCCCACCTTTTTCCCAAAAAACTGATTGTACTAAGAGGAACAGATGTACCAGTTGTGTAAGTTTCCCTTCCCTCATATTCAGTAACTATATCACTAGAGCTAATGAATCCCTGACAGATACTTTCTGTGAATGTTACAGTGAAAATTATGTTATACTTCTCTTCCTATGAAGAGGTAGCTAGGTGGATCAGTCGAGAGAACACTGAACTTGGAATCAGAAAATTCTGAGCTCAAATAAGTGTTTGACTAACCAGTATAAAAAGGGATTATTTCCTGAATTTGTAAATTAACCTGTTTTATATAAGAAAACATTAAAATTACATTGGATGCTACATATATTTATAGGCTGTGTGGTGAGCACAGGTAAAAAGGTAGGCACAGAGATAGTGAAAGTAGAGTCCAACCATATTAACTCATGAAGAATCCAGAATAAGTGGGCAGCAGAGCTGCCACATGTGGCCAGTGTAGAGCATAAGGATCATGGAGAGGAGCTTTCTTCCTTTCTCCAGGTCTGCCCCATCACAGTGTGTCAGCAGCATTATTCCTCCTACCCATGTGTTCTTGTTGGATTAGAATGTGAAAGCTAACCTTTGGGATGTTGGGAAAGAGGCTTTCTGGACCATGAGGGAGTAAAACCGGGGGCAGGAGGGTCTATTTTGTCTGTGTCCTAGAAACTGTATGATAGTGAGGTCTACTGGGCCCTCACAGAAGGGCCAGGTCTGCCTGGTGTTTCTAAGCCAGTGGTGGGAAGAAGCAGGGAGGCTCCATGACTGGACTAGGCTGGACCAGATCTGTGTTTTCTTGATGGTTTTCGGGTCCATTTTGTGTTGTACCATTCTGCACTCATTTCTTGTAGCCTTTTAGCATGGGGGATGCACTTCTCAGCTGTGCAGTCTACCTCTCCTCGATGGAGAAGTTACCGGTTCCAAAGCTAGTAGACAAATGGCAAGGTCTTCATCTGCACTAGTGATTCTAAGCACAGAGGCCGGTTCCAGGGATGCAGACGTTCTTAAGCCGTCAGCAAATTCTCCTCTTCTGTTTATTATTGTTGCTGTTGTTAATAGGAGTCAACACTTCGTGACCCCATTCAGAGGTTTCTTTGCAATTTCCTTTCCCAATACATTTATATTATTTTATTTTTACACAGAGGAGAAAACAGAGGCAAACAGGAACAAGTGACTTGCTGAGGGCCATACAACCAGTAGGTATCTGAGACCGGATTTGAAATCAGGAAAATGAGCCCTCCTGACTCCTGGCCTGGCACTGTATTCACTGCACCACCTAACTGTCCACCCCTTCTATTTAGGTAAAGGACAAGCTAATACAGCTGGAGAAGAGTTGCTGTGGGGCTCCATTCACCACCACATGAGAAAGGTTGTTCATTATCCTTTGTACCAGTCCTTCTGCTTGCAAGGAAAGCCCCTTAAAGACCTTCTCCATCTCTTCTTGTGCTACTTCACAGTCAGCCCCAGCCTAACCACTAATATAGTAGTGTCCCTGACACTGCAAGGATTTCACACCCACATGGGACTAACTACAGATACAGATTATACTAACTTCTCTTAGATCCTAACGCTTATAATTACTGACACTCATGACATCAGTTTTTAAGTCATTTTCATTGGGTGTGATTTTTCCAAATGCCATCACTTCATGATAGAAGCAAGAGTTTGCTGATGATATTCAAGGATTTTTTTGGGGGGGATTCAGGCAGTGGCAGTACTTCTGCATCCCTGGAACCAGCTTCTGTCCTTAAAGTCACTAGTACAGATGAAGACCTGGCCCACTTGTCTATTAGCTTTGGAACCAGAAACTTCACTGTAAAGGAAGAGGAAGACTGCACAGCTGAGAAGTGCATCCCCCATGCTAAAAGACAGAAGCAAGCATAATTGCTGCCTCCAATATCTTATTACACTGGGAGATCACAAAATCCTCAACTTGTAGAGAATGGCATGAGTTCAGTACCCATTTATGTTGTTTGTATGGTGATTTCTTGCTCTTTGCATATCTTATAAAGCCTTATTAACACTTTAATTGCTGAAATGTTGGCTAGTAGTGCTAGTAAAAATAACCTCTTGGTTTATTTATTCATGTGTTCATTCATTCATTTATTTGTTTATTTATTTACTATGATGTCACTTGTTGGTATGTACAAAGACCTTCACGTCCATTTCCCAACCATGCACAAGCATCCAGGATTGTGGGTTCCCATAGTAGCTGACCATCTAGGGGAGGATGGCATCCAACACCTGAGGATGCTCATGGGAAGACTACTGAAGACAGAAGACAAATTTAAGGGGAAAGTAGAGATTGGGATGAAAGGAAGTCACAGGATCTCTTTAGAATAGGAAATAGAAAAATGGATCTTCTGGAACAGCATTTGAGGAGGTAAGAAAGAGCTTGGCCTGGGGCAGGGTCCAAGTTTTTATTTGTTGGATGGTCTGAGTAGATGGAGATAGGTTCAAATTGGAGGACTGGGGTGGGCTGCAGGAATATCTAAGGGAGGAACAGAAGGTGGTCGGCCTGTCATTGGAAATGTGAAGGCTTATAGGAGTGATCTCAGGGGAAGGAGGCAGGAGCTGGTCATAGAGTAACTAGTGAGGAAAGTGAGTGAAACAAGTTATAGAGATGGTTTTGGTATGAGGTCTGGAATTGATCTAGACAAGTGAGGAATGACACAAAAAAGGGACCGGTGGGACTGGACTGAGTAGGTCAAAGTCATGGTCACTTATTGAAAAAACAGCAAGTTAATTGTCCCTAAGGCTGTTGTGAGGAAAAAACTGAGATATTTGTAATAAATATTACAAAGCGTAAATCACCGTATGAATGCCAGCTATTTCCAGTAAGATACTTTTATTAAACAGACTAAAAGTCAAAACAGCAAGAATTTAGTAAGCACCCATTATGGAGCAGGCATTGAACCAAACAGACAATACTGAAAAAGCTCCGAGCAGCCCCTGTTTTCAAGGAGCTTACAATCTAAAGGATATTCTAGGACATGAATTTGTAATGATCTCAGAAGGAAGGGAAGGGAAGATTAAGAAGATGACAAAGGTTCTTGCAGAATTCTTTAGGTGAGAAGGAAGTCTTTAGCTGAGACTGAAGGGAAGCAAAGGAGGGCAGGGAACAATATGCAGAGATGAGGAGAGAAAATTCAGGATAGCATGGTCAATCAATGAAATCATGGAAAAGAAAGATGGATTTTTTTCTCCTACATAGCTTCTTGAAGACTACAAATAGTCATAGGAGAAGTAGGATGAAGCCTACGTGGTCATATATGATACGGTTGCTCAAATATATCTTGTTATTTCTTAACCAGGATCCTGAAATTGTATTAGAACTACAAAAGGAGTGAACTAAAAAGAAACAAACAAAAAAACAAAGACATTGACTCTGGAGAGCCTCAGATAGATCAATGCATTCAAAGACAAAACCAAAAAAGCAACAACAAAAAACCAACTGAATTAAACTATCCTCATTAACTTTTAGAACCCTGAGTGATCCAACACATATTCAAGACTTAAAAAAAGGATTCCCACAGGCATTACAGCAGGAGACCTGGAGATTGGGAATCAGTCATTATTTACCTGGGGGGGGGGGTTAGAATAACCCAAGTCTTTCAACTTTCTTTTCATAATTTTTGCCCATACTAATTCTCATTAAATCAAAGAAGACAATAGGTTCCTCCAGAAAAAGAAAAATACATTTGCTTCAAATTTATGTTCTGGATTTTTTTTTAATTTCATTTAGATGTATTAGTATTTAATTCAGTAATTTTTGCTTGTCCCATACTGAAAAAAATCTGCTTTGCATCTTGCAATGAAGATGTGATGAACTATATTATTAGAGTCAGCAGATGTTGATGGATAACAAGCTAACTTTTACAAATTTCTCATTGAAAATGGTGGAGATGATAACCATCTATCCATAACCATTTAAGATTCACCATGTGCAAAGAGGCAGCAATTATAAAGTAGGTGGGATGCTGGCTTTCAAATTCATATTCAGCTTTCAAACCTACATCTGATCCTCCTGAACTGGAGAAGCCAGTTGACTGAACCCTTTGAGACTCATGAAACTTCTTAGGACTTGTCTTCTAGACTCTTGCTGTCCTGTGATCTGTGATTCTTCATGGGAAAGGCACTGGACTAGGTGATAATAGGCTGCAACTGAATTATAGGATATGGTCCTTGTATTTAACAATTTTAATGCAAAATGCACATGCAATAAATGTGAAGCACTAAATAAACTATTATATAATATTGATTATGATAATTGAGTTATTATAGCTGACTAGTAACTGAGATGCAGCACTTCAGAGAAGAGAGGGTATAGCAGAGTCTTTATGGAGAAAGTCCTATCTATAGGAGATAAGGTCATCAGAAGAGTGGCAGTGGAGTAATGTGGGCTGACATTCTAGGCCATTTCAGAGTGCAGATTTGGGAGGAATAGCACATGATTTTGAATTCCATTTCTGCTACTTCCTACTTGTTATCTGAATGGCTTTGAGAAAATTATTGAACTTCTCTGGGTCTTAGTTTTCTCATGCATAAAAAAATTAGACCTCTGATCTCAAAAGTCCCTTCAAGCTCTTAATCCATGATCTTTTGACTTTCTTGGGAGAGCTGAGACTAAATTGACAGTAGGAGAGGGGCAAGTTATTTAGTCAGAAAATCTCATGCAGAATTCAAGGTACAAAGGGACCAGATTCTGGGAGGAATAGCTAAGGCTTATATGGAATGATTTTTTCTCTACATTTAGTGTATCCTATGACCCAGTCTGTGTTTCTTAGACATCTGGAACTCCACCAACACCCAACTGGGACAGCCATTAGGCCCATAGGGAGGAGGCAATGTGAAGCTGATCCTTGCACTGTAGAACTTGGGTAAACAGACTGCAGTAGAGGGTGAATTCCACAAGAAAAGATCCTGAGCTGCTATTAGTACAACAAGGACAGGACATAAGAGGCAGAGGCTGAGTAACTAAATTATCATTGATCTGTCATGTTCCAGATGCTGTGCTAAGTGTAGAGGATATAAAGAAAAAGCCAAAAACAAGCAAGAAGGTCCCTGACCTTAACAGGCTCACAATTTAAATGGGAAGACAACTCAGGGAATGGGCCATAAGCTGAATGCCCTGGGCCCCTTACTTTGATGATGGAGGATTGGGGAGGAGATGTCTAATGTCCACCCTCCTTCTTCTCCAATCAGTTAGAGACAGAGAATACTGAGGAGGGGGAATATTGAGTTTATTCCATCTAGTAGAATGATGGGTATTTGACATAATAAAGTCTAGGTGAATACTTTGGAAGAAAAAGACCTGAATGCCTTCCTTGAATGAAAAATTTTACATCCCATCCTCTCTCTCCCCCAGAGGGAAGGAGGGATTTCCGGGTCAGAAGGTTTTATGGAGATATGAGTTTCAGAGCTGACATCATCTTTCAGAAGGATGAGTTACTGGAAATGCAGAACTCCAGGTGGAAAGGTAAGATAACAAAGAGAAAATTCTGACAGGAGTAAAAGAGATACTTTGGAGAAGAGTTCTGAAAAATAGTTCTGAATGTGAAGATTTCAGAGCAGTCAATACCAGTCAAAACTGGTCTGCTAAAAACTTTATTGGGAGTGAAATAGCATGGCTAAAATGTAACTGTCCCAGTCCTGAAGTAAGGATATTCTAGTTCAAGTCTCAATTTAGATGCTTCATATCATCACTTTCTATACCTCAACCTTGTCATGGGTAAAATTAAAAGAAAAACAACAAACAAACAAACTAGATGAGCCCTCCAACATATAAGATTTTATAATTTAGGAACAAGAGTAAACCCTACTATCCCAAAGTTTTTCTCTTCAAAACCTATATGTTACCAGACACCTTCCAACTTAGGAAGTCTATGACCATGGACAAGTAATTTAAACTCTCTAAGCATTAAAGTGATTATCTTTAGGGACCATCAATTTACATAGTATTGCAATCCTGAAAATAACATTTACTTTATTACACCTTAAATTGCTTTACAAATGTCAAAAGGAAATTTTATTCCCAACTGGATTTACCATAAAGATGGTATAGGGCCCTCTACGTCTTCCTGTTTCACTATGAGAAATGGATCTATTAATATGAATTCTCATTCCTGGAAATTTCCAATGGCATGCATGTTGTCTAGACAAATGTCAGTCCCAGGTCATGAAGAGTGGCCCACGGGCCATAGGGAAAACTGAATAAAACCATCTTCTAAAACATACCCAATAGTCACCCAGCCTTTGCATAAATACAGCGGAAGTACTTGGAAACCAGTATCTCTCAAAGCAGCAAAATCTATATTAGACAGGGAGACTCTGTAAATTCAACCTAAGTTTTTTCTATATTAAACTTTGGCAACAAATAGCAAGTAGATTCCCTCTTACACATAATAGCCTTTGAGATTCTTGAAGAAAGAAAGGATATTGTCTTTATCAGACTAAACTTCCTCCTTTCCCTCAAGTGATCCTTATGTACCATAAACTCAAGGCACTTCAGCGTCTTGGTAGCCAAGAATTGTAGCTCTTCACTTGTTATTCATCTTGTCTAGCAAGAGCCTGGAATATTAGGCTTTTAATAAATGCTCCTTGAATGTTTGCTTGATACTAGTTACCTCTGAATTCTCCCACATTTAAATTTCTGTTTCAAAGTGGGTTGAGGCAAATTGAACACAGTAATCTGAGTGTAGTCAGGTCAAGGCACAATGCTGTAGGCTTCTTAATTCTCTAGTGCCAGTATCCTCTAGGACCTTCCATCTGACTCTAATTTGGATTTTAATTTTGGATTCAGGAGTTCACAAACATGTAGTCCCCATAAAAAGAGAAGAAATTTGAAGTCATGTATTTAGGCAACGGATCTGGGATCTAGAGCAAATCTGCTGAGTCCTGAAATAGAACCCTAGAATCGTAATAGAATGAAGTGATTTCGAGAGTATTTTAAAGCTTCACCAATGCTTTGCTCAGAGGAGTCCTTTGAAGCAGCAGGCTCAATCTTGTGGTGAAAAAGTACAAGATTTGAAGTCAGATCCTCACAAATACTTAGTGCAGGAGGACAGTTCCAGATTCAGGATTATTCTTTTTTTTCTTTCTATTCCCTACACTCCAACTTTCTCAGATAACAGGAGGATCCTTCCAAGAACAAAAGTACTAGAGTCCTACAAGTGATCTTCCCAGGCTCAATATGCTTAATCTCTCTTAAACCCTACCTTTGTACCCAAGACAGGTTCAAACCAAGAGCTTTGTGCTACCCTACTTTGTTTCTAATACATTGAACCAAGCTTCTAGCTATAAGACCTGAGCTAACACTTTAGTCCATGGAGTATAAGATCATCAATGACCCTTGTGGGCTTAGAAGAAAACACTTAGCTATTAGTTACACAACATAACCTTTGTCTGGACCTTGGCACATAGTAGCTTAGGGAGATGCCAAGCCTATCATTTCCTGCCCTCTCCTCCCACCAGGACACATATATATCTCAAGGCAATCATGCACTGGATGGACTTATTCCCTTAATGCCTAAATCTAACCATGTGGTCTAAAGAACAAAATCTCCAAACTGCCTGAAGGCATGGAAAGCAGTCTCAATGCTTTCATAGGAATAGCATTCCAGTAATCTCTACAGATTTATTCTCCCTAGGAATAAACAAAATGGAAACTGATGTTTCAGGAGTTATTAAAATCACAAAGAAAGAAAACTGATCATCTGAACCTCACCTGGGAAATGTCTGCCATCTCTCTTCCCAGTCTCCTATAAAACCCCAGTAGTTCTTTGAAGTTAGTTCCATGATGGAAAGGAAGTCATGGGAGAAGGGCAAGTTCCAGATGTGCTGACAGGTGGCTTCCTGGAACACTGCTGCCATAGCAAGGGAATTAAAATGCATGGGACTTTCAGCATGGAGCCACCCAGGAACACTTGGGCATTTCCAGTTGCTAAATGATCTTCTGGTCATTGAGATTAAATAGAATAAATCTCCAATGGTCCCTAAATTCTTATTTCCAATTAATAAGAATTTAAGTGCTTCTATGTTTTAGGTACTATTATAAACCCTGGGAACACAAATCTAGCTAAAAAGGGAAACAGTCCCAGATTTTACAGAGTTTAATGGGTCCATCAGCATATAAAAGGAAGTTGAAAGAAGGAGGAGGAGGGGAACTGTGGAGGGGGAAAGTACCTAGCAGATTAGCAGGATACTGAAGTAGGGAGAAGGTAGCCTCCAGGGAAAGGGAGATAGTTGACCTGGGAGATTTAGTTAAGTGGAAATTCACTTTCCAACAATAGGGAAAGACCTAGATACTTGTGGAATTTGAGTTTCCAGGCTAAAGTGATCTTCTAAAATGGAGAAGTTTCTGCCTAGGGATAGAGAAATGCAGAGGAGTTCAACTTTCTGGGAAATGAGGACAGAGAAGGAAGTATTTCTCTTGGAGGGAGGATGTGCTTAACCATCATTTTGGATTCCCAGTTCCCCTCAAAAAAACCTTGAATTTCTCAACCTGTAGAGTACTTGATCTAAAGTCAAAATTTCATAACTACAGCTAAGGAGAGAAAAGGGAAGGACCAATCAAATCCATATGAATACACACAATTGAAAATAACCTCCCATATCCATTTCATCTGGTTTTTAGGATTGTATACTTAAAAACATCACAACTCCCAAAGCAAAAGCAAGGCCATGCACTGATATTTGTTCTCAGAGTTTAATTCTATGGTAAGGCACAACACTGTACTACCTTACTCATTACCAATTACTGGAGTTGAGTTTGAATTAAGTATACTTGTTATTCCATCTGGACACAATCGTAAATAGAGGAGATTAATTGGTCAAACATCTCTCTTTAATTCTGAAAACATATTCTTACAATCAGAGAGACCAGCCTCTATTTCTAAACAAACCTTATTCTTCCCAACCCTTTATATTTAGTTCCCTTCAATCTCTGAGCTATATTTGTTTCTTTTCTTGAAACCTCTTCACTGTCTATGAATCCTTCTCAAGTTGAAGTAAATATGAGAGGGCAGGGCCACTCCAGTGAAGGATGGAGCTTTCCAGGCCATTAGACTGATTCTTTTTATTGTGTATCCTCATTTTTGAGCTTTTATTTTGCTTCCCACACTTGTAGTCTGCAAGCATATTTCACTTTGGCTTCTTTGAGGACTCTGAATGATGAACTTATACAAAGCTGGGATGTCTGAATGCATCCATCAACAATCATGGTCCAGGGTATGTGATATCCACATGACCTACTTTATTTTCATCCAAGCTTGATTTTATCTGCAGGCCTGCTTTCTAATCCCTGATGTCTTGATCTCCATCTGGAGCTCCTCACAATTGTCAGTAATGTTTACTAGCTGAGATAACCGTGTCATCAGCAAACTTTGCCATCCTAAAATCCATTTCCTCTTCAGAATCATTAATAAATACAGCAGCTAAACCATCTGCACCTCTAATCTGCTTTGGTCAATAGCCTGAGGCTGCTTCTCCTTTTCAAAGTTTCTTCTATTGCTCTTTGGCCCATTGTTAACTGTTTCTCTCAGCTTGAACAATCCTCAGAAAGTTCACTGTTCATCCTCAGTTATTAGGGAGAGAGCCATCAATATCCCCAAGGGAGCTGTTCTTTATTGCCATTTCAAACTAACTGTTCTGTGATCACTGTTGGAATTACTTCCCTCATCCCCTTAATGTTACATCATAAGATTAACTGGATACTTCCATTCTCCTTTTTAGGCACCAAACAAGCTCTTATAAAACCAAATTATTCATGAGATCAGGAAATTGATTTTTTTTCTATGATTCTTCAACTTCATCCTTAAATGAGTAATATTGAAATAATTAAACTCATCTCTTATCTTTAATACAAGCTAATATTACCAGTTTGTTGTCATTTGATATATGATCCATATATTTTTACCCAATGATAGACATGCTAAAGTAACTATATATTATAAGGAACCTTTTTGTGGAGGAAATATCAGTGTCAAGTGGGAAAATCTGCCATGGAAGACCCCTTTTCACAAGATGTGGTCTGTAATTAAAAACAGCTGTTTTAGAACCCTCCTCATTTAGGTAGATAAACAAATTAATTGAATCTTCCTATACAGAAATGTCTTGAGCAATGAGCATTCCTAAAAAGGTTCAAGGACAAGGATATCAGTCAAAGTCCAAAGTTCCTAAGTTCCAGGTCATCTCTCTATTCATTGCTGGCTGGTGCTTCTCTATCTCATACTATTTTGATGTACATCACTGGGGACATTATCATTCACATCATGTTTAGGTATTCAAATTAATTCCAGAGTGGGCCCTGAAACACCTTCATTACTGTATATTTTAGTGATGATTTACCAATCTCTGGATTTCCTTTTCTTTTGTTCATCACCCCCACCATTAGTTGTTTTTCTTGTGATTATCTTCATTGTCTTTTGCCCTCAGCATCTATACACCTATTATTTGTTTCTATTCTCTGATTCTTCAAAGCATTTAACATTTTAAAATGTTTACTGTGTTAGAAAGCACGAAATAATGATAATGATGATGATGATGATGATGATTATATAATACTGATAGGGCTTTAAGGCTTGCAATATTTTTTTTCCAAATATGATCTCATTTTAGGGAGGTAGATGCTATTATTGTCACCGTTTTATAGATGGCAAAAATGAGACAATTTTAAATAGCTTGCCTCAGTCTCCCAGCTAAGAAATGTTTAAGACTGGATTCAAATTCAGATCTTCCCAACACTATAGAGCCTCCACTTCAGATTCTGCACTACTTCAATCCCTCTAAAATAGGAACAAGCCAGTGGCTTATGCCATTAGTAGTATACTGCTTCATAATTATAACTCCACGAAGAGTCCAATTCTTTGCACCAGAGGTCAGAACTCTGTCTCCAAGGTGCTGGCAGAAGAGGGAGTCATAGTTGCTTTTGAGTAAGAATTAATCAGTTATTCTGAGTGACTCAGTTATTCTCCATGTACTCAAGATTCAGGGGGTGAAGGTCCCTTCAGACAAGGAGATGATCAGTCACTTAATCTGACTTTTTTGGAATCTGTCTATAGAAGCATACTCAGAATCATTATCTGCATAAGTTGTTTGCACCTTTGGGAAGGTGATGTAAACATCAATGTGTTCTTTAGGAGGGGACATGCATAGGACACAGAGCAGCTAAGTGGCTAAGCTCCATGTCTGAGTTCCAGTCCAGGCTCAGACTCTTACTAGCTGTTTGCCCCTGGACAAGTGCACGTAACTTTATTTACCTCAATTTCCTCAGCTATAAAATGAGTTAAGAAAAAATTTCTTTGCCAAGAAAACTCCAAATTGGGTCATGAAGTTTTTAACTCACTTAAATAACCTGAACCACTACAAAATGCTTAGGGTACATAGCAAGATTGACTTCTGTGGTTTAATCAGAAGCTTTTTGATATTACAAGGCATAAAAAGCAAAGGATATGAAGTCAGAATGTGTAATTCATTTTAAACCCCAATATATTTATGAAGTGATATATTTATTAAGTAAGAATAACTCTTTAACTGAGTTACAGAGTCAATAAGTCAGGAGTATAAACTGTGTGTGAACCGTTTCTAGACAACTTAGATGGAGGAAATGGATGGGAGAAAAAAAATTGGAATTGAAAATAAAATAAAATAGAAAAAAATCAATCAGTCAAAGGTGTATCTTAGATGCACATTGAATAAGAAGAGGAAATGTGTTGTGGTGGTAAGTTGAAGAGAATCAGGCATGTCCTGTGGGAATTGGATTAAAAAAAAGAAAGAAAAAAAAGTCAGTTTGAAATGCCACATTCTAATAACAGGTGAACCTAGTGATTAAATACCTCCAGCTAAGCACCTGAGAGGAAATCACTTGATTGGAGGGAGTTCTTGTCTTTGCTCCCATCCTCTATGATCACAGGATGGATGCTTGTGAATTTTAAAAGGTACAAAAATAAGAACTTACTGTCGCCAATAAAGCGTTTCTTTAGCACAACAGTGAGGGAGTCAGGAGTCAAGGATGAATTCGGCACCCCAAGGAAATGCAGCTTTGGAATTCTACCAAGCTCTAACACTTGGAGCTCAGCAGAAACAAAGCCTGGAGAGGGGGAAGCTTCATTAGGATTCCACAGTCAGGAGAGGAGGAACCCTATTCAATCAAGGACTATGAGTTATCTCTTTGTAACATGCCCACAGCTTTCTAAAATCTAGACTAACTCCTGAGATTTGAATTTGAATCTTGACTTACTGTGTTTCCTTGAATTATTTGCACATAGCACACACACACACACACACACACACACTCACACTGACACAGACTGTCACACACACACAAGCAAAATGGCAAAATGATTCTTTATTTTGTATATGAGTCTACATGTTCATGATAATTTCCCTGATAGAACATAAGGTCCTTGAGAGAAATGATTTTTTTTTTGGCTTTCTATCACTAACTCATATTATTTAACACAGAGAAGACCCTTGATAAATCTTTATTGATTAGGTATCACACTTAGATTTGATCAGGAATATACTTTTAGGGTTTGAATTATGACCACTATAAAGTTGATTCTCAAATTTCTATTTCCATATTTTACTACTCTCTTGAGTTCCATAACCAAAATTTTCATTGTTTCTGACATCTCAAATATGTCTAAAACTGATTTTATTAGATTTTATCCTAAAACTGCCCTGCTTCTGACATCTTAATTTATGTTTAGTTTATCACATTTCATCCTCTATGTTTGAAGCCTTAGTTTTAGTTTTGAATATGTCAACTTCAAATTTCAGATGATGAAATTAAAGCCATTTATAGCCATATGAAAAAGTGCTCTAAATCTATTGATTGGGAGGAATACAAATTAAAACAATTCTCAGGTACACCTCACACCTTTCAGAATGACTAAAATGACAGGAGAAGATAATGACAAATATTAGAGAGGGTGTAGGAAAACTGGGACACTAATGCATTGTTGGTGGAGGTGTAAAATGTTCCAACTATTCTGGAGAGCAATTAGGAGTCTATGCCAGAAGAAAAATGAAACTGTGCATCTCTTTGACTCAGCAGTGCCAGTACTGGGTCTGTGTCCCAAAGAAATCATATAAGAGAGAAAAGGACTCACATATGCAAAAATGTAGCAACTCTTTTTGTGGTGGCAAAGAATTTGAAAAAAGAGTAGATTTTCAACAATTGGGGAATGGATGAATAACTTATAATATATGAAAGTAATAGAATATTATTATTCTATGAAAAATGATGAATAAGCTGGTTTTAGAAAGGCCTGGCAAGATTTACATGAACTGATGATGAGTGAAACAAACAGAACCAATAATGCATCATACACAGTAACAGCAAGATTATGTGATGATCAGCTATGAAAGGCTTGGTTCTTCTCAGCGGTTCAGTGATCCAAGGCAATCCCAATAGCCTTTGGACAGAAAATAAAATCTGCATCCAGAAAGAGAACTATGGAGATGGAATATAAATCAGCACATGCTATGTCCACTTTTTTTTACTGTTTTTTTTTTCCTCTCATGTTTTTTCCCTTTGGTTCTGATTTTTCTCTCCCAACAGGATTCATAAAGAAATGTGTTTTTTTTTTTTAAATGAAGGTCCATGTGTAATCAGAAAAAAAATTAAAAATGAATCTGTCAACTTACATATTAATTAAACATCACTTGTTATCGATTGTGCCTTTGCAGTATCTCTGACATTTATCCTTGTAAAGGCTATCATTTCTTTTTTGTCATCACCCTTATATATGCTATTATTTCATCAACTACCATAGTTATGATTGCCAGTCCCCTCAAGTCTACTCTTCCTCCATCTCAGCAATTCAACTTTAGCATCACTGCCAAATAACTTTATTTATTTATTTATCTATTTACTTATTTACTTACTTATTTATTTATTTTTTGGGAAAGATCTGAGGTGTTTGGCTGATAGATTACCTTAATCAATTTCTTCCCCTTTATATACTAACATATAGCAGACCTAGAATTTACAGCTACATTTTCTGATTCTAAGTCAAACTTGCAAATGATACAAAAATAAAGAGTTAAATGATGGACTAAGATTTGAAAATATTTTTTTTTCAATAATTTTCAATCCCAAACCTGCTCTAAGAAATTTAGTTTTAAAAGAATAAATATAAATGTGACCACTAATATTGAGTTTTGGGGATATGGTGGCCAATGGCATTGATACTGTTCGTCAGAGATGCACAAGTAATCAGGAACAAGATATTTGTGGGTGGGTGTCACTCTTAACAAAATATTTATTTATTTTAAACTAAATACAAAATAAGAAAAAATCTAAAGACAGAAAAAATGAAATAAAAAATATGTTGGCAGGTGCCCAACAAAATATCAGGGAGGATTCAAAATATGTAACAATATATTTCCATTTCAAGAAAGCATATATATATATATATATAGATATATACATATATATATAATCAAAGACATTTTATTCATGATTGTCCATATTTTTAGTACCTTTCAAGGTTGGTACAACACAGGGGGATACAATAATTTGTTGGGCTTTTAAAAATTTATTTAATAATTGTATCTCTTTTTTAAAAAGTGACTAAAATAAGGGAAATTAATGTTAACTCTTAGGAAATTTCCCTCCTAATTAGCTTGGCTATTAGTTGCTTCCATCTTAATCATATTGCTATTTATTTTATATCTGTAGCAAAGGAATGGCACCAGTCTCAAAGTTCCTCTGCGATCAAATAGCATCAGGCAGAAAATAGCAGGATATATTCCATCCCACCCATGAGAAAGGACAAGTCTAAACATGTTCTGAACAATAGCTACCATAGGGAGTTCAACATTGGACTTGCAGCTAAGAAGTTCTGATTTCAAATCCTTCCTCTGAAATTTATTAGCTTGGACAATCATTTTTCTCTCAACGTCAGATTTTCCATTTGTAAAATTAGTATCATATTAGGACCTAACCCAAACTGTTGTTAAAATTTAATATAATAATTTATGCAAAACTTTTTGCAAAAAATGTTAACTGCTATTATTATTATTAATATTCTGTTTAGGCTTAGATATTATTTGATAGAAGGGATTGTTTCATTTTGTCTTTTTAGCCCCAGAACTGAGCAAAATGCATCTCATATCATTTGATCAAAGCAAGCAAGAAATTTAAAAAAAAAAAAAAAAAGGTAGACAAGGATAAAGGGAGCTCTGGAGAAAAGGAAGAAGGGAGAAAGAAAGAAAAAATGGGAGGAAATTCAGCACAGAGAGGAGGATGCAAACAAGAAAAGAAGAAAAAAAGAGTCTTAGATAGATAGTACTAGATAGATAAACAGACAGAAAGACAGACATTCTTTTTTTAATTATTTACAATGTACTGGGAGCTATGGTAACTGCAGATGATACAAATCTAAGCAAGCAAAACAGTCCTTGTCTTCCACATGCTTACATTTTATAGGAAGAAGAGACCATAAACCTGCCAGCTTTGTTTGAGGATCAACTAAGTATGTGATGCTCTTTGTCAATGGTAAAGCAATATATAATTGTGAATTATTATTACTGCAACTTCGGGTTTCAGTCATTCTGATCATTTGCTATTTTCTATTCAGGACCTCCATTGTCCTGCCTCTGTGTCCTTGAAAATACCCTTGAATGTTCTTGCTCTCTCCTTCCCTCCCTATCATCTTATTGATGTATATTTCAGCTTTTGATCCACCTCCTCCAGAAAATTCAGTCTCTTTGCTTTGGCTCAGAAGTGATATTGATATGGACTTTCCAAGTGCTTTGCACCCATCTGATGCCTTGAATTATCCCCCTAAAGATCTCTGTGCATGCAGATTGTCTTTCTAATTAGAATGGAAATGTTTTGACAGCAGGAGTTTTCAATGGTGCGTCTTTGACTTTTTATCACTCCCACTCCACCTTGTACAATCACTGAAATATATTTTGTGCTTAATATATTGTTGATTAATTGATTTGTTTTTAGTCAAAGCAGGAACCAGCCAAAAATCAGGTAGGATCACTGAAAATTGCTGAGTTTTAAAGGGCTTTAATGGCCATTTAACACAACTCCTGAGAAATTTTCTCAATTGATTATCCCCTGAGTTTATCAACCATTCTACTGATTGCTTCTGAAGCATGTTATAGGGGTGCTTGCTTTCATTTATGGGTTGACTTAGATGATGATTGAGGCTCATTCCAATTTAAATTCTTTGTTGTAGTATTAAAGTTTCTATTTTTGGAAGGGAGATATTTTTCCTTTCTACCTTGAGGAGATTTCATAAATATTCCCAAAATTCTGATTAATGTATTTGTGTGTATGCATGTATGTGAACATTTGAATAGAAGTATGAGAATACATATGTTCACAATATGTTACATGTGTGTGTATGAGTGGGTGTACACATATATACATAAAATAATGAACAAATTTGCAATTTAATCAGGTAGACAATGAAGAGAAACAAAATAATTTATCAAGAATTTAATAGAACAATGGAATACAATCCAGTTTTAATATATCACATTCTAGTTCTATAAACCCGGACAGTCCACTTTGACCTCAAAGGGCAACTTTCTAATATAAAATGTAGGGAAGGTACCATTTTTAATTGATGGAGAGAGTTTCTGAATGGGAGCTCCCTATAGTCAACCAAAATCACTGATTCAATAATTCACCCCTCCTTGTGTGTTGAGAAGAAAGAAGATCAGAATTCTTGATAAAAACAAAGATTTTTTTCTTTTAGATATAGAAAAGATATTCTTAGAATTTATAACACCTTAACTGATTCATTAAAATATTCATTAAATGAGGCATCTCACTATAGATATTATTAGACTCTGAAATAAATCAACATGATCAATTGTAGCATCATTAGGCTAGAACAGTTACTTATGATTTCTTCAGGATTCTGTTACAATATAGGTATAGAATGTTCTATGGATCAACAAAACATGGAAATAATGCAATGACACCATCTTGTACAGTTTATAACTTTAAGGCAGCATGATATAATAAATAGATGATTATCCATAAGTTAATCCTAGCCACTATTCCTGTATGACAAAATAACTATACCATAATTTAAAGATCATATATGTGGTCTAGCCATACCATATCTAAAACTGCATCATTGGTACTGGTTAAAAATAGAGTGGAAAATCAGTGGAATAGTTTGGGTACCCAGGACATAGTAGCAAATGGCTATCATATTCTACTGTTTGATAAGCTCAGATATTTAAGCTTCTGGGATAAGAAATCATTATTTGACAAAAATTCCTGGGAAAACTTGAAAGTAATATGTCAGAAATTGTGCATAGACCAACTCATACCCTATCAAAAATAAGTTCAAAACAGGTACATGTTTTAGACTTCAAGAAAGATAACCATTTAGGAGAGCAAGGAATATTTTACCTATCAGATCTATGTAGAAAGCAAGAATGTTTCTTCTCTTTCTAGATCTGATGTTTCTTGTGCAGTGAGATAACTGTATAGATATGTATACATGTACTGTATTTCTCATATAATTTATCCTATCTAGCATGTATTAGATTACCTGTCATCTAGGGGTGGGGGTGGGGAGAAGGAAAGGAAAAGCTTGGGGAAAAAAAGGTTTTTTTTTTTGCAAAGGTCAATGTTGAAAGGTCACTCATGTTTTGTAAATAAAAAGCTTTATAAAAAAAAGAAAGGAAGAATGTCTAATTAAATGATAGATAAAAACATTATGAAATGCAAAAATGGATAAATTTTATCGTACTGAAATGAAAAGGTTTTGAGCAAACAAAGCCAATGCAGTCAGAATTAGAAGGACAGAAGAAAACTGGAAAATCAGTATTTCTGATAAAGGTCTCATTTCTAAAATATGTAGGGAAAAGTAGTCAACTTTATAAGAAAACAAATCATTCCTCAGTTGATAAATGACCAAAGTATATGAACAAAGAGTTTTCAGATGAAAAAATTGAATCTATAGATATTTTTAAATGTTTAAATCAGTATTGACTAAAGAAATGCAAATTAAAGCAACTCTGAAGTAGTATCTCATACTATCACATTAGCTAATGTGTCAGAAAATGAGAATAATAAATGTTGAAGATAGAAAATTATAACACTAATGTATTGTTGGTAGAATTACCAATTGATCCACCAATTCTGCAAAGCAATTTGGCTATAAAACTAAATACCCTTTGATACAGCAATCACTTTTTCCCAAAGCGATTGTAAAAGAGAAAAGGACCTATATTTCCAAAAATATTTATAGAAGATCTTTTTCTGGCGAAAAAGAATTGGAAATTGAGGGTGTGTCCATCAATTGAGAATGGCTGCACAAATTGAATTACGTAAATGTAACAGAATACTATGGTTCTCTAAGAAATGATGACCAGGCTGACTTCAGGAAAACCTGAAAAGACTTGCATGAACTGATCCTGAGTGAAGTGAGTAGAATCAGGAGATTATTATGTATAGTTACATCAACACTGCATGATTATCAACTATGACAGACAGCTTTTCTCAGCAACAAAATTATCCAAGACAAATCCAAGGGACAAATAATAGAAAATATTATCCATATCCAAAGAAGGAACTATAGAGTCTGAATGCAGTTTGAAGTATACTATTTTCACATTTGTTGTTGTTTTTTTTCTTTTTTTCTTTCCTGTGGTTTTTTCCTCTTTGTTCTGATTCTTATTTTGCAACATGACTAATATGGAAATATGTTTAATATGATTATCTAAGTATAATCTATATGATATCGTTTGTTCTCAGGCAGGAAGGGAAAGAAGTAGGAGAAAAAAATGGAACTCAAAATCTTAAAAAGAATATTGAAAACTTTCTTTACATGAAAAAAATACCTTTGAGGGGCAGCTAGGTGGCACAATGGATAGAGCACCAGCCCTGAAGTCAGGAAGACCTGAGTTCAAATTTGGCCTCAGACACTTAACATGTCCTAGTTGTGTGACCTTGGGCAAGTCACTTGACCCCAATTGCCTCCGCAAAAAAAAAAAAAAAAAAAAAGAAAAAGAAAAAAATACCTTTGAGTGGGGAAAGGGGATAAAGATTAATGCCTTTATCTCTATAGAAACTCACAAAGTTAAAGATAAATTGACTTTAGTAATAGATATTATTTCCACACTTAAGAGTTCCCACACTGATGAATATACAGTTTAGATCTCATCAGCAATTCCCCCAAAAGGTAGATTTCTATGGATTATTTGCTTTATAGGTAAGATGTCAAATCAAAAATCTTTTACTATCTACTGTTTGCTAAAGTCACTCTACTAAACCCTAGATATACAAAGAAAAAACCACCCTCTTTCTTCAAATCAACAGTTTAATTGGGGAGACAATATGCAAGTAGCTTTATATAAAGTGTGCGTCTATATACACACAACATATTTACGTATATATACATATGTATTATGCATCTAAACAATATATGCACAAATATATCAAATAAATACCTTTCCTTTTTAACATACCTAAATTATTTTAGCTATTACAAAGATTTTAGATTTAGAATAAACATAATGTATCCTCCTTAATTCTTTTTATTTCCATAGATATTTCTAACTGTTGAAAATTGAGATCTTCTTTTATTCAGTGTCAAGTCATGTTTCCTATCCAAAAGTTCCCTACAATAATAAATAGTTTTGAATGGACCATTCCCTAAACAGGCCCAAGGATGCTATTCATCTGCTACCTCAGCCCTGATTTTTGTTGCTTCTCCTGCCAGAGACTCATAGTCACAACTAGTTGCACGATTCTTTTGACTTTATGCCAGATAGGTCAATTGAATGTGAGAAAATAAGATATACTCCCCCAAACAAGGCTCAAATGCCAAAGGCCACTTAATTCCATTGGTCTACCCAAGCAGTCTCCAGGAGATCGTTTTGCAGTGACTAATTTCCCTAAAGCCTACAAAGGAAATCACAAGAAAATGTGTATGCGGCTACAAAAATTAAACCTTTTAATATAGCCTTCCATTTATGCAAATAGACGGCCTACTGTAGCTTGCCTTTTAGGAAATTACCTTAAACCATTTTCCGTTCACCCACCATTAACCTAGCTTGATGGATGTCCATAGAGTCCCCCATAGTTAAGTTGCTGCAGGCCCCCATTATCTCACCGGCTAAGTTTGATTGTGCAGCAAAGGCTCCTGCCAACCACAGTGACCTGCAGCTGCCAGGCCAGGCCTTGCCAGCTTGTTTGCCTGAAAGGCATTCAAATAAGCAGCCAGCTACAAGTGCCCCAGCCCCTTCCCTCCATATCTCACATATGACAGTGTAAACAAAACCCCAATGATGATTTCTTACAAATGGATTGTACTTTAAAGGCCTTGTGGTGGAGAGCATCGCGTTAATACAGCACTCTCCAAGTGTCCCCATGTCACTGCCTTCATGACAATGTGTCTGCATTGCCATCTTGGTCATGTTCTCTTCCTGCTTCAGCTTAGCTGACAACATTGTCAAAGAACATGGGCTTTTCCATGTGGGCTAACGTGCACATCGAGACTCTGAAAAGAAAGCCTGAAAGGGAAGGAGGGGCTGCTGTGAACAGCCTTGTTCCTAAGGAAACCACTTTTGTCTTGTCTGTTCTGCTCCAAAGCTACTGTGATCATTTGAAATGTGTGTGTCTGGGTGGGTGTGTATGTGTGTTTGTGTGCTTGTGTCTTTGTGTGTATGTGTGTGCTGGCTCATTCTGAGACAATAATTATCCTGGTCTGAAATAACCTTGTTAAATCATACCCCCTATTAATCCTAAGATCAGTATTTAACCAGGTCCCTGAGAGGGCTTCTGAAATGTGACTGACATATGAAGATGCAAAGGCTTTTGATGTTAAGGAAATATCATATATTTCTTGATTCATTTTGTGATGTTAAAGTGTTGTGGGAAAGGTGTGATCAGGGAGGAGGAAGCAAATAATATTATTCTATCTAAAGTCTATTGAAGCTCACTACAGAAGCACAAATCAGCTTTGAAATTTTCTTTTGTTTGTATTTGTGAATGTATAGAACACAAGAGATCTAAGTTCACACACCTGAAGTACATTTTGGCTAAAAAATGCTAATAACTTTCCACCTATTTTTCATTTAGATTTTGTGTTTGTTTATTTCTTTTATCCTTAATATATCAAGAGAAGAAGTAGTGTAGGAAGCTACTCCCCAAAGCAAGATGTACTTTGATTTCAGGAAATAGGGAAGTCCACAAACAGTAGTCCCTTTCTGACAGCAAAGCCAATATTTCTGAATGTGCCTATCAGGTATCAACAAATCAAGGGAGATGAAAAGTGAAATCAATTCTTTGTGCCTATCAGGTATCAAAAAAATCAAGGGAGATGAAAAATGAAATCAATTCTTTGTTGTTTGGGTGTTGGAGCTATAATCACATGACAAGGCTTGAGCTAACCTAGAAATAAGATGGATTTTGTTGTTTTACTAAGTCTGAAATGCATGAATTCAAAAATCACAGAGGCATTAAAAAACCAAAAAACTAGGTCCAATTCTGATGAGCTGCCCATTCCCCTCCTGGCAAGTTTGATCTAAGCAGCTCTTTCGCAGTTCTCATCCAGAACATCTGGCAGCTCCCGAGGCATGACTTGTGCCATTCACTCCCCAGAGTCATGACTCCCAAACTGGCTTTGATGATGGGAAGAGGAAGAAGGCCACTTTAGTCTCATCTTTCCCTCCTCATCCTTTCTGTTCCTTTCCTGTGTAAATCCAGCAAGCTATCCTCACTTATTACCCCCGTGGTGTATCACTAAAAGCATTCTCTTTTCTGCTATGTTTGGAGAAATCCCCATTACTCACTTCCCAATCTTGGATCTGTTTTTTTGGTGGTCCCCCCAACCATGTCTATTATATTGGCTGGTTATGTTTATTTGTTGGTTGTTGTTGTTGTACTTTTTAATCATCTCTACCATTAGCTGCTTGCTTATTGACACAGTAAGCAAATCATCAATCGGGGACAGTTTCGACAATGGATTCTGCAGATAGCGCCAACTTGGAGGGGAAAAAAGTTTTAAAATGAGATTGTTCTCCCATTCTTGATCTGCCATTTGATAGCAATTGCCTCTAGTGTAAAAGGTAGAGACAGAGGCTGAATGTCTCATAATCATGGCAAAAGGAAGGGGAAATAAAGAATAGAACCCATGAAACAGAGCCAGATGGCTATCAGCCCATGATTTCATTTTTCATTTAATTGGCAAGCAGCATTTTAAGACTCTAAAATCCCTAAAAATGACCCTCACTTAGCTGGGGGATGAAAAATGACCATTTTTCACTGTGAGAGTTAAGTTAAAAATCTTATCACTGTAATCTTTGATATATTTCATTATATGCAGTCAACTCCAATTAAGGCAGAGATAGATTGTTCAGATAATTGCACCCTGCAAACAAAAGCTGGTTTCTGTGACAAATTGCTTAAACCACACAGAAAGGTGATGATTTGAGTCCACAAAAGAATCAAGCAGAGCCTTGTTCTCCCCTTTAAAAATCCCTTCCCTTGCCCAACTAAAAGTGTCTTTGCACAGCTCCCTGTTATAAGTTCAGCTCCTCAGATTTAAGAAACAACAATAACAAACAACCCCAAAGCATTTCAAAAACCCCAGTGCTCTCTTAGAGGGATGCTGCCTGGGGAATCACTGACTTAGATGAGCTATCATTCCGCCGGATGTCAGATAAGGACCATTTGGGCAGTAGCCAATGAGAGAACCAGTCAAGCCAGAGGGGAAATCTCCTGGATCCTTTTGCCCATCTCCTTTCCAAGATGTCAAGCTTCACTGAACTCTTCTCCAAATAAGCAAGCAACCACCCAACTGATGGCTACCTTGCTTGGAGGCTTATGACAGTGAGATTTAAGCCGTCTCCCTTGATAGCTTGGACCACCAGCAGACTGACTGCACCTACTGCCATCAATTTCCATTCTAAATTTTGACTTTTTTTCCTCCCTGAACTTGACTAGGAAAAATAATTAATTGTTAGCCCTATGGCTGTTCTATTAAGTCTGGCAGCAGACTGGACTTTGCCTTGCTGTTTCAAGCACAACAATCACCTGCAAACCAGAGGTTTTCTAAACAATGTGTAATTCTCCAGGTTTTGTATCATCTCAGCGCCCCAGCCTAAAATACGGCCCATTATGTCTCTTTAAAGATGGCCATACTCCCGAATAAAGATGATGCCATTTTATAAGGTGCCATTCTTTTGCAGTTAAGGTGTGAATATGAAGCCAATAGCAGCGTCTACATTGTGTCTCTATTTGCTGCAAGTTGTTTCCTTTTTAAAGAGCTTTATTTTATTCTATGAATCCAATGGACAGTGAATGCACCCTCTCACTTTCAGAAATCCCAGCCTAATTAAGTATTTCTCTATCAATACATTGGCATTGCAAATTTGAGTCTCCCACTGTCCCTGAAGTACAAAATAATGAGTAATAGAAGAAGCATTTATTAAACCTTATTAAACATGAGACAGATTTTACACTAGAGTAAATACAAATACAAGAGAAAAAAATCCTACCTTCAATGAGCTTGCCTTCTAATGAAAGAAGAGAATACATAAAAGGGAGCTGGGAGTGGTGTGGGTGGCAAGCAGGAACAAGACTGAATAGTCCAAAGAGTCAGAAGTGGAGCAGGGGAGATAGGTTACACAAGTGGCCTTGGTGGTCCAAGGCAAGAACTCAAAGGATTTGTGACTTACTGAAGAGAGTCCATCCCATTCCTTAAACCAAAGCCAATTACAATATTGCTGTGATTTAGTAGGTAGATCTTAAGGAGTTAACTCAGACAGACAGGGCGTCTCCCAGGTCATAAATATCAGAGAAAAAATTTGAACATAGGTCCTTCTAACTTTATCCCTAGTATCTGCTCATTCATACCAAATTGCTTCTATAGAGAGACTAAAATAGTAGCATTTATTTGTATTATTATTAGAAGAGAAAAAAATAGATCATAAAAAAATTGTTACAGAAGGACAAAATGAGATATGATGGGCAAGGGCAAGGAGGCAGCCAGACAGCTCTACTGGCACTTTTGTAATGTCAGGTCAATTTAAGGAATACTTCCAACACATTGTTTGTACCTCATTTGATAAATCTATCAAAAGAAAAGTATCAGACTCTTACAGGACACCTAAAAGAGCTATAATGTATATCACTGGAAAAACCTTTGACATTGATGAAATCCCACAGATGACTTTGTCTTGCAATATGACAATTTGAGCACTTAATGCCTCCAAAAATATTTCCTTCAAAATAATTGCTCAAGGACTCTATGATAATGCAAACTATCTCTTATACCAAATATGGTTTACAGCATCATCCAACAATGGTACTCTTACTCCAAAGACTTCTGAAACTTCTCCATCACTAATGTTTTATAGTTGCTCATAAATGTTCAACAGTTCCCATCTTCAGTGACCTGAGATTCCATTAACATTAGAATAATTTTCATTGATACAAATTAGAACTCATCTTTTCCTCATCATTCTGTTTCATGATATTATTCCATAATCCTCTCAGAAGATTCTATCCAAAGTGAGATAGACCTTCCTTTGAGATCTTTGTCTCTTTTTATTTATTTGTATTTTGGGAGCACCAGTGATATATTCAGTCAATCCATTATTATCCATTGACCATGATCCATGATTGACTCACCTACTTTTCTGCTATTTTCTTAAATTATTCCTTATGCCACTTTTCTTCTCCAATGGATATCATGTTAACCATACAAATACACTGGCATAACCTTGAAATATCATACAATTCCCACCACTTTTTCGTCTTCCACAGTCAAAATTGAAAAGGAAGGGAGATTCATGATGCTGTTGTATAATTTGTAATCCCACAGCACTACTAGGAGAACGTTTATATGAGAAAGAAGGGTATGCATTAATCAATCATCAGACGATAATTAAAAGAACTTAGTGTTCTTTTCTTCAAGAGTGGCTCCAACTTATTGTCCAATCCAATGCACACAGACTGGCATATTAGAAAGCCAATCTCAAAGCCAAAAAGGTATCAAAATATACCTCTGATGTATACTGGTTTTGTGACCACAGGAAAGTCATTAAATTTTTCATTGCCTAGCCAAGCCTCAACAAATATAGATTGAAAAAAAAAGAGTGAATCCACAATGGAAAGAGTTTCCTTATGTAGGAGTTTTCTCTAGTGTTGAAATCACAGGTTAATTGTCTATCCCAATCTTTAATTCTACTGGGGTACATAAGGGGCACAGTGGAGAAAGTGCTGAGCTTAAAGTAAGGAACATTCATTTTTATAAGTTCAAATTTAGCCTTAGTCACTTAACTAGCTGTGTGACCCTGGCAAGTCACTTCACCTTGGCTTGCCTATTTCCTTAATTTGAAAAAGGAAATAAAAATAGAATCTGCCTTCCAAGCAAGAGTGCCACATGATAACAATCCATAAAATTCTTTGGAAGACAAAATGATATTGTTGTTGTTGTTAAAAAAAAATCTACAAGATTTACTAAATTGTTAAACTAATATGAGTCCATGGTATGATTAAGCAACCTCAGAAGCTATGTTGAGATTGTATTATGTTAAGAGAAATTTTGTTGCCTTTAATAAGAATATTGTAAGTTCAATATACTCTTCCTAGGGAGAGCACATCTAAAGTAATGTTTTCAATTCCAAGTATCATCTTTTAAGGATGGCAATATTAAATACACTGAGCAATATCCATAGCTAGGCAACCAGAATGGTCAAACTCACTATACTGTGTAATCTTTGGCTTTTGTTGAATGATGTATGGATGTCTTTGATTTTGCTATTGTTTTCTGGGATACTGGGAAAAAGGAGGGAAAAGAAGTCTCAAAGGGAAGAAGGCAATAAAATTGTTCTATTGAATTCCAGAACTAGTGGCTAAAGACAAAAATTGCAAAGAAGTGGGGCAGAGCCAAGATGGTGGAGAGTAGACAGCTCGTTTTTCTGAGTTTTCCTGAGAACTCCTATTGCAATAGGAGATCAAGCCTCTGAATGGGTTTTGGAGCAACAGAACACACAAATATTTGGAGTGTAACAAATTTCCAGCAGAATATACTTTGCAAGAACTTTAGGAAAGGTTTCTCTCAAATGGACAGGAATGAGGGAGGTTTGCAGATCAGAACAGGTTCAGCACAGGAAAACTCAGGGAGAGACTTCCATGCACAAAGAGAAATCTACTGGGAGGATCTTACCCAAAATACAGCAGTGTTGGCTACTCTGTCCTGAATCAGAATCCAGTGTATCATCAGACTAGCTGTAAGACCACCAATATAATTATCCAAGGTAAATAGAGAGCCGCTGAACCTCCACATAACAAATGGGACTTGGCCGTATTTAACCAGCATAAGGAGGAAGCTGACAGATCTAGCCCCAGAGCAGCATAAAGGCCACTGTTGCCTGTAGAGGAAGCTTGGTACAATCTCCTCCTTCCCCTAAGAACAGACTTCACCCTTTAAAAATGAGCCAAAAAGCAAATAGTTTTTATGGAGATAGGGAGGAAAAGAACACAAATCCTAAGGATACTAAAGGCAAAACATTTCCAGATGAAGCCTCAAAGGTCTCTCTTGAAAAATTCAAAAAAAGTATCATAAAATAGAGTTAGTAAAAATGGAGAAAGTAAATGAGAGCTCTGTAAAAGGAAACACATAAATTGATGAAATGGAAAAAGAAAACTCCTCAAAAAACTGAATTTGTAAAATGGAAAAGAAATCTAATAAAAAAAAAGTCATCAAAAAGTTCAATTGGCCAAATGCAAAAGGAGATAAAGCTAATTGAAGAACATAATTTACTAAAAATTAGAATTGAACAAATGAAAGCAATGGCTTAATGAAACAGCAAGAATCAAACAAAATGAAAAAATGAAAAAAAAAATAGAAGAAAATGTAAAATACTCATTAGAAAAACTACTAAACTGTTAGATCCAGTAGAACCAATCTAAGAATTACTAGACTACCTGAAAACCATGATGAAACAAAGAGCCTAGGGAAAATATCATTCAAGAAGTCATCAAGGAAAACTGCCCTGATATCCTTGAACCAGAGGGCAAAATAGTCATTGAAAAAAAATCTACCAAAAAAAAATGGATGAAAGTTCCAATTCTAGAATCTAGATGTTCTAGATTCTACAATTATCAGATCAAGGAGAAAATATTGCAAGGAGCCAGAAAGAAACAATTTAAATATGGAGGAGACACAATCAGGATTACCCAGGACCTAGCAGCTTCCACTTTAAAGCATTTAAGGACCTGGAATATAATATCCCAGTGGGCAAAGAAACCTGAATTGAAGCCAAAAACCAACTAGTCAGCAAAATTAAGCATTATCTGTCAGAAAAAAAATATTGGTATGCAATGAAATAGGGAGTTTTCATTTATTTTTGATGAAAAGACCAGAGCTGAGCAAAAAATTTCATCTTCAAATACAGAACTCAAGAGAAGCATAAAAAGATAAAAATGGAAGGAAAAAATTTTTTTTAAAGATTAAAATATATGCATTCCTATAGGAGAAGATGATATGTTTAACCCTTGAGAACTGTAACTTTGTTAATTGTATACTTAGAAGGTATAGGCATAATTTGACTTTACAGTGATGATATAAAAAAGTAACTAGGGTAGAAAGAGTATTGTACTGGAAGAAAAGGGAAAGGAAGGTAAAATGGAATAAATTATATCACGTGAATAGGCAAAAATCCTATTACAGTTGAGGAGGAAAAGGGAGATTCTCATTGTGTGAACCTTATTCTCATCAGATATTGCCCAAAGAGAGAATATTATTGATAGATAAACTTGTCTCATTCTATAGGAAAGTAGGAGAAGAAAAAAGGAAAGAAAAGAATGTAATAGAAGGGGGAACAGAAGTAGAAGGGAAAAGAAGAAAGTGATGTGGGCTGTAAAATGGAAGGGCAGATTGAGGGAGTTGGTGGTCAGAAGCAAAACAATAAGGAGGAGGGAAAGGGGGAAAGGAAAGGAAAAATGTATGATTTGGGGAAATAAGATGATGGGAAATATAGAGTTAGAAATTATTACTGTGAATGAAAATGGAATGAATTCTCCCATAAAATGGAAGTAGACAGCAGACTGGATTAGAAGCCAGACTCCTACAAAATGTTATTTACAATAAACACATTTAATGCGTATAGAGTAAAACTAAAAGGCTGGAGTAGAATCTATTACACTTCAGCTGAAGTAAAACAACAGGGATAGCAATCCTGCTCTCAGATTCAGCAAAAGCAAAAATAGATCTGATTAAAAGAAATAAGGAAGGAAACTTCATGTTGTTAAAGAGTATCCAGATAATGAAGTAATAACAATACCAAATATATATGCAGCAACTTGGATGGTATAGCTTCCAAGTTCCTAGAGAAGAAGGTAAGAGAGCTGCAAGAAGAAATAGACAGCAAAATTAGACAAATGGGTGATCTCAACCTCACTCTACCAGAACTAAGTAAATCAAACCACAAAATAAACAAGAAAGAAGTTAGAGGTAAATAGAATTTTGGAAAAGTTAGGTATTACATACCTTTGGAGAAAACTGAATGAGGACAGAAAGGACTATGCTTTTTCCTCAACAGTACATGGAACCTACTCAAAAATTGATCAAGTATTAGGGCATAAAAGCCTCAAAATCAAATGCAGAAAGGCAATAATGGTAAATGCATCTTTTTCATATCATGATGCAATAAATATTACAGGTAATAAAGGCCCAGGGAAAATGGACCAAAATTAAGTGGAAATTAAATAAACTAATACTGTAGAATGAGTGGATGAAACAACAAATCATAGAAACAACCAGTAATTTCATCCAAGAGAGTCACAATACTATTGTGACTATAATGACTATTAATCAATATACTAAAATTTATAGGATGCTGCCAAAGAGTTTCTTAGGGGAAATTTTATATCTCTAGATGCTTACTTGAATAAAATAGAGAAAGAGATGATTGATGAATTGGACATGCAATTTAAAAAAGTTAGAAAAACATCAAATTTAAAACCACAATTAAATAGCAAATTTGAAATTCTAAAAATAAAAGGGGAGATTAATAAAATTGGAAGTAAGACATTATTGAACTAATAAACAAAAGTAAGAGTTGGTTTTATGAAAAAGTTAACAAAATAGATAAAGGAAAATCGAATTGCTAGTATCAAAAATGAAAAGAGTAAATTTTCTCCAATTAAGAAGAAATTAGAGCAATAATTAGAATCTATTTTGTCCAACTGTATGTCAATAAATCGGATGAACTAAGTGAAGATGAATAGTTACAAAAATATAAATTGCCCAAATCAACAGAGGAAGAAATACATTACTTAAATAGTATCATTTTAGAAAAAAGAAATTGAAAAGGCTCTCTAAGAAAAAATATCCAGGTTCATGTAGACTTACAAGTGAATTCTACCCAATATTTAAAAAACAAATAATTCCAATACTATGTAAACTATTTGGGAAAATATGGAAAGAAGGAGTCCTACCAAATGCCTTTTATCACACAAATATGGTGCTGACATCTAAACCATGTAAGGTCAAACACAGAAATAAAATTACAGACAAATTTCTCTAATGAATATTGATGCAAAAAATCTTAAAAAAATATTAGCAAAAACATAACAGCAAACTATCATCAGGATAATATATGAAGATCAACTAGGACTTATAGCAGGAATGCAGGGCTGGTAGAAATGCTAGCTTTAGCAATAAGAGAAGAAAAAGGGATTAAAGGAATTGAGGCAACCAAATCATCACTCTTTGCAGATGATATCATTGTATACTTACAGAATTTGAGAAAATGAACTACAAAAACTATTCAATTCACACAAACAATTCACAACTTTACCAAAGTTACAGGATACAAAATAAATCCACATAAATCATCAGTTTTATTATATTCTACGAAGAAATTTCAGCAGCAAGAGAAACAAGGAGAATTCCACTTAAAATACATAGAGATAATATAAATCATTCCGGAGTATATTTGCCAAGATAAAATCAGGATCTATATGAACAGAACTGCAAAACCTTCCTACACAGTCAGACCTAAACAACTGGAAGAATATCAAGTGCTCATGGGTAGGCTGAGGTAATATAATAAAAAGGAAAATTCTGCCTAAATTAATCTACTTATTCTGCCTAAATTACCAATCAAACTGTCACAAAATTACACATTACAGAGCCAGAAAAATTAACATTCATCTTGAAGAATTTCAGTGGAATTAATGGAAAAAAAATCTAAGGAAGGTCATCTAGCTTTACCCAATTTAAAATCTATATTATAAAGGAGCCTTTATCAAAACCATTTGATACTGGCTAAGAAATAGAGTAATTGATTGTGGATTAGTTTAGATTCATAAGACACAATAGTCAATGACTACAGTAATATAGTTTTTGATAAATTCAAAGAACCCAGCTTCCAGTATAAGAACTCACTATTTGACCAAAAATTGCTGTGAAACTGGAAAATAGAATGGTAGAAACTAGACATTGATCAACACCAAAGTCAAAATGGATTCATGATGTAGACATAAATAGTGATACTACAATCAAATTAGAAGTGCCATTAATTTGACCCAGCAGTGTCATTACTGGGTCTGTATACCAAGAAAATCATAAAGGAGGGAAAAGGATCCACAAATGCAAAAATGTTTGTGGCAGCTCTTTTTTGTGGTGACAAAAAATTGGAAAATGAGTAGATGCCCATCAATTGGGGAATGACTGAATAAGCTGTAGTATATGAAGGTAATGAAATATTATTGTTCTGTAAAAATGATGAGCAAGATGATTTTAGAAAAGCCTAGAAAGAAGGATGTGAACTGATGCTGAGCGAAGCAAGGAGAATGAGGAATACTTTGTACACAATAACAGCAAGAATGTGCAATGATCAACTATGAATATCTTGGTTCTTCTCAGTCTTTCAGTGATCCAAAATATTCCTAATAGACTTTAGGCACAAAATGCCATCTGAATACAGAAAAAGAACTACAGACATTGAATGAAACTCAACACTTGCTATCTTGACTTCTTTTTTCTATTTTTTTTTTCCCTCTCTAATGGTTTTTCCCTTTTGTTCTAAGTTTTCTCTCTCAACATGATTCATAAAACAATGCATATTAAAACAAATAAATTTAAATTTGGAAAAAAAAAGAAACAAAAAGATTGCAAAGGAGCAAAATTAAATTTGATTTAATAACAATAAAAATAACTTCCTAGAAATTAGAATTTATTCAAATTTGAATGGACTGTGTGAGTTAGGATAGGTATTCATTTTTCTAGGGACAGTAAAAGAAACCCAAGTTTCCCTTAAATCCAAACTCAGGTAATTTCATGAAATTTTTGCCCATCCATGACCCAACCACCAGATGAACTCAGAAATATTCAGCTGCCTGAGAGAGGAGGAAATCAAGTTCAATTCAAGTAAGTGTCTAAAGAAACCAGTAATGTCAATTTAAATTTAATGAACCACTGCTACTGACACTTCACAGGTAATGAAAATCAAGGAAGGCTCCACAAGATGGCAGAACTGCAAATATTATTCACAGTTATGAAAAACAGGCACAAAAATCTGAAAACTACGGGCTAGTGAACTGAACTTCCTGAGAGAATTATAAAACAGATCATTAGAAACAATGCATAGCAACCATCTAGAGAAAAAAAAAGTCACAATTATGAGTCAGAGAGGCATCAACAAAAATTAGTCATGCCATGCTTGACTAAGTTTATTCCCTTTTCTTGACAAGGTTATTAAACAGTTGTGCAAGACAATACTGCATATCAAGTGTCCTTACAGGTAAGCAACACATTCACTAAATAAATATTCTATTCCTTTAATGGGGGCAAAAAGGGAGATGTATGGAATAAATAATTCAATTAGATAGATTTAAAACTGGTTGAAGAATTGACTTTCATTAGCTGATGTATAAGTTCTAATTTCATCTTGACAAAGTCCATATGAAAGAATTCAAGTTTCTGTACTTGACTCCCTACAATAAAACATATTTTTTGTGACTAACATGGATAAAAGAATATATTACATCAAATAACTCAAAAATGTGTCAAATATATATTTTTCTTACATTTGCAAAATTATATAAGGATATGAAGGATGTATAACAAACTGGATATCAAAACCATGATTTGAAATTTATTGAAAAAAATTACATTTCTAACTAAATTTGTTCATTTTTTCTGTGTCATGCCAATAAAACTACAAAACATATTTTAAAGATTTTGAAAAAAATTAATATCAGAATTCAATAAAATTTGAAGGATAAAGAGGGAATAAATTTTAAAAAGAAATGTGAAAGAAGATGACCTTGAAGTGTATTACAAAGCTGTAATCATTAAAACAATGTGGTACTGGCTAGGTAATAGAGTGGCAGATCAGTGAAATATATTAACTATGAAAAAACACAAAAGTAAATTATCACACCAATCTAATTTTTGACAAACACAAAAACCCAAGTTTGGGGGAAAATAATTCACTTTGAAAAAATTTCCTGGAGAAACTGAGAAGTAGTTTGGCAGAAAGTAGGTACAGACCAACATCGTAAACCATATATCAAGATAATATTAAAATGGAGAATTATTTAGAAATAAAGGGTAATCCCATAAGAAAATTTAGGAAGCATGCACTATTTCACTGGTCAGAATTGTGGATAAGAAAAAAAAAGTTACTACAAAATAAGAGTTATAGCCTTCCATGATATATAATGGACAATTTTGATTACATTCGATTAAAAAAGGCTTTATACAAACAAAAAGGAATGCAGTCAATGTTAAAAGGAAAGCAGGAAACTCGAGAAAAAAATTATAGCAAGTGCTTTTGATAAAGAATCCATGTATTGAACATAATCAAATTTAAAGGAATGAATCATTCCCCAATTGACAAATGATTAAAGCATATGAACAGGCAGTTTTTAGAAGGAGTCAAAGTGGTCTATAGTAATATTAAAAATACTCAAAATTACAAATTGATTAGAAAAATAAAAAGTAAAACTACTCTGGAGTACCACCTCCACCTGTGGCATTGGCTAATATGAAAGGAAATAGTAAATGACTATCAAAATTACTATTGATAAACTTGAAGAATCCAGCTTCTGGAATAGCAACTTATTTGCAAAACCTAATGAGAAAAGTGGAAAATATCATGACAAAAACTGGATATAGATTCACATCTCACACCATAAACCAAAATGAAGTCAAAATAGGTACATGATTTTGACATAAAGGATGATAACATAAACAAAGTAGGAGAGCAAGGAAGAGTTTGCTTGTCATGTGTACAGAGAAGGGAAAAATTTATGACTTAACAGGTGATATCATTATGAGATGGAAAGTGGTCAATTTTGATTTTATTAATGTTACCATATTATATAAAACATTTCTCCACAAAGAAAATGAATGCAACCAAGATTAGATTAAAAACAGAAAACTGTTTTTTTTTTCTTTTTTATACCATCTGTGTCTGATAAAGGCTTCATTTCTCAAATAAATAGAGAACTTAGTCAAGTTTCTAAAAACAAGTCATTCCCTCAACTGATATGTAGTCAAAGGGTATAAAGAGGCAGTTTTCAGAGGAAGAAATCAGTTATCCAAAGTCATTTAAAAAAATCTTTTAATCACTATTAATTAGAAAAATGCTATTATGACAGACAATGAAACTGATAAATGTGGGAGAAGGCTTAGGAAAATTAGAATACTAACATATACTTGGTGGGGTTATGAACTTATTGAACCATTTGGAAGATTTAAGTAGGAATAGAATAGGAAATAAGTCCAAGGGGTTATAAAATTGTGTGTACTCTTTGATACTACTAAGTCTATATCCCAATGAGATCATTAAAAAGGAGAGAAAGACCTCCATGTCCAAAAATATTTATAGCAGCTCTTTTTTTTTGTGGTGGCAAAGAATTGGAAATTGAAGGGATTCCCATAAATTGGATAATGGCTGAACAAATTATAGCATATGAAAGTAATGGAATATTATTGGGCTATAAGATGAATAAGCAGATTTCAGAGGAAAAACAAACAAAATCTGAAATACTTACATAAACTAATGTTGAATTAAGTGAGCAAAGCCAGCAGAACATTGCACACAGTAACAGCAAAATTATGTAATAATCAACTTTGATTTACTTTCCTCTTCTTAGCAATAAAATGATCCAAGACAATTCCGAGAAAGAACTAATGGAATCTTTTTCCCCCCTGAGGAAATTGAAGTTAAGTGACTTGCCCAGGGTCACACAGCTAGGGAATGTCTGAGACCAGATTTGAACTCAGGTCCTCCTGACTTCAGGGCTGGTGCTCTATCCACTGTGCCACCTAGTTGCCCCAAACTAATGGGATCTTAATGCAAAGAACAGACATCCAGATCATGGTACTGGGAAAACTTAGCAGGGTCTGAGTGAGCTTGATGTTTTCTGAATGTTATTATGACCATCACAGTCATGATCCCATGTCCATTCTACTTCACTCTTCCATCTTTCTTCATTGCATAAAGTGCCATAATCATAATGAAGCAGTGACCCACTGAGCAACAAGAGTTCCTGTAAAATAAGGATGCTAATAGCACCTTGTTCCCAGGACTGTTGGAAGGATCATATATCACAGTTTTCCAAAGTATCTGGCACAAGGTAGATATTTTAACAAATGCTATGTGTTGTTGCAAAGTAATCTGTTTTCATAATGAGAGTATCCTTAATGAAAACATGAAAAAGAAACCAATAGGATTTCATGAATTTTTCTCCATCAGGGGTATCAGTTGAAGGTATGGAGAACGCAAGAAGTTGTTGTTGATTGATTATCAAAAGGTAAAAAAAATATGTGGAATTCAACATCTTATAAAAATTAGCTATGCTAATTATAAATGTTATCAATACTTTTTAACATAGGACTTCCACTACAATGACTAATAAGGGAGGTGGACATGATGACTCCTAATGGTACTGGCATGTGCACTAGCCATTGGTGATATGAGGAAATAAATGGCCTGAATCCTCTTCTTTTGGAACTTTGATTCTAATGGCATATGGAGTAAAATGCAACCTGAAGTAAGTGCAAATATATACAAATTTGTGAATATCAAGTGGAAGCACTAAGGTCTTCCCTTCTCTCGTGGCTATTCCTATAACCCTAGGACAACATATAAAGGAAGTCATTAACAAAAAGATAAGATATAAATATACACAATTTTTTTATATGGGAACAAAATGTTTGACCCAAATATAAAGAATAGCCTAAGGAACAACTCATTTATGATCTAAATCAGTTGTTCAGTTTTATCACATTGATAGGGGCTCTCATTTTAATAATAAAAAGTTACAGTCCATCTATGTCTGACCATCCTGTCTGAATTTTATCCGGGTCTGAGTCATAGAATCATGAATTTTCTCTACATAAAGAACATCAGTCGAAGGCATGGAGAATACAGCATATTGGTGTTGTTGGCTCATTGCCAAAAGTTAAGACATGACTGATCAAGAATCTAGCACTTAAAGATTATATGATTTATCCATGGTCACAAAACTACTTTCTCCAAGAAACTTGCCTTCTGTATAGGAAGATAACATACTCTATAGGCAAGTCCATTTATCCTACCCAATTTTTATCAAATGCAAAACAGTGATGATAATAATAGCACTTGCCTCCTAGGGTTGTTGTGAGGGTCAAATGATATAATTTATGTTTTTAAATTTATTATTTTATTTCCCTCAATTACATGAGGAAAAATTTTTACATTTTTTTTTTCAAATTTTGAGCTTGAATTCTTCTTCTCCCTCTTTTTCCTCCTTTCCCTCCCATATCCAAAAGGCAAGCAATTTTATATAGGTTATACGTGTAAAATGACGTAAAACACATTTTCCTATAAGCCGTGGTGTGACAGAAAAAATAGACAAAAAAATAAAAACAAGAAAAAGAAAGTAAGAAAAGAAAAAGGTATGTTTCTATGTGCGTTCAGACTCTATCAATTCTTTCCTTAGAGATAGACAGCATTTTTCATATTAAGTCCTTTGAATTATCTTGTGTCATTTTATTGCTGAGAATAGCTAAACCGTTCACGATTTATCATTGTCTAATATTGATGTTGCTGTATAAATGTTTTCATGATTCTTGTCATTTCACTTTACATCAGTTTATAAATGTCTTTCCACCTTTTACTGAGAGCATCCTGATTGTTATTTCTTTTAACATAATAGTATTTCATGAAATATTATTTATAAAGCACTTAACATATAGTTAATGCCTGGAACCAAAAGGTACTTAGCATAGTGTCTGGCACATAGATGTAATATAAATTATTTAACTCTCACCTTTTCCTTCCCATTGAACAGCAAGCAATGAAGAAATATAGAACAACATTGGGCATTTATAAAACACTGTGTGCTCCTTGAATACATGAATTAATTGAAACCTGCCAATATGCTTTATTGCTACAACCTGTGTCAGTTCTACATATCCTTCTGGTTGTACAATGCTATTTGATGAAGATATTTTCCCCCTTACATCAAACCTAAATCTCCCCCATTTCTGCCTGTGGATATCAAAAAGAACAAGTCAAATCCCTCTTCTCCATAATAACCTTTTAGATATTCAAAGACAACCATGATACTCTTCCTAAATCTCTTCTTTACATTCAATACCACCAGTCCTTCAAAGGATCCTCAGATGACATTATTTCCAGTTCTCTTCGATTCTAGTCTTCTACCTTTCCATTGACTCTAGATGGTCCATCCTTCCTTAAATAGAGAATATACAGGCAACTAAAAAGATTAGTTCAGATGTGAACATAAAAGGGCAAAGTAACAAGTACCCATCATCTCTGTTGTCAGTATAATGTGGGACTTACTATAGCCTGAGCTTACATTAACTGCCTTGGTAACTGCTTTATGTTATCAACTTAGTTTATAGCTCATAAAAATCCTTGGATGTATATGTCTTGGATTTCCTTCTCCATCTTGTACTTATAGGACTGATACTTTTTTAATCTAAGTGTAAGATTTTAAACTTATCTATACGAAAGTGCATCTTACTAAGTTTTATCCATTATCTAGCCAGTTAAGTATTTTAACAACAATTCTCTTATTCATTTGTTAGACAGCACTACTTCCCGATTTCTACCATATTAAAATTTGATAAACACGCCATTTACATTTTTACCTGTCATTGATTAAAAAAAATTAAATAGATCAGGATCAAAAAAAAAACTGGGAAATTTTACTAGAGACAACCTTTTAGTTAAATGTATTTCCTATTCCTTCAACATTTTTAATCCATAAGGTTTTTTACTCTACATATTTGTTTCAATAAATATGCAATAATAAAACAGCAAAAGAGGATTTGTCACAGGTTTATTCTAAAATTTCATAGAACTTGATCAAAAGAATTCTCCTTCACTATCTGGGTAACCTCAGAAAAAGAAAAGAAAAAAAATGAATTTAGGGCATCATAATCTCTCCTCAATATCTCCTCACATATTTCAGAATTTTAGCAGAAATCAATACCAAGTATATTTCCCCAAAGTTTGCAAATTTCCTTCTCCTTAAACATGAGCATTATCCCTCCTTTAATCCTTTGGCACATCTCTCAGAAATCACCAACAGTGTCTCAAGAATCACATCTGCTAACTCTTTCAGTACCCATGTTTGAAGGATATCTCATGTCAGAAACCTGAGGCTTTCATGGGCAATTAATTCTTCTCTTTCTCTAGATCAATTATTTTTGGTGGGAGAGGGCATTATATATATTTTTTTTCCACTTTTTTTCCTTCCATTTCACATAGAAAATAAGTAAAATTCAACCAAGGCCTCCTTGTCTACATTGCTAGGTATTATCATTTCCTTAGTTCTCTATATCAATGTTATTTCTTTTTGTTTTTAATTATTATTTACAAAATAAAAATTTAATTCTATTTTCAAAACATACAAATATATAATTTTCAACAGTGACCCTTGCAAAACCTTGTTACAATGTTTTTTTCCCCCCCCCCCCCCCCATTTTCTCCCCTAAACAGCAAGTAATCCAATATGTTAAAGATGTGCAATGCTTCTATACATTTTTCCACATTTATCATGTTGCAGGAAAAAAACAAACAAACAGATGAATAGGGAAAAATGAGAAAGAAAAAAAATGCAAGAAAACCACAACAAAAAAGGGTGAAAATACTATGCTGTGATTCACATTCAGCCCCCACAGTCTTCTCTCAGGATACAGATGGCTCTCTCCACCAAAGGACCATTGGGACTGGCCTGAATCACCTCATTGTTGAAAAGAGCCACATTCATCAGAATTTATCATTGTATAATCTTGTTGTTGTGTGCAATGTTCTTTTGGTTCTATTTATTTCATTCAGCATCCATTCCTGTAAGTCTCTCCAAGCTTCTCTGAAATCATCCTGCTGATAATAACAATAATATTCCATGACATTCATATACCACAACTTATTCAGCCACTCTCCAATTGATGGGCATCCATTCAGTTTCCAGTTTCTAGCCACTACAAAAAAGGGCTGCCACAAACATTCTTGCACATGTGAGTCCCTTTCCCTTTTTTATGATCTAAGGTATTTTTTTGAAGTAGATGAATTAAATGTCTCTGAGTTTATCTATTTGGATTTGGATGTTAATAACATTATTGTAAGAATTTCAAAATCTCACTCTTCAATTTTGTCTCCAACAGCAATCCCTTTAATCAGACAAATGTAAGCAATTCTGAGACCGCAAGTTAAGTTTCTGCCCAAATTATCCAGACATTTTCAAATTAAGATTAAAGTGACTGACATTTGGTTATATTTTGGTTTTAGGAATTTCTATGAATTTGAAAATATTTCCAGACATTCAACAAGTCCATAATGTGACAGGATCCATCCGTTCCCAATTTAGATGTCTAATTTGACTATTGAAGCAGGTTGTTCCACTTGAAGATGTCTCCATTTTGGATTTATTTTGGTTTCCTCTTCATTTGAATCTAGTCAGTGACCCAAATAGGACAGCAAGAGTCAGGTTTCCCGTCACCCAGTAAGAGCAAGAATAAATTAGCTTTTATTTATTTATTTAAAATGTCTGGCCAGTGCTGTGTTGACCATGTTCATAATAAGCCCCTTCCCTTGTGGGATTCTGCTGATTGAAATAATGTCTATACTCCATTCTTTGGGGAATAGAAAACCAGCTTTTGCTAATGTGAACAGAATGTACAGTCTTTCACTTTGCTATATTCACACTCCTTAAAGACAGCCACTAGAAGGAAATGTCTGTGGGCGGAATCCAAAAGAAGCCAAGGGGGAAAGAAGGAAGGAAAGAAAGAAACCGAAGGATGTCTAATAACCACTTTGTCCTGCTTCTCCTGGCATGCATCAGCCTCTTGGGCACAGTCTCTACCCAGAGCATCATTTGGGATGGTCTGCTAGCAACTGATAAATTATGGTTTTAGCAACATTGAAAGTTGTGGGGGGAAGTTAGTGCTTCAAGCCGACTGTGAGTTCTCATCCTTGCCCATGCAGCTAATTGTCCTGTCCCTGAAGCCCCACTACTGCTCAATTTAAACCAAAATCAGAATGATTCTATTTGATCAGCAAGAGGTCCTTGACCAACCCCATTTGGTCCTTGTTTGGGTCCATTGATTCAGATTGAATGTAAATAAGTCATTTCCTCTTTGGTCAGAAACTCTGGGGGTCTCCCCTCCTAGATTTATTTATTTGATTTTTTTTTACTAAATGAAAGAGCAGATTCTTTGTCTCAATGGCCATGAAGCCTTAATCACAGAATGGGTCTTACCTCAGTCAAACTGAGACTTGGAAAGGCCACAGTCTCCCACTGCACCCAGTGCCATCTCTAGTTCTGATCCCTATCAGGCCACTGGACCCAGATGGCTCTAGAGGGGAAAGTGAGGCAAATGACCTTGCCCAGCCCTCCCTCACTTAAATCCAATTTGCTTGTATGTCATGGCGTCACCTCCCTGATGTCCTGGTCCAGAAGGAAGGACAAATAACAGCATTTCACTCTACATAATGGATAAACAAATATGATAATTACAGGCAAGGGAGAAGGAAGGGAGATAGGAAGACATGGAAAATTGGGATGGAACTTTGGGGGTAACCTTTCAGGACAACACACACACAAAGCTCGCATGAAAATCACCTTCCCTGTTGGAAGGAACAAATTAACCACTGAGAACACAGAGCCATTCAATTATGTCAAGATAAGGTATGAATTGTAGTACCAGAAGCCACAACATCATTTCCTCTTGGTGGAATAATTAAAAATTGGTCGTTGTTTTAAGAGAAGGAAAACGTTGCTCCAAATGAAATATATACTATACAAATTATCAAAGCCGGTGGTAGAAAGGATAGAAGGCAAAGAGCTATCTGTGTAATTTTGAAGCTCATTTAGGGGAAAGTAAGGCAGTGAAGAGAGACTTGCAATTAAGAAGATACAGTTTACAAAACTGGCAGAATTTTAGAGCTGGAAAGGCCCTCGCCAGCATCTGGGCCATCCTGTACCTGAAAAGGAACTCCCATGGGGAGTGGCCATCTAAACTCTGCTTCCAGGCTTCTAAGGAGAGGAAGACCATTTTTCTTTGGGGAAGTTCCAATTATTACAAGGGTTTTGTTGTCGTATTTTATTGTTTTCTGGAAAATCAATCAATTTGCCTGTTTTTCTCTCTGCTTTTGCTGCCTGGGATTGGCAGCACAAATGGAATATCTACTCAGCCTGGTAGCCCTCTGAACCCTAGATCTTATCCAGTTTATCAGTGAGCTTCTTAAAGTTGGGTGACCCCCCATCCTGACACAAGCTGAATGAAAAAGTCCCTTTCCTGCTCAATGACATGCCCTGCTGCAGGACAGTTTATAGAAAAATGCTCTAGATTTGGACTCAGAGAGATGGAGATGGATCACTTTACACGTCTGGACCTCAGTTTTCTGTAAAATGGAGGAACATGACTTGATTTCTTGACTGACCACAGTAAGAAGGCCGCTGCCTGGTCTTGGGCAGCTTGCCCACATCCCACCATGACAGAGAGCCGATAGGTACAAACACTTGTCTCCCAGTTCATTGATGGACCTTCATTAAAGCAGACATGAGGAAACAACAGCCTGGGAGAAACGGGCCCTGGAAGGTATAGTGATGATGGCCATGGAAAGTCATCGTTTATATTGGCATTAAAAAGATATGGTTGCACAGGGAATATAACAAAATATATATTACTGAGTTGTAAAAAGAGTTGAAATAATCAAGGAGCTGCCATATCATTCATCAAGTCACAGCATTAGGATTAATCAGGCCCCCACACCTGTGAGCAACGGCTGAGCCACCCGCGGTTTCTCTTTAAAATGTATGTCTGCTGATTGTTTAGCGAGTGTCTGTCTGTCTGTCTCCATCAGTCTGTCTGCAGCCCGAGAACTATTCAAATAAAACAAGGGTGACAATCTGCCTTTATTGTCACCCCCACAAGTAAAAAGCACCTGGACGAGAGAAGCGGCTTTGGCTTGGAGGCCCAGGTGCTCAGATCCTTGCTATCACCTCTTAGTTTGATTGACCTTTCTCTCTATTCTCTGAAGGGAAAAGCATGCATGTGTCTCCATCCAGTCCTTTGCCCAAATGGAACCATCCCGAGCAGTCTGGGGTGTCTTTGTCCAGCCTGGTTTAGAAGAGGCACCTTGACAGATGGCTCCCACATACTGAGCATCTATCATTTCTTTAGCTGAGATGTCAGAGTCCAGTACGGTTTTGTTTGGGTATTTCTATAATTAAGTAAATATAATTAGAAAAAAATAGACTTTGGCTTTCCACAAGTAATTTAAAGCAATGTGATGCAGCTTAAAAATCAACATTTGAACCCTGACTTTGCCACAAATTATGTTTGTTCTTTGGGAAATCACTTTCTCTTTATATGGTGTCTATTTCCTCATATGGAAAGGGAGGGGGATGGAAAAGAACAGGATCATAGATGAGATTCACATCCATAAATTTGGATGGAAAAGAATACATCTTTATTTCTACTAACTTTTAGTTTCCTTTGTATCCTCATATACTTTATATTATTTACTTCAAAACATTGTTCTGAGAAAGGGGCTATAGGTTTTTACATTCTACCAAAGAGGTATATGTATATAAAAAAAAGTTTTTAAAATTCCCAGACTAAGAGATGTCTAAGCACAAATATCTATAAAGCCTTGACATCTTACTACATGAGCATTGAAGGAACTGGGAACATTCTACTGGAAAAGAGAAGTTTCACTGTGAGTACCGTAATATGTTTTCTCTCAAGAGAAAACCCTGTGACAGAATTAGATGATATTGTAACAGGAAACTCAACTTAGGTGAATGAAAAGATATAATAATTAAAAAGTACTTGCTACAGTGCATGATCTAAAGTGGGCCATAAATAAACTCTTGTTAAATGTGAATCTACCAGGTAAATAAAATACAAAAGAGTCTGAGCAGGTGGCCATCATCACCCACCAATTAATCAGACAATCCCCAGCTTCCACTGGGCCTTCTGTGAACCAGGCCCCATACAAGACTGAATGGGAACATTTATGAAAGGAGGTGGCCCTTGCCCTCAAGGAGTTTGCTTTTTATAGACAACAAGTTTGCAGGACACATCCATATTCAGTGTTAATATATACCTAACCTACATATACACGTATGTGTGTTACATGGACTTCAACACAAATGTGCAGGGAGTGGGGACAGTGGTTGAGGGGGAAAGGAGAGATACTGATGAGCAGGAAGATCAGCACAAAGTACTGAAGGAGGGGGTGCTGGAATTCATCTCAGAAAGAGTTGGGGAGTCCAAGAGATAGAAACGAAAAGGGACACCATTCCAAGAATGAAGAACAGACTGTACCCAGAGAAATATATGCTTATCAAGCCATTATATTCCTTATTTTACGTAGTGCAATCCTGTAAATTAGAGATTACAAGAATTATAGCCACTTTTTACAGATGAGTAAACTGAAGATCAGAATACTTTGAAATCACGTTACATCACTCTAGTTATATTGTAACCCTTTTTCATAATTTTATAACTAAAATAAATATTGACTAAAGCTAATTATATTATATAATGATTTATACATGAGAAAAACTCAAAGCATTGGATACTCAACTAAAAAAAAATAAGTAGCCTGCTGATTATCCTTCCATTTGGATTCTGTTAGGCTATTGATAAAAACTTTCTGGAGAATTGGTGCCCCTCTGCAATCTGGAGCTGACTTAAGCTATTTGATTCTTCAGTCATTTTTTTAAGCCATGGCTCTCTCTTTATGACACCCCCCCCCACTGAGGTTTTGTTTATTTATTTGTTGATTTTGGACAAAAATACTAGAGTAACTTTACTGTTTCCTTCTCCAGCTCATTTTAGAAATAAGAAAATGGAGGTAATAACTTGCTCAGGATCACAGAGATAATAAGTGTCTTAGGCTGGATTTGAACTCAGGAAGAGGAGACTTTCTGACTCTAGGCCCAGCACTCTATCCACTTTGTCACCTGAGATATTTGAAGGCAGTTCCAATTTTGTTTAGACTTGTCATGTCTTGCCTAACAAACTGGAAAGTGCAGGAATTAAGCAGTTGGTGCAGTGGGGAAGAGTTCTGTATCTGAAGTCTGAAGGCCTGAGTTCTTTTACTATTTGAATGCAACTCGTTCCTAATTTTCCTTAATTGTAAAATTAATGCAAGTACTTTTGCAACAGTTATTTCCTAGTTTTATTTAGAGAATTCCATTTCCATGCATCACAGCTATTTTGATTGATTGGGATCTCCTGCTACTAGATTTGTTGTTATTGTTGTTTTAATAATAATACTACGCAAAACACTGATATTTTGGGAATATGTATGTGTATCCTTCTATTACTAAAGACAGATTTTGATAACTTTGATTAATCTCTGCTCACTTCCTGCTCTTTGGGTTCTTGTCCAGGTTTATTTTCTGTATGCTCCTTGTGTTCATATTGTTGGTACTTGACACAGTTGTCATTATTTGGAGCCATTGAGGACATTAAGATGGATTGCTGTGCCATCTCACTACATTTAGATTAGGGGAAAAAAGGAAGACTTAGTTAAGAGGAATCAGGGTAGCACAAAGGGCTCTCTTCATGGTTGAGAGACCCAGAAGAGATGGGTCACCAACGTAGGGACAGAGGCTCGGGGTTGAAAGAGCAGGTGAAAGGTAGCATTTTCTTACCCAGCTCAGCCACCTTCACCTTTAGCTTTGCTAGTCTTTGCTTGTTCAGGCTTCCTGATTTCCCTTTGCAAAGCAGAGAGTTCAGTGCTAATGCAATGATAGATGCAAGAATTTGTCTTTGTTCAGATGTGGAAATGTGTCCTAGGACTTTTGGAAAACCGGTAGGATGACAAGTGAGGAGTGCTTAAATTTAGGAGGGGAAGGTGAAAGACTTCCTTCACTAATCTGTCTTTTCCCCCAAATTCCCAATTCATTCCCATTCATATAAGGAAATATCTAAGTGAATAATATTGCCAGGTATTGTATTAGGTACTAAGACTAAAAAAAAAAAAAAAAAAGAGCAAAATCCTTGCCCTCAAGAAGCTTACATTCAAGAAAGGAAATAACACACCACTGCAGAGCAATAAATAGATATGGCATAGGGGCCAAGAAAATGCAAAGTAATTGGGAGAAAGTATTAGCAACAGGTAGATGTCAGGGAAAGACCTTTGAAAATGGTCCTGAAAATTTAGCTATGAATGGAGCCAGGGCTACAAGAAGAGGGATTTAAAGGGGACTTTCAGGTATCGGGGAACCCCTAAATTAAGGTCACTTTGGCATGGTGTATCATTGTATCATTGATAGCCTTTGGGTTAGGTCAACAGGAGTGCAGAATTGTGACAATGAGTTTTGTAACAATGGTCAAAATGGTAAGTAAAAGTAAGCTAAAGAACTTTAATAACAAAGAGTTTGCATTTGATTTTGGAGGTCGTGGACATCTCTTGAGCAAAGTAATCAGATGATCGTATCCATTTAAAAAAATCCTAAATATCACCCCCCAATACCAGCCCTCTGAAAAAGGAGAATCCTCCCAGCTTACATAGGGAGAGCACATGCTCTTGGACGCCATCGCCTCCAGGGCCTTGGCTAATTGGAGCATCCCAGATTGCAGTTTGTCCTCTTGCTCAGGCCCAAGATTGGATTTTACATTTTACTTTGAGCCTCGGGAAAGGGAGAGGTGGGCCATTGTTCTTCCATGGCAAGGATGAGCAAGCACATCCTACCTTCCCTGAGCGCTCCAAAATTAAGTCTGAAGGCATCAAGGCAAAGGTGGCCTGTGGGAGGATGGCAAAAGCAGACCCACCAGGTCCTCCCACGTGGCAATCAAGTGAAGAGGACAGGCTATTATTAGCAGCCACTTACCTGGCTCTTTTCCTCTTTAAGGCACTTTATGAACATTAACTAATTAATCCTCACCACCACCCCTGCACAGTAGGTAAATAATTGTGATCCTCCCTGTTTGAGGAAACCAAGGTGGAGGCTAAGTGGTTTGCTTGCTCAGGACCACAGAGGGAGGCAACACTGCAACCTAAATTAGGATGTTTTAATTTATATTAATTTATTTTGGAAACTGTATTGAATTTGTAATGATAATTTATTAGATTGCATATTAGAATGCCTGCTACACAGGCCAATCACAGACTGACTACTGCAAGCTACTTTTGGGTAAAGGCAAAGGAGAGGAGGGAAAAAATCCCAGGGCTGCCACCCCCATCCCCCCATTAGTTGGAGACCCTGATATCAGAGGCTGGCCCAAGGAGGCTCTGAGTGCTGCTGAATAGACTGTGGTTCTGACTGGCTGTTCCTTTTTCCCAGATGAGACATGGATGGGGAGTAGGGTGAGAGCCCTAACTTGGGTCAAAGGGCAGTTCTGTGACTTTGGGCAGACATTGAACCTTTCCTCTCTTGGGCTTAATGATGAGGGTCAGACTGGATGGTCCAAAAGGTCAATTCTGGGTCTCCATCTATGATCTCCTAGTGTGGTCTGGTATTCAATGGCTAAGATCTTCTAAAGTGATCCTAAGGCACCTAGGAAAGGGTTAATGGTAATCATTCCGCCTTCCCTCTGCAACCCCCCTGACTTCCATTGCCTTCCCTGAGGTCCTGCTCTGAGCTGTTCAAAGTTATCCTCCATCTGTCCTAAGCAGCCAAGAGGTGCAGAGAGCAGAGCACTGGCTTTGGGTTCAGAAGTCCAAAATCAGAGTCTTGGATCCACACACGGCACTGGGTGACCTTTCTTGGTCACTTGACTGCCCTTGGTCTTCATGTCCTCCTCTCCAAGGGAGCAGGTGGCACCTGATGGCTCTGAATGGCTGAGATGGCCACTGATGTTCTGGCCATCGCTTTCACATCTCCTCAGGTCCCCCTAAGAACAATTAAAACTTTTCCAGGTTAGATTCTAGCCCATCAAACTTCATTTAGGAATCTGGGAAACCTCAGAGATTCAAGGTCTAATTTGTTATTCATGAGGATATTTGCATTGGAAAAGAAAGCACATGGGTGACCTCCTGCTAAATAAAATCCAGTGGCTTCCTATCACCTGCAAGATCAAATATCAAACCTTCTATTTGGCCTTCAAAACCCTTGTCAGCTGCTTCCCCTCTCTGCCCCCTCCCTGACCCTTCAAACACAGTCTCCTCTGGTACCCTCTTCCCTTCCCCTAGGCACTGCACGTTCTTGGCCGAGGCTGGTCTTTCTAGTGGATCATTTTCTGGATTTGGGAAAAATAGGAGTTTTAGATACTTAATAGCCATGTGACTCAGGGCAAAGCGCTTCAAAAACACAGCGGTTCGGTGACATCATGCGTAAATCAGGGATCCCAGCAGCCCCCCCTTTTAGAGACCCCTAGCTTGGCTTCCATAAGAGCTCAGAGAATGACCATAGGTCAGCGAGGATGGAGGCCCAGCAGTGCTGATGGCAAGCACATGGATACGTGTGCGAAGGGGACTGCCCACACATGGAGTGCCCTGTGCTGGGCTCGGCCTGCCAGGCAGGAGCGGCACTGCAATCTCCCAGAATGGAGCTCAGGGGCAGCTCCGAGCCAGCTGGTAAGGGGTAATGGGCAGCCGGGCCGGGCCTGCACAGAAGCACTCAGCCCTTCGCCTTCCTCTGTCCCTTCAGAGCCTTGCCATGTCATTGTGTAGATGCCCGGTCAGTGTTCCATAAGCTCCAGAGCCACGTCTGAGGGGGCTCTTCCGTTGCATCCCCTCTCTGTGTGGCCACTGGCTTCCGGAGAAGCGGATGGGGTTTGGGTGGGCATCTTAAGTGCCCAGTTTTGTGCTTAACACACTAAACACCTAATAAACCTGGAGGGAATGAGAGAATGAACAAATGATTTCGAGAAGGATGGAGCCTTCCATTCATTACCCTTCAGTTCCCAATTACACATATACCTCCTGCACCATAGAAAGCCAGCCCAGCTTTTATTATGAGAAGATATTTTTCTATTGGATCAAATGGGGAAATTTTGAACCAAGTCATTCAAGAAGGATTACCCATGAGGGCCGTTCCAGTGCATGTGCTGAGAATTTTAGTCAGGAAATGCTAAACAAGCGCCTCTCTGGCCATGTTGATTATAACAGGATCATGTAAAATAATATACAATATTTGGTCCCAGTTTTTTTTCTCCTCTTCTTACTCCTTTAATTCTTTCTGTCTCTCTCTGTGTGTCTCTCTCTATCTGCTTCTCTCTGTCTCTGTCTCTGTCTCTCTGCTCTCTCCATCTCTCTGTATGTCTCTGTCTCTCTGTCTCTGTCTGCCTATCTGCCTGTCTGTCTGTCTCTGTCTTTGTCTGCCTGTCTTTGTCTGTCTCTGTCTCTCTCAGTCTCTATCTGCTTCTCTCTCTCTCTCTCTCTCTCTCTCTCTCTTTCTCTCTCTCTCTCTCCATCTCTCTGTCTGTCTTTGTCTATCTGTCTCTGTCAGTCTCTGTGTGTTTCTGTCTCTCTCTTACACACATACACATACACACACATGTTAATCTCTTGCTTTACTAATATACAAGACAAGAGAAAATGATAGGAAGAAGGGAAAATCTACGAATAATCTCTATCAGTGTGTAAAGGGAACTTCTTTCTTATAAATGAGATTTCTGTCTTTTTCTCTGTAGGATTCTGTCTACTTTTTTCCCTGTCTAATTCTCACAAAGTGCATCAGAACAGAGCAAAGTTGTATGGAGTATAAGGCATTAAACACTCAACATTAGGGAATCCCAGAAATTAAGACCTGAGAAGAAAACCAATGGCCAAATAATCCAACCAAGATCCCCTGCCAAAGAAACCTGATATATATTACATGAGGATTATCCAGTACTTTCTTGAGTATTTTAAAAGAAAAAGAAGCAAATGCTTTCTGATTTTTGATGATTCCATTTTGGAAAGCTCTAACTGGTAAGAAGTTGCATAGGAAACAGAAAGGCTATGTCTATGTCTCCTTAATCTTCTCTTCCTCTCTCCCATCACTATTAATCCTTCCCCTTCCCGCCACTCTAGGCTACACAAAATAAACCTTTTCCCTTTTCCATGTGATGCTGTTTACAACACATGAGATCACACATGTCCTCTCTAAATTTTCTGTTCTGTAGGTTACACATCTTTAAATCCTGCAATCATTCCTCACTGGACATTGATTAAGCATCCTTAATTAACCTGGTCTGTATGAATGTAAATAGAGTTTTTGCTAAGAGGAAGAACAGGATCAGTTGGTTTTCTCTCTTAATATTTGACACTCCATTTTCCCAACTGTTCTCAATTTCAATTAAAGGAAGCATTCATTCTTGGCTCTCTGGTACACTCATCCTAAAACCCACTTCTCATCTCCTCTTCACAGCATCATTCTTCATTCAGAAGTAGTCTTTTCCAGAAGACATCTCAAAAATAAAGGAGATAAAGAGTATGGTTTTCTGACAGAGAGCAATGCAGGGAAAATTTGCTGGCAGGACTAATTCTGTGTGCTCAAATGTAAAACAAGCAAACAAATGAACCAACAAACAAAAATGTCCTTGATTTTTGTTCTAGTGAAGAAAAAACATATTTATGACTTGTATCAAGTTAGTAATTGCCTGAAACAACATATTAATTCAGATTTTCTTGACTTTCAGATCAATTCTCTGTCCATTGTGCCACCTAGATATCTGCAAGACCTTCTAGTTTATCCAGTATCTTCAAAAAACAGAATGCAGAAGAGAGAAGAAAATGAAAGGGAAGAGAGACGGAGTTTATTAAGTAGAACAGTGTGACATGATCAGATCTTCCCTCCCTTCTGTTCCCTTTCCTTCCTTTCCCTTCCCTTCCCTTCCTAAATATGTTGAAATGCAATAATCTTTTTTTAAAAGAAAAACTTCATTTTCTTCCCTTCCCTTTCCAAATGAAATACAATTATCTTTTTAAAAAGAAAAAACAACTTCACAGATCATAGATGAAGTTTTCTTCTTGAAGAGACTATTTCCCAATGTTCTAGAGTCCTTCCTCTGCATCTTTCAGTGTTTCAGAAGTGCTAAAATGAAGCATAAGTGTAGGATTTGGCAAAAGATTTCAAGTCATAATCATTAATGGACATTTGAGGTTTATCCATATTGTATTATGTCGACAACTCATTATTTCTGGAAATAAAAAGGATTCCAAACATGGGAATACACTGCTCACTCATCCATGAATAGTTCAAATCTGAAGAAGATTCAAAATTTGGTTTAGAACAGATAGTTATAAATGTTTGTGATAATATGTATATATATATTTATATGAATATGACATACATATGTTTTAATTGCTTATATATCCAAAATTTTTTTCCCTTCTTTTATTATTTAACAAAGTGAACTTGCTCATTTCCATTTTTTTCAATTTCCTAGTCTTGACTAAAAATAATATTTTTTAATCAAGTTTAAATCCTTCCTTTTAGGCTCATATTCGAATTTAAAAGTTAGCAATGATTCCTTGTTCCTTGTAGCAATCTTGATTGTCCAGAGTTTCATCTAAATTATTTCTTCCTACTATGTTTGACAAAATAAACTTGATTTCATGTAGAGGTAATTTGAAAATACAAAAAGATCTGGATCTTCCTTCTTCCAATCCATCCTTTATTTTTTGAAAGAAAAACACAGGATAGTAAACAACTCTGAGGGTCTCTGAATTGTCATAGATGGACTTCTTCAAAACTCTTCCTATTTCTTCATTCACAGCATGGACATTTATTAAATATTTATGTTATACTAGGAACTCTGCTAGGTGCTGAGGGTACAATGACAAAAACAATGGACTCCATCAAGGCCTGGAGGTAGAAGTTAGAAAGCAATTGTCCAGAACATGAAGGAAGTCTTAAGACTTTCAAGCATAATGGAAATCTTATCAATGACATGGGCATAGGACGAGGAATCCCACAGAAAGGAATAACGCCAGTGGCCAGTTTGGCCACAATCGAGTCCACAAAGAAGAATAGAAAAGAGAACTAGAGACAGAGTGTGAATCCCTAAATTATCAATTTAATTATTTTGATTGCATTCTATTTCAATGGGAATTATTAGTCATGGCCAGGAAAGAGAGATGTATCAAAAGATTTTTACTTTTGTTGTGGATATCTCATTTTGAACCTATGACTATATTTACATATTCTAGATTAGGGGTTTGTCACCTAAATTCAAAACTGAAGAATATTTTAAATCTCAGCTCAAGGTTAATGAAAAAAAAAGTTATATATACATACACATCTCTATTCCCTTACAAGTTCATAGATCATCTTCCCTAAAATATATCAATAAACACTAAAATCTAGTTTAAGTACCTCTTTACTAGATGGAAAAGACTTATCAAGTGAGACCATGTGATTTATCCTTGAGCAATACAATACTCTTTTTAAATGTTCTGAGATCAGACCTATTTCTCATGGTTAATTTACAGGCATCCAAAGCCACCACAATTGTCCTCAAGACTGAGAAAAGAAATGACATGCTTTTCAGTGTGTCCTAGAAAAGATAGCTAATTGAGTTTCCCTCTGTTTGTGGATACAGATGTAATCTATTGTTACTTATTAGGAGGTACATGATTGAGAAAGAAAAAAAAAACAGTTTTATATTTGAGTGTATGTATATGTATATACACATGCATATATATATATCGCATTATGCATTAGATCAAGATATATGTGTTGATATGTATCATATATATGTTATAGATATAGATATAGATCTATATTTATGGGTTGATTCTCACCACCATCAGCTAAGAACATTATTCTTTCTTATATGTTAATGATAAAATAGTGACATTGGCTTGGATTCCTATATTTCATTTCCTTGTTTGTGTTTTTTAACTGCCTTTTCTTTAGTTTCACACTCACCTAAATTTGGTTTTGCCATTCTGTTAAGACACTTGTTGAGGAAAATTGTAAATATATCTCATATTCAAGATGTTAAAACAGCAAAAATAAAAAGTAAAAAATATTATTTCCAATAAAATCCTATACTGAAGTATCATTGTGGTGCATAAAGGACTTTGGCTTATCACATCTGTGTCCCTGGAGTATTGGCTGGATAATGGATTGCACAGCAATCATTTGAAAATAGATCTTGCCAATATCAAAGAGGCCATGTCTCATGGCAGAGAGTGAATTGACCTTAGAACCAGGCACACCTGGGTCCTCCACCTGTCTCTGTCATGTTACACTGGAGAAATCACAAGATAACCTTTCAGTACTCTAGGAATTTCTCCAAAGAATTTTGGGAGAGAAGGAGCTATTCTGGATTGTTGGAGAGAACTCTCCCTTCCACAATGAAATTCTGGTCCCTTCCCTCTCTCCATCCCTATCATCACTATGTTGAGGTGAAATTTTCAGCCTCAGCATTTGGAGAAGGACATTGGTTAACTTATAGGAAGAACAAGGACTCCATAAATAGAGGGAATAAATATATGGAAAAATCCCACAAATCCTTGAAATATTGAAAGGAATAATGTGAGAATAGTAGCCTACATGCTCTATTTTCCATATTACCCATGCTTGACTTCCTGCCAGTTATCTTGATCATTGGTGGGACCTGGTCTGACACAGAAAGCAAATGGACATTTATTAAGTACTTACTATATGGTGAGTTCAAAACTGTGAAAAAAATGTTATCGCTGCCCTCAAAGAACTGCTGTTCTAATGGGGGACATAAAACACACAGGAGATTGGTAGCCAAAGTAGGGCATTTTGGTCAAGAAAGTTACAAGGATGATGAGTAAAATAAATGGATGTAACCCTTAAAGACATGGCCTTTCCACTCCTAACTCCACGTCTCTCCTATGCTTGGGATGCTTTCTTGTTTCTCATCTCCATCACCTGACTTTTTTGGTCTACACTGAGATTTAGCTGAAATCCTACCATCTACATAAAGCCTTTCTTAGCCCACTTTTCACATCACTAATGTCTTCCCTCTGAGAGTACCCCCTTTTATTATTGGCTGTATAAGTCTCATATGAACCTTATGTACGTAACTGTCCATTAGTATATTAGCTCCTTGAGAGGAGTGCTCCTTGAGCACTGCTTTTGCATCCTAGTGTTTAGCACATTGCCTAGCACACAGAAGTATTCAATATGTGAATGATTCACTGGATGATGAGTGGATATGATTATAATATACTAAGAGGTTGCCATCTGAAACACCTAAATGAAGGATTTTGAAGAACCACTGAAATCCATATTTTAACTTTCACTTGGCTTTACTCTAGTCTTTCTCCTTCCTTATTGATTATTAGATTATATAAGTTAAACAGAATTAATTGGCTTTTAAAAAGAAATGATAGAGAAGAAATAATCACTGCAAACAGTTCCCAGATGTCTATGAAACTTAATTCAACAAACATATATAGAGTTGCAGTATGTGGGCTCAAGCTTAGAGATGATATGTGGTAAAGGAAAACTCAAGGTTCTGGGAAGTCATGTTTTATACTGAAATCTCTGATTCTGATAATTTATTCTCTAAGGAATGGTGAGTTTTTGTTTGTTTATTCCCTGTGTGTCTCTCTCTCTCTTTCCTTCTCCCTCCCACCCTTTCTCTCCTTTCCGAATCTCCCTGCCCCTTTCTCTGTCTCTGTCTCTATCAGTCTGTCTGTCTGTCTTTTTTCTATTGAATTCTCTTTAGAGAATTGATTCTACTTCTCACCAATCCCTAACCTCCATTGCAGATATTACTGGCAACTGATACTGTCCCTGGGATTCTCCTGAGATTACGTGATGAAAAACAGAAATCTTCCAATTTTCTGAAAGCTCACAAGATCTTTTTGTTTCCTAGTCAGAGGAAATAAGACATACTGAGACCAAGAAGTTTCTACCTTTCTACTCCTTTCCAAACCAATATTTCTGATAGACTGCTTTCTCTATATCTCCATCTCTGATTTTGTGTCTGTGTCTGTCTTTGTCTCTTTCCTTCTTTCTCCTCCTCTCTCTGCTAATAGATTCTCAATTAGGTCAAGTTTTCTAACGGTATTGGAGGGTATGGCAGGATCTCGGCCAATCCAATCAGACTTTTGTATCTAAACAAAGAAGCTGCAAATCACTGATCTAGAGGAATAAGAGCAGAATCTGGGAACCAATTTATGTAATAAAAATGGCTTTGAAAAAATACCCAGTTTTGAAAGATTTGAAAATTCAAATGCAATGATCAGATGTGATTCCAAGATACAATTCAATTGAATGCACACTAATTAAGTATCTACTATGTACCAGGAACTCTGCTGGGTGCTTACATATGAAAATAAGAAAAAATAAAAACATCTCCTGTCCTTGAAAATCTTGTAATCTGATGAGGGAAGATAACAGACAAAAGGAAGATGAGAACGGGGGAGGTCCATCAGGGTATATGACATAGAGCATGTTTTCCATGGAGTTCAGACGGAGGTGGAGCAGGAAAGTAGAATAAATGATGCAGTATATTCCTTACCTCCCTTCAGAGAGGCAATGGGCTCAAGATGAATAATAAGGCATTTATTTTGGGACCTACCCAATGTGAACACTTGTTTAGCTCAACTATATTTATTTGTTATAAGAATTTTGTTTGTTTTTTCAAAATCTGAAGGAGGGAAGGAGAGAAAATAGATGTGTTAATTGAAAAAATAGACACATACAAGGTAGAGTGTGAAAATTGGGGAGTGAAACAAAGAAAGTGCCTGGTAAATTCAAGAGAGAAAGGAATCTGTTCTGGCTGAATGCCCAAAAGATTGTTTAATCAAATTATGCTGTGGATACCTCAAGCTTCCATATCATGGAGGAAAGGGAACTTTTTTCCGTCTAATTGGCTGATTAATGATTATGAAGACAATGAACCTTGTTCATCTGCCTAATTCCTATCTGTGCCCTTGTATGGGCTTTTCAGTTGGCCAGTAGCAAGAGAAAACCTTGCCAAACAGACAGCTGTCTCTGGCCCAGGAGCTGGAGGAGGCAGAATAATGGCTGGTAGAACCATAATGGGAGACAGTACCTGTTAATACTGGCAATAATCAGTGTCTACTCAGGTCAGGGTACACAGGGGCTACTGTGAAATGTTCTATTCTAGAGCACATGAGATTCTTTGGCTTCCAAACTGTGTGCTGGAAAGAAAGGCAATGGCAAAAAAGATTCCTTAGAGCTCCAGACAAGTGATGTTGCCATGAATTGGGGAGAGTGGGCAGTGCCAGGAGGGAAGTACTCACAATGGGCATCCAGGGCCAATCTCCACTTCAAGAAGTAAACCAATGCTAAATGTCATGAATTTGGGCTGTTTTGAAATGTGGGACTTTCCCCAACCACACACCCACACATACACACACACACACACACGTCATGGGACATTTCCCATCTCCTGTCTGATTGAGCTCTTATGCTCATTTATACTTGTCATTCAGGGTCAAAGCAAATCCTCAACATAAACTAACCCACCAGGGCACTTCATTAGAGAGCTAACATGGTTTATGTCAAAACTAATCATACTTTGTGTTTAAAACAATCCCTCCTGAAACTGAAGATCAGATATATTGGGTGAATATTTTGACAGTGCACATGTCTCACACCTGGTATTGTTACCTGGAGGGGTTGATCTAAAAAACCAAGCCTGCTCAAGGAAAATAAAAACAGAAACAAAAGCCCCAAACAAATAAAAAACAATTACTGTTTGAGGTTCCTGAAGGTAATGGATATTTTCCCTCCCCTTTCCCTCCCAGACAAAGAAACAAAAAATAGAAACAGTGAATGAGTCCAGAGGTTCTCATTGCTTCTCTCTCTCTCTCTCTCTCTCATATATATATGTATATATATATATGCATATATATATATATATATAAAATATAGCACTATATATAGGAACTATATATATGTATAGGAACAATACAAATATATCTTTATATATATATATATATAATATATGTTAATTTCTAACTTCAGTATAACCTTGTAGAATAGATGAGACAATAGAGTTCCTGAAAGATTAAATAATGTTCACATAGAATAAGTTAAGTGATAGAACCAAGAGAGGAACACAAATCTTTGAAATCCATTTTCAATGGCCTTTCTTCTACATCATATGGCATCTTATAAAGTTAATCAAGCCACAGAGAAAAGGGAAAATGTTAAATGGCCTTATTTATCTGGTTTAAGCCAATTCACACACTGAATCAATCATTCTTTCTTAGTAAGTGATACAATTTGTCTCAGGGGATTAGGTATAAAACTCAAATGTCACACCTGGCCTCTCTTATGTGTTCTTTGGAGTGCTTTTTAGAGTGAAGAGAGATGATGTGATGGGAAAAGCACAGAAAGTGGGACTAGGATCTATGGGCTGAATTTGTAGTTCTAATATGGCTCCAAAACCTTGAGCTGGGAGGTCCCCAGAGGCCAGCCAGCTCACCCAACCTCCTCATTTTATAGATGGCAAAATCAGTGCTGTGACTTGTTTAAGGGAACATGGGCATTCAGGCTGAGGCAGGATTTGATCTCTGTCCTTTCATTCATTCTGCCAGGCCATGGTGATGCCCTATTCATATAGTGCTTTAAAGTTTACAAAGGACTTTCCCCCCAGCAAGCTGCTGAACTGCTCTTATGACCACATGAAGGAAGACACATTAAGTGACTTTCTCCCGATTGCTGCTCCTCTTGCTGTGTACAGATCATGGCATTTAAAGCTCCAAATGGCCTAATAGAGGCCAAAGAATATAAGTGAAATTTGAGATCAGACAAATAGTAAGCACCTGGTGTTCACTCAATGGAACATAAATTTCTTGTGTTTTAGTGTTAGTTTTTGTATGTTTGTTAGCTTTGAATCTCTAGTCTTATTGTATTAGTAGGGATATAAAGAGAATGAGGGAATCTTAAAGGATCAAACATTTTCCTGGGAAAAAGTGAGAAGAACATGTATGAGGGGTTGGCTAAATGGCACAGTGGATAGAGTGCCAGACCTGGGATCCAGGAGACCCATCTTCCTGAGTTTAAATCTTGTCTCAGATCCCTAGGCTAGACACTCAACCCTGCTCCCCTCGGTCCCTCACCTGTAAAAAAAAATGAGCTGGAGAAGAAAATGGCCAACCACTTTGGTACCTTTGACACTTTGGTGTCAGACTCCAAATGGGGTGACAAAGAGATGGACATGATCAAAATGACTGGATAACAACAACAACACATGTGCAAGTTAAAAAACGCAAAAAGGAAGAAATACAATTTTGGCATAAGGGCTTTGGTTGTCCCTGTTAACCCTACCTGGCCTAAAAAGTGGCCCTTGGGCTGAGTTAAGGGGAAATGAATTCCAGAAGTTGTAAAGAGGATATAAAAGGAATTGGAGGTAGTCTATGCAAAGACACAGAGATGGGGATGCAAAAATGTTATGGCAAAAAGAGTGTAGAACAACTAAACAGAAGCAAAGACACAGAGATGAGGATTCAAAATCTTATGGCAAAAAGAGTGTGGAACAATTAAACACAAATGAAGACACAGAGAGGGGGATTCAAAATCTTATGGCAAAAAAATGTATAACAATTAAACAGAAGCAAAGACACAGAAATGAGGATTCAAAATCTTATGGCAAAAAAGAGTGTGGAACAACTAAATATAGGGAAAGACGCAGACATGGGGATTCAAAATCTTATGGCAAAAAAGGATGTAGAGCAACTAAAATAGAAAGACACAGAAATGGGGATTCAAAATCTTTTAGCAAAAAAGAACATAAAACAACTAAACACAGCAAAGACTGCTTGATAAGCAAAGAAAAATGTTTTATTAGTTTGGAAAGAGTGGTTACAGACAGGCTATAAATGGCTTTAAATGCTGAGCCAAATAATTTTGAGTTTGTTTTTCAATCCTCAGAGTAACAGGAAGTCACCAGAGCTTCCCGAAGGGGAGGGTGATGTGACTGGACCTCTGCTTTGAAGGTTTTATCAGATGGACAGCTTCATGATAGGGTAATTGCAGAAATCAGGGAATGGATAAAAAGAGATGAATGGGGAAGTTCTAATAATAAAAGATTCTAAGGATAAGGCAAGGAAACAATATTAAAATAGCAGCCAAGAGTATGGGGAGAAAAAAAGAGATTCCACGTTTTGTAGCTGGAAAGAGCCTTAGAGGCCACTGTGCCCCACTTGAGGGGGATCACATAATTAGGAATTATTTGAGCAGCTGCTGGCCCAGTGGATAGTGTACTGGCCCTGGAGGCAGGAAAATCTGAATTCAAACAGAGCCTCATATTCTTACTCCAGAAGTAGCCCTGGTCAAACCAATTATTTTTTATATCTCAATTTCCTCTTCTATAAAATGGGGATAATAATAACATTTTCTTCCTATATTAGGTAGTAGTGATAAATCAATTAGCATAGTACCTAGAATGCTGTAAGGGCTAGATAAATTTTAGCTATTATTGTTAGATGAGAACTTAGACCTCCCTGACCTCAAGTGCTACTCTTTATCCTTTATACACAGATGTTTCTCAGCTTGATGTATAATTTACACGCATATATTTATAATATAATATAATTTATATTTATGTCGAATGAATGAGGGAGGAAGAAGAATGCACAATGATTTCTAAGTTTCAGTATCTCATGGCTGAATTGATTGTGGTCCCCTTGACAGAAAGAAATCAGTTCTGGGGGGAAGATGGGATGTTGTGTTTGAAACATGAAGCATCATGACAAAGAAGCCATAGGGCTGGTTCAGCTCCTCTTAGCTTTGCCATTTAAAGTTCCAGTTGCTTCATGTCAAGTTTCAGGTCATCCTACCAACAAGAGTTTAACATCTGACCTCTCCTTTGCTGTCACTTCTTCCTTTCACAACTTCTGAAAGTATTTACCTAGATGTAAAAGAGAGACAAACAAGCAAACTACCCACCCACAGGTACCATCGTCCTGCCCTGGCCCTTCCATTAAGGTCTCTAGCTAAACTAATCTCATTTCTCACAACAGATTTTGGGGGGCTTAGCTTGTCACAGACTATTGGGGTAGCAAGAGCAGGTATCTCCATTTGACAAATAAAGGGATTAGATCAAGTATTGTCTCTCTAAGGTTCCTTCCAAGGAAAAGTAATTCCATCTCAGGCTTCCATCAATCTGTGCATGTTCCGGCCGCTCAAACGCTCAATTCTTGACTTTGTCCCCAATTACTTGGCTGCTCTTTCACATTCTACGAAATGTAAAATGGCTTTAAAGCTGAGCATTGTTCCCACCTTCCACGTACTGAGTTCACATATTCTTACTTATGTTATCAAAGGGATTTTCAGTGAGTATAATGGCATTTAGAAAAAGAAAACCACAGATGTTTAGCATTGGGCTTTTCATGTACTAAATATGCCTGGGCCTTTGACTAGGATATTATCTCAGCATGAAACAAAGAAGGAGGAAAATAATATCCCCTAATGATTTATGGGGTGAAAGGAAAAAAAAACATCTCTAATTTATTTTTTGAATTAAAGGCAGTGACGGGGATTGATGTCCATTTACTAAAGTGCCATTTTGTAGGAATTATATGATTTTTTTATTAGCGAGAATAAGACAAAGAAAAAAGAATCACAAGGATTTCAGAAACAATTTGATTTGAACTAGTGAATAGGGTGACATATGGGACCCATATGGGAGGGAAAACAGGAAGAGAAAGCCTTCCTGGCTCAGAGGAGAACTGGAAACACTCACAACCAGATCGTCACTGAAGCAGCCAGGCTAGAAACACACAGATAATTAGCTTCCTTGTACCAAGTAACTTAGGTGAAAATAACTTGATATAAATAATTGATAAGTATGCAGACAATTAACTACTTTTAAACAAAGAACTTAGAAATAAGAGAAACTTAAGTCAGGAAATATCAAAATATGGGTAGACAGGACAGGATCATAATATCAAATTTTGGGAAGGACCTCAAAAGGACATTGAGTCCCATAATTTCCAGGCAAGGATATATACAAGAGCATTGATTATTGAATCCATTTTTAAAATGGAATCCAAGGACAAGGATGCTACAAACATTATCATCAATTGTTTTAGCTAAACATCATTTTGGAAAAGTTTTTCTCTGATCTAGTATGTATGCATATACATATGTATATCCATTTACATATATACATATATATGTAATGTGTCTTATTCACAGATTAAAGCCACTTTCTCTTGTTTATTTCTGTCTAAACAGAAGAAAACATTTATGTTCACATATTTTAAGGTATCATCCATCACCACTTAGACAGCTATCCACTGGACTAAATGGCTCCCAATTCTTTGACCTTTGATTTTAGTTTCCACCATTTAACTCATTTTTGTGTCCCTCTTACTCCCCATGTTCTTTGCAACTCCTTTCTATAATTTTAATGCTTAGAAACAGGACTAAGATGGCAAAGAATAGTGAGTCAGCTGAAGTTTTCCACAAACCTCTCTGAACACCTCTACATAATGTCATAAAATAATTCCTGAAGTGGTGGAACCCACGAGGGGATGCAGTGAAATCTTCTAGCCAAAGATAGCTTAGAAGGATGGCAGGAAAAGTCGGTCACATGAGGCTGAGAGTGGAGCCTGGACTGAGCTGGCCAGGCTGGTGCAGCCCCAGCCCCAAGAAACAAGGAGCAGGTCTTGGGCACCCCTGAATCTGCAGCCACTGCCCCTGGTTCTAAAGCTCCCTGCCCACTGGGGCTGGAAGAAAGGGGCTGGACGACTCGTCAGAAGGAGAGTCCAGGGGTCTCTTTGGTAGCACCGAGGCAGGCTCTGTTCCTTTGTCCACTCTCAGATCCAGATTAAAGGTCAGGGTGGTGGTCCCAGGATGAAGAGGAGCACAAGCAGACCAGAGCTTGCAGCCTCTGTGGGGCTGGGTCCCTTTTCCCTGTTTCAGGGAAGGAAAAAAAAATACTTATGGTGACTCACAGATCAGACCACAGGCCAGAGGAGTACTAAACACACCTCTCCTTATACCGTGTCACCTTGCAAAAACTGAAAACTTACAGGTCCCTGGAAGTATCTCTGAAGACAGATGTACCAATCCCCCAAATCCTGAAGCAATGCATCCCCTGCTCTGCAAACAGAACCCACTTAAATAAAAGAGTTTAAAGTCACATAATAGAATGAAAAAAAAATGGCCAAACAACAGAAAAAAATCTGACTGGAGCAAGTTACTATGGTGACAAGGAAGAAATAACAAAGTCAGAGTTCCAGCTTCCAAAGAAAAATATAAATTGGTCTAGGTCATGAAATGGCTCACAAAGGACTGTGAAGATCAAGTAAAAGAAGTAAAGTAAATTTGGAAAAGAAACGAGACTCATGCAAGAAAATCACTAACAAAAAAAGAGTTTACAAATTGGTAAAGGACTTACACACACATACACACATGCAATATTGGACAAAATTACACCTTTAAAAATAAAATAGGGCAAATGATAAGAGAGGTAAAAAAAAGTCAATAGGGAGAAAAGTGGCTTTAAAATCATGATTGCCAAATGGAAAAGAGGTGTACAAAAATTCACTGAAGAAAATAACTTCTTCAAAATTAAAGTTGATGAAATGGAAGCTAATGAATATTTTGAGAAATCAAGAAGCAATAAAACAATATAAAAAGAATGGAGACAATGTAAAACAAAGCACAGTATTTTCACTTTTTTGTCTGTTCACATTTTCTTTCTTGAGTTTTTTTCCCTTTTGATCTGATTTTTTTTGCATCATATGACAAATATGAAAATGTGTTTAAAAGGATTACACGTTTAATCTATATCATATTGTTTGCTGTGTTTTGGAGGGGAAAGGTAAGGAAGGGAGGGAGGAAAAAATGGAACACAAAGTTTTACAAAAATGAATGTTGAAAACTATTGTTATGTGAATTTGGAAAAGTGAAATACTATTGAGAAAAAATTAAGTGTATTCCTTACTGCTCCTAAAATGAGAGATAGCAGATGATTCTAAGTCAATCAGTATGTGCTGTACATATTTAGTCATAGACAATGGATAAAGCCATTAACCCAGTGGAGGAAGTCATGAAGCCAGGGGAGAGATAAATATAAACTATGCTCCCTTAATGAATATATTTTACTTACTAGAAGCAAGAGAAAAAAATATATAAGGAAAACTGATTAAAAATAAGCACATATACTCAGACAAAATATTGAACACACACACACTGTATTGAAGACCACAGAGGAATTGCCCCTAATATATATGTGTATGTGCTTGTGTGTGTGTATATGTATAAGTATATATACACACACATATATAACATGTACATGTGTGCATATATGTGTATATATGTATAAAATATATGTATATATGCATGATTACATATACATATGTATGTGTGTATTTTTTCAGAGTAGTTGTCTGTAGGCAAAAGAATGAGTGGGATATCAGTAGATAAGGCCATTTTATTTCAAAATTTGTCATGTTTTTATTGTTGTGAGTATTTGAAAAATTATAACTGAGAAAAAGCAAATCATATAAGTATAGATTATGGAGAAAAGAACCAAACTTTAAGAAGTTTTTCACCAAAAAGGAAAACTGTTCAGGTTCATAGTTAGTTATTTCACTGTTAATAAAATCACATGAATTTGAGAATTTTGAGGTCAACTGAAAATAAGTGAGAGAGAGAGAGAAGAAAGTCAATTTCTACATGAGTTTTAAAAACTCAGTGATATAGTGTGAATGACTAAACAATAATTACTATGCAAGAAGTCTGTTCTAATCAACTCTACACTTAATATGAATTCTAATTTATATGATAGCCTCTGAAATTTAATAAAATAGTACATGGAAAGGCTATACTTTTTATCAGTATGGACAGCTCCTTGAACCATGTAGACCACAACCAGTCTTGGTTTTTAAATACAACGGAGTTACTCTAAGGGCACAGAGATGTTATAATTTTCTTAGTATCACACAGATATGAAATGTCAGAAATAAAAAATTGAATACGGGTCTTCCTGATTTCATGGTCAATACACTCTCTGGTATTGCCTCCACTAGTTTTGCCTCCATTAGTTTTATTATGATGTATTTCATGAAGAAAAATTTTTACTACATAGATTAAATAATCTTCTTCTTCTTCTATTATTGTTGTTGTTGCTGTTATTGCCTTAGTCCATATCTAGGATTTTGGCTTCATTTTTCTGTGTCAAATTTTAAATTGAATAATGACAAATATAAGCACACTTAAAAGGGGAAGAGAGAGAAATGGAACTGGAAGTCATAGAAGAAGAGGATTGTTTGTATAACAAAAAGGTCATAAGCCAAGAGAAGGCTCGAGAAGGAAAATATAGTTGTTTCAAGTGTTATTGTGAAGATTAAAATGTTTAAAAAAAACTTATTAAGTTTGGAACTATTCACAAAATTTATTAACAAGATTTTGGGCTTAATGTAAGAAAAACATTTTCCTATAAATTAGTGCTACCTGTGAATGGAATAGAGTTCATGAAGGAGGCTGAGGGAGAATAGTTGGGGTTGCCATTCCCTGCAGGAAAAGGTCTTTTGTAGACATTAAAGCACTGTACAAATTCCAATTCAAATGACACTGTTCCTAAAATAATGATAATAATTGTTAACAGTATTGCCATTATCTTTATTTTGTTGTTGTTTTTAGCACATATCATTAAGATTTTAGTCTGGCAATGATAGTATTGCTGGAATTTCTGGTAAATGATTAAAGTCAAATTCTCAAAAAATGCACAAATCAAATTTAACCTTTATTGTTAATACGTTCTTTCATCCAGAAATCAATAAAACAATAAATCAAGCAATTGCTGCTTTCTGGTCCATAAATGCTCACCATGAAAATTTAGCAATCAACTCTCTGAAGGCTCTTTGTGCTTCTCCTAGCCCTACCTCATAAAGACACCTGGAAAGATTTTTTTTGTCTATGTGTGTGTATGTGTATATGTGTATGTGTGTGTGTATGTGTATATGTATTCCTGAGCTGATGTTATCAAATGCTGAGGTAGTTTCAGAGAGCATCTTGGCTACAGAGAATTGAGAGTCATCTCATCCCATCCAGGGTGATTACAGAAGCCGTACCAATAGGTAGACCCACCAATTTAATTGAATTTGATAAATATTTATTTGGAGGCGACCTCCCTGTAGCTGTGTGTTTCCATCAAGTGTCTTTTGTCAGGGTATAACTATAATCTTCCCATAACAATAATTATCATTTAGATAGTGCCTTCCATGTACCTTTTACCAAGAGTATCCCATTTGATTTCTATAATAAGCCTGTGAGCTAGGGCATTAACCCCATGTTCATGGCCAAGGAGATAAACAGAGCCGACTTGGTCACAGTCAATAAGGGTCTGTAACTAGATTGAAACCTCCAAATTTTTTCTCCATGGTCAGCACTGCCCACTGCACCCCCTTGCTGTCCTTTTTGCCTTTAGATCCCTTACAATTGCATTCATTGCTCAGGAAATTAATCTCGCCCATCTAGAGTGGGTCTATATTGGATCCGTGGTCCAGTCTGCCCTTCCTTCCCATTTTTTTCTCTTCTTGTCATGTGAACTTCCTCTGTATCAGTAAAATTACAATTATGGCAGTGGTCCAATCGGCCTTAATAAAGAACAAGGTTAAACTGGGTTCCATAGACTGGTAAATTCATATTGCACTTATTGTCTCCTTTTTCCCCAGGAATATGTGACAGCATGAACCTTCTTTATGGTATATCCCAACAGAGCTTAATATTCCTGGCTTTAGATCAAATTTAAACTAATCTGGATGGAAAGAGGCAGTCTACAGATATGTAGTAGACCTGATTGTAGACTTACTCAGCTTTACTTTCTGTTTTATAATTTTAATAAAATAGGACTTTAATAAACATGCATTTCAATCCACAGTTTAATTAAAATATACCCTTTTCTTACTCACAAAAACATTATCACAAATCCCTTAGTCTCTACTTCTACCTGCTCCCCAGGACTTCCAGTCATTTCTGATTTCTTTCTCACTTCTCAAGAAGAAAGTCAGCTTCTTGAGGGTTGACTGGGGGCAGCCTCATTTTCTGTTATTTTATCCTCCAGCCCCTTTCACTGGAATCTATATACAGTATAGATCAAATGTCCATTCACCAAATTGAAGGTAATTTAGGCTCTTTAATATTTTATTCTGAGCATCACAATGCTCCAGAAAACATGCTTCCGGATCTAGCATTTCCTCCCCACACACAACAGAGCTAATCTAGCTGTTATCACCGATGTTTATCTTTGCTGACTGACCCATATCTCCATATGCCCTGAACTTTGCAACATTTCAGAGTTGTGGGAACAGTTGTCTGTGGGCACGATGCTGGCTTTGTGTTCTTCCTATCATACTGACCTTTAGTTTCCAAATAAAAAAGGAAAAATATATTTTAAAAAGCCTGCTTTGAAGTTTTCAATAAGACTAAAAACAGGCAACCAATTTCCCTGGAGAATTTCATTTTGTGAATATTATCTTGCTTGAAAGTGGGTGCATTTCAGAGATTTGATATTTGCAAACCTTTTGTATGTGGATTTCAACAGTGTTTTTTTTTAATAACTGATTTAGAAAGTAGGACTGAATGCATGTAAAATGATTGCTTTACTTCTTTCTCTTTTCTTCCTTTGTATTATTCAGGCCGTTGGCAGGAAAGAGCCATGGGTTGTTTATTCTAAGTGGCACGAGTTTATTTAGCACTGTGGAAATTGTGAGGTACACAGTAAAAATTGGTTTGGTTTGTCCCTTGCCTTTGCAGAAGGTGAAGCAAGTAAGGTTATTCATAACTTAATATAAAAATGATGTATTCTATAATTTGATACACATGAAAAGGCAGTGTGAGGATTTATAATATTTTACTTAAAATACCAGATGGAGATCATTTCTCAGACCAAGTACACTGACAACATATTTGTCTTTTCATTTTTCAAATTTATATTTTTCTTCATTAAACAGATTATGTCTAAGCCAAAGGAGGGATTAGAGAGGGTTGTCCCATAATCTATAAATTAATATATTAGAAAATGGGGGATAGGCATTCTAGGAGCCCTGATTTCACCAGTAACTGGTAGTGTTTCCTAGTCTATCTATATGGATTATTGTCCATGGATTCTCGGATTCTCATAATTTCTCCATGGAATATTTCCCTATAGTGAAAATAGCTTGCCTCATATTCTCTTGTTCTACTTCCCACAGCAGTGCTGAACAAAAATTATCAAAAGCCCATTACTCAATCTAACCACAGTCTATCCTCTATAGGTTTTTTCTTATAGTAAGCACCACAAAATGAATGTTAAAGTTAGAATTGTAAAGGAAATAAAGAAGGTCCAAGATGGTCTTAGAGAAAATGCATGATTTTGCTAATGACCCCAAGGTTTTGACTGGAATAAAGAACCATCTTTTTTTTTCTCTTAAAAAAAATCAGCCTTTTCCCCCTGCTATCCCAATACCACAGCCATTCAAGAACTGGAAAAAAAACCTGTTAGAAATATTTATATTTGTTGTTGTTCAGTTTTCACTTGTGTCTGACTCTATAACCTCATGGAACATAGTTCTCCAGACCCTTCTGTCCCCTATTTTTCTTGAAGTTCGTCCAACCTCTTGTCCATTGTATACATGGCACTTCCATTTTTTCATTCTATGCCATCCCCTTCTCCTTTTGCCTTCAATCTTTTTCCATCGTCAGGATCTTTTATAAGAGTCCTATCCAAGAACATGCAGTCATACAAAAAAATCAAAAGAAATGTAAGTATTGACCATGTCCAAAACTATATGTGTCTTGTGTTGTACTTTGAGTCCTTTGCCTTTGTCCTAGGACGTGAGGAGCACATTTCATCATTAATCCTCCAGGACTGTGGCTGCTCATTATGCTGTTAAGACTTCCCATTTTTTTCAGAATGTAGAAATTGCTCTCCTGAGTCTGTTCACTCACTTGGCATCTGCTTGAACAAGTTTTCCTGAGTTTCTCTAAAATTATTCTCTTCATCACTTCTTATGAAACAATTCTATTTCAGTGCATTTAATATTATAACTTGTTTATTATTCTGATTTATGGAAGGCCCATCTTTCTCACAGCTGTATTCTTCCTCTGATGTTGCTTGGTTCAGTCATGGAATAATTCTGAAGAATTAAAACACTAAATAGCTCTGTAGGAAATAAGGGACATTGATGGTGTGTCAAAGCAGGCTGAAACACTTGGCAAACAAAGAATTATGTCACAGAAAAAGATGACATTAGAAAGATGGATGACTACAGACATTTGTGGGATCACTAGAGACCTAAAATGAGAGGCAAATTACCTATAGAGTGTCCTCATGTGCCACACATATTCACATAAAAACCCTTGACATATTGGGCAGACTTGCTGGGAAGAACATATGGAGCTTATGTACAAAGTTCCGACAAGATAAGATGACATGGATGGGTCAATATGTTGTCTTGTTGAGGGTAATGCCCATATCAATGAGCCCACATAACAATTAGTATTGCAGAGTTTGGGATAATTATTTTCAATCTCCTGCAGAGAGTGCACCATCTTCTTTTAAGATGCTGCTGCGGGAGTATCTTCAGCATGAAACCTTTCCTTTTTCTCCTAAACACTAGTGCCTTTCCACCCAATTATTGTATGTATTTGTTTTTATGCATTTTATCTTTAAACTGTACATAATTTAAATATACTTTTTTCCCCTTTAGACTGAAAGCCCATTGTGAGTATGAATTGTTTCGTTCTTTGCATTTGTATCCCCACAGCCTCACAAATATATGGCTCTTATTAAAATTGATGAATTGATCAATTCAAGACTTGTACCATTAAATTGTAGAACCTCGGTAAATAAAATCACAAGAGCCTGGGAAAATATGAATCTCTTATCCTTTCTACCATATTTCCTTCTACCAGACATGCCTTGAAATTGAAGGTGTACATTATTCTCTTAATATAAAAAGAAGTGGGATTCCACCTTCATACGAGACCCCAAAATATTAAACATGAAAGGCTAGACCTTGTTCCAGGACTATTTATTTCTTATCTCTGATGAAAAAGTAGGCATTAAAAACTGGCAAATGAGGGAAACTTATCTTAACAGACTTGGCATTCAAGGTAGTATTTGAAGGAAATAAGGTTCTAAGAAGGGAAGGTCTTAAGCCTGGGCAAATCTTTGGAGATGGGAGAGAATATATATCATATAAAGAATATTACTTTGCCTTTACTACTTGAAGAGGAATGATTTGTAGTCAGACAAAAATGGTAGTCTACAGACAGAATCAGAAGGCATTTCAATGCTAATTTGAGGAGAATTATTTTATCCTAATCACTAAAGCTTTTTTAAAGCAAGAGGCTTGCAAGACCAAATCCCTGCTTTTAAAAATATCAATTTTGGCAGTATTGTAGATTGAAGAGGCAATAGTCTGGATATAGTGTGAACAATTAGGGGATTATATAGACTAGGCCAGAAACAAATAATAATACTTAAACTATGGTAGTAGTCATGTGAGTAGACAGAAGATGTATATAAGGGATATTGTGGAGGTAGAAATGATAAAATTTGAAAACTGATTGGATAAATGGAGTGAATGAAAGTATGATAGAATTGTCCAACCAGCTGCAGGCATGTGGGCTTGGCTTTAAGGAGATAACAAAAGATAACATTATAGATCCAGGAATTATCTACTTTGAATGATAAAATCTTGAAAGGTAACGGAAACAATTATAAAGTTACTGATGAAAGAGAAGAGAAAATCAAGAACAGAGCAGTGGAGATGGGCCATGAATTGTGATCTTGCAAAGGACACCAGGATGGAATCACTACAATAGAAGGAAAGAAAACTGAAGGGAAGTTACAACATCTCTAGAAGGAAAGAATGGATGAGAAACTTGTCAATAGTATTAAATGCTGCAGATAAGTCATGAAAGAACAACAAAGAGGAAATGTCATTTTGTTTAGCAGCAAAAAGCCATTTGTTGACCTTAGACTTATTAATTTCAACTTTCAATTAGAGACAAAAGCAAACTGCAAGGAATTCAGAAATTTAGGCGATTTCAGAAAGTAAAAGCAATAAATTCTATGACTTTTCTATCTAGATTGATAATAACTTCAAATTTATGAACTCTGTATTCTGGAAAATCAGCCTATTTCCAATTTATATTCATGTATGACATTTTCATCTCCCATCTCTTGCTTTTGCATAGGCCATCCCCAGTCCTCACACACAATCTTCATCCCCATGCCTTGTAATGTCTACTCTACTCAAGGCTTCATGCAAGTTCCATTTCACACAAGAGACCTTCCATTATTTCCCAACTTGGAAGTGTTCCTCAGACCTCTATACTCACATCTTATGTATTTTGTATAAGACTTGTACTTGTTGAAATTATGACTCTCTCTTGCATCTGTATCCTGACTACTCCTTCCTTTCAGGCTTCTAGATCTAAGTCTGTAGCTACATTACCGATTGCCTCTTGGCCATCTTGAACTGGAAGTCCTCCAGGTATCTAAAACTCAAAATGTGATTATCAAAGTGATTCTCTCTCCCCAATCTGCACCAATCCCAATCATTTCATTAATGTCTAGAACATCATTTGTTGCTCAGAATTATTCAACCTAGTAAGATTCCCCAAAACACTTGTTGAATGATATCATTCTGACATCCGAATGAACTCTATTAGTTATTTTTAAGTTTGTCATGACCTGAATTTATTGAGAATAAAATAAGCAGGAATATGACACGGAACATTGTATGTGTGACTGACTTCCCCAATTTTTCTCAAAAATGAGAAACAGCTTCTATAGAGAAACTTTTTTTTCTATTTTATGCCATTTCAACCATGGAGAAAAATACACTAAATATTTCATTGTTTTAGAAACCTTATCTTCCAAGGCAGATAATACCTATTTGTAACTTAAACTTCTTGAGAGCAAGTTTGAGAACAGTTAAGTCAGTTGATCTTGGTCTCAGAATCAATGTTTGAATTCATATGTTATTTGCAAATCCAGGAAGAGACTCAATAGTTCATAACATGTCTCAGAACAACTGAGAAAAGAATGAAGTATACCGAATAGGAATAGTTGAAATAAAATATTAAACTATAGAAGAACTTTTAAAATGTGATCATGTAAATCAACTTTTAAACTAAAATACAGAGTTCAGAGTTGTTTTTTTTTTGAGAAGATCCAGCAATGTATTTGTAGGTTGATGAATATCCTCTGCTATACCCTTAGTAGGGACTCAGTTGGTACTTGCTGAATGAATAGAGACATGATTTTGCTCTAGGGAAGTTTGAATCCCTCACTGAGACTTGTTGTTTTCTTCTATAAGGCATAAAAGCTGTCAATCACAAATACGGAGGAGTTGAAGTGTGGAAAAATGGATGTTGGCATTTGCAAACAAAAAATAGAACTGGGCAACAATATGGTCATTTCGACTGAATATTTACCACTAAGAAATTCAAAATAGATTTCTTCACTGCTGTTGAAAGAAAATGAAAGAAAAGAACAGAATTCTTCTTTGCCAGATGGCAGTTTGCTTGGTGACTAAGAAGAATCCAAGAGTCCTAAAGTCAGTAGACTAAACCACAGATTGGAGTATATTGAGATTTGGCTAAATCTAGACATGCTGGGTGGGACAGGAGAAAGGGTGCAGGATTGTCCTTTCAATGACCTGGGTTTGAAATCCAGTGGTTACTTATTTACTTTGATATTTAGGGCAAGTTACCTCTCTCCCTTGGGAGTGATCAATACCCCGATCAGTAATGAGGGGAATTGATTATACATCCTAATGCAATTGTGCTGCATATGTAATATGTTGATTATGTCCCCATGCTTGGGACTTGACTTCCCAATTTGTAAATACCAGGACTAGATTGTTGTTGTTGTTGTTTTTTTTTTTTTTCACATGGGGGCCCAGCCATGCTTATTTCACTTTTAACTGAGCTCACCCTGTTAAATTTTTGCATCCTCATCAGTTGTTTTGCTTCTATTCTTTTTTGCATTTTATATTCCTTTATTATGATTTTAGCTTCTTGAGAAGGGAGAATCACCAACTGATTGACTATTGCAAAGTGAGAGAAAAACCTCTTAAGGAGCCTAAAAAAAACAGTACTATGATACAGTATACCCTTATAAATGCTTTATCTTTGTAATTGTTTTTATTCCAAGAAAAAGCAGAAAAAAATAGCTAGCTTCTTCCAGAAGATACTGAGGTCACATAATACACATACTATTTATTTAATTTTCATGTTTATTTAATTTCTAACTTTTAAAAAACTTTGAATTCTTTATTTTCTTCTTCTCCAGTCCCTCTCCCACTCAATGATAGTATAATATCCATTAAACATGCAAAACATATTGCCATATTAAATATATCACAACAAAAAAGAAAGGAAAAGAAGTGAGAACTTCATCAGTTTTTTCTTTGGAGATACATAGGAATTTTTATTAACAAGTCCTTCCAAATTGTGTTGGATCATTGTATTGATCAGCTTAGCCAAGTCTTTCTTAGTCAATCATCCTTACAATATTGCTGTTACTATACCCATGATCTCTTGGTTTTACTCACTTCACTTTGCATCATTTCATCTAGGTTTTCCCAGGTTTTTCTGAAACCATGTTCCTTGTCATTTCTTATAGAGCAATAATGTTCCATCATAACCACACATTCCAGTTTATTCAGTTATTCCCTAACTGATAGGTATTCTTTCATTTTTCAATTGTTTGTTACCATAAAAACAGCTACTGTGAATATTTTCACACATATAGGTCCTTTTCCTTTTTCTTTGATCTTTTTGTGATACAGACCTAGAGCAGTGATATTACTGGGTCAAAAGATACACACAGTTTTATAGCCCTTTGGTTATTGATCCAAATTGTTCTACAGAAGGGTTGGATCAGTTCAAAACTCTGAAAATGTATTAATATATTGATTTTCCACCTTCTTCTAGCATTTATCATTTCCAATACTAATGAAGTAGTATTTCAGCATTTCAGTTTTAATTTACATTTTTCTAATTGATAATGACTGAGAGTATTTTTATACAATAATAGATTGCTTTGATTTCTTTTGAAAACTGACAGGCAAATATATTTTGATGTGATGAAGTTGAGTTTCCTCCACTTTTTCAGGGAAGTAATCTGGCTATGGTAACAAGCATTTTTCCTCTACCACAGTTAAACCTCTTAAGAAAGCCCATCTATATTTCTTGCCTCCATTTTTTCTCCTCTCACTTCATTCTCAATACTCTACCAAGTAACATCAATTTTCATCATAAAACTAAAACAGTTGTCTCCAAAGGAATTAATAATTTCATCATTATATTAGCTTTTTCTTTACCTTCATCCTTCTGAACCTTTCTTGTCTTTAACAACAATGAGAACTCTTCTCCTGAAAGTTTCCTTCTCTCCTCTTTAGATTTTTCTTGATACTATTTTCACTCCAGGAAGCAGTCTCCTTCACTAGATTTTCACCCAGATTATTTCTACTAATTCTGGGGGTCCCACAGGCTTTCTCTTCTCTCTTTATACTTTATTTGTTGAAATCATCAGCTTCAGTGGATTCAGTTAAGATCTCCATGAAGATCCCTATATTGACATATTAAACCCAGTTCTTCTACCATGCTCCCCTTCCTCATCACCAACTACATATAGTATATTATAGTTTTATAGTATAGTAAGAATTTCTCTCATTTTAAGATTGAAGTGGATGACTTGAGGTTCCCTTCAGTTGTCAGCTCCTTCATGTAATGATCAAGTTAATTGAGTGAATCAATCAAATCATTCCACTCTGCTAAAGTAAGTGATAACGTGTTAATATACACCCCCATACTTTAACCAGAGAAGAATATGACTGTAAATGTTTCTCAATTTTCTTTATTTGTACTTCTCTTGATTTTTATCTGGTACCTCCAGCTCTTGTTTGTATATTTGAGACATTTCTCACGGACAACTTAAACTCTCCATTTCCAAAGCTAACCTTGTTATCTTGCCCCACCCCCAATTCTTCCCTATTCTTAATTATTACTATCATAGGTACCAGCATCCTCCCAACTCCTCAGGCTCACATCCTAGCTCTCCCCCTCAGTTCTTCATTCTCTCTTGCCCCACTATTTCTAATCAGTTGTTAAGTGCTGTCAATCCTACTTTCATGACATCTTTCACATTTGCTTTCTTTCTTCTCACACTACTACCAACTTGTTGTAGCCCTCCCTCATTATGTCATTATGGGACTATTGTAATATCCTGCTGCTTGGTTTCCTCACCTCAAGCCTCTCTTAACTATAAGCCATCCTTCCTTAAGCTGGAAAAGTTATTTTCCTAAAGCACTTGTTTGAACATGTCACTCTCACTACACTCAAAATAAATTCTATTAGAACCTTATCACCCTAGGTTCAAAAACCATAAAAAAAACACTTCTATTTTAAAGTCCTCCATATTTGGATATGTCCTACTATTCCAATATCCCATTTATTTTTTTGCCAAATTAGTTATTAATGGTGGCTTCCTTACTTTTCCTTCACATACACACTAATACACACACATTTGTGCATATGCATGCATATTTGTAGGTTTGTATATATACACATATATTTACATGTAAATATATGTGCTTATATTAATACATACACATATATTGCTTGATTATACATGTTCGTAACAAGTATTTTTTTTTTCTTTCCTTCATTCTAAATCAGAAGAGGAGAGGGCTAGATAAGGGGAAAAAGTAGATCTTTGCAAATAGAGAAAAAAAATTAAAAAGAAAAGTAGAATGATATAAAAAAGTGAAAGGAAAATATGATCATCATTCTCCCTCCCCAACAAAGAGAGGGGAGAGGGATAAGGTCTGTAAAAGAATAGACCAGGAAATTGATTTTGATTTCTATAACATTATGGAATATATCATTAATGAAATAATTAGAGAAAAATAAGAAAGGGAATCTGGCTTCAAGTGAGACTGACCTCTTTTTTTTGACAGAATTACTATACCAGTAGATAAAGGTGTAGCAATGGTATAGACTTAGTTTACTTAGATTTTAGAAAAGTATTTGATAATATATCTTATGTTATTCTTATTGAAAATATGAAGAGGTATAGACCAGAGGATATTGTATTGATACCTGATTGCAGGGCTAGTCATAGGAGATAGAAGAAGGTACAATGTGTGGAAGCTGTGAAGAAGCATATTTTGGGAGCTAGTAAGATAAAATTGAAAACCAATGAATCTGCAGCTAAAAAAGGTTTCTATGCTCACTAAAAATTGGGCTTTACTAAGATTGGTGAGGAAGGAGGATCATTGTCTGGAACATATACACAGATAATACAATATACAATATCATGTTGGGCCAGTGCATTAAGAGATAGAGAAAGTATTCTAGGGAAAAATAAGTGTATTATGTATACAGTATTCTTTTCCCTCCTTTTTCTTTGTGGTTTTATTACTGAGTTAAAAGTGAATTTCACTGGTTCAAATGGTCAAATGAATAAGGAGAATGTCAATGAATCAACCAAGTGTTGCTAAGTACATTCTACATGTCAGGCACAAGACACAAAAGCAAAGCTTTAGCTCGATTTTCAGAACTCACCTTAGTTTCATAGAGTAGTTGGAAAGGGGATTAAATAAGAGAATATGAAATAATCTTTGTCTGGTAAATACTGAAGCATCTGTAATCTTAGTGGTGTGAGTATCTCTGTTAGTGCTGCAAATTGCAAGTACTTTGCATTTTGCAAGTCTTCTCCAAGTGTTTGCCTCCATTCTCCATAGAGAACTAATGCAAAATTAGAATCCGGACTCTCTGATTCCAGATGTGGAATTCTTAAAATGGTATTAAGTCAACTCACTGGATATGTTAGAGAAAGGAGCCGTGCATTATACCAAGAATTTTTTTCGCAAATATTATATAATTTGAGGCTCACTACAACTTTGCAAAGTAGGTGCTATTATTGTTCCCATTTAGGAGTGGGAAGAAAATATAGGAAAATTGAATAATCTAAAGCTTAAAGTCTTCTTTGCTGTATTAATTTAACACAATACGAGATAGAGATTAATTACTTTTAAAGTGCTTTTTGAATTGAATTGTATTGATAATTTTGTTTATGCCTCTGAATAGATGCAATGGATAGGTGGTTGGTGGTGGTCAGAAAGTATTTATTGGGAATGCTTCTTACACAAATACTCTCCCAATGGGTACCACAGTCTACTAGTCAATTATATAGTCATTGTAAAAAGATTAAGGATATGAGTGAAGAGAATGAAGGCAGAGACCTTGGTGACTTACTTATCTCAACTATGAACAATCAAAAATCTGAATTAGCATAAAGCTTCTTTCCTCAGTGGCAAACATTTGTAAACAAGAAGAAGGAAATCTATCAGTGCTTAATGAGAGATAAAATGATGATTTAAATTTTTTTTTTCCACATACAGAATATAAAGTACAGATTTGAGCTCATTTTTATTCCATTGATAATAGTGTTGTGTTAAATTAAAAAGTTCAATCAAATCAATAATGAAAAAGACATTGTAATTATAAGGACTGGTTCACAATATCAATTCATAATAATGAAATCCTTGTTCTAGAACATCTAGCAATATTTCATTGTTACCTTGTGATTAGAAAAAGGTTTAGCGTTCCAGAGCTAGTTACTGTCAAATACAAAATAAAATATTTTTGTCACATAAACTGAAATTAAATATCCATATTTTCTTCTCATAAATAGTTGCATTTTATTTAAATACCATTTTTAATCTCAAAAATATACAGATGGGGTTTTTAGAGGAAGAACTATTTCCTATATTGCATCTTTTCTCAATGGAAAAATCAATTCCTTTACAAAATTTTCTAAAAGTTGTAGTTAAAATCTCATTATCAAAGGACAAATGATGAAACATTTTCCTTTTTCATTGTAAAAAGGTAGGAGACTAGATGCAGAATTTTGCAGATGTGTCATTCTACATCAATGTGGATTGACAAACATATAGTGATGTATATTCATATATACATGTGTATGTGCATACATATAACTGTATCATATATATAGAAACATACACACACAAGAATATCTGCACACATATGGGTGCATATCGCAGAAAACTTTGTACCAGACACACTAAGGAGATCCTGTATGTTTCCCCTGAGTGTTCCCCTTTCCATTGCGGCACCTCCTTGATTGGGTAGCTCCTCCCAGAACCTCTAAGGAGGGCAACCAGGCTGACCATCACTTCATTTCTTACCAGCCTACAATCCAGACTCCCCATTGTACTTTGGCAGGGACTACCCCTCCAGTATTTTTGATCTCTTATTAGGTATAACCTTCCTCCAATGCACATAGAAATGAAAAGATAGATAGATGGACTGATTGATAGATAATTAGATGGATAGACAGAGATAGATTGATAGATATAGTTACAAATAGTTACATACAGATATATAGCAACAGATATAGATGCATATGCATGTGTCTATATACACATATACATATGTGTATATGCTATATATATTCTATGAAGAAGGTATATCAGGAAATCAGGAAATGAATGTGGTATAAAAAAAGCATCATTAAATTTTTTTTTTCTAATCTTGAGGAAACAATGGTATTTAAAGAAACCATCAAAGAATTATGTAAAAGTACCAATTGCCTTCTCTGTGTCCTTAAACATAACAAGAATGGTCAATTGGCCCACATAAACTAGTAATGTCCTCATGTTAAACAGCCTGTCATCTTTTTTAAATGCAAAATAAAATGTTCATCTCCTCATATACCACCATTACGATTCTTTCAGAAAATTAGTCTGCTGTTTTATGGCATCTGGCCTTATTGTAACCTACAGCTACTTACCACTCTCTCCCTATGAAATTTTTCTCTCAACACATTGTATTTTTTTTTTACATATAGCCATATGGGTCCTATTATTTGGGCCTCCAAACAGGGGGTCACCTAAACTCTTTAAGATCATTGACCTATATCTGGCAGGGAGGTAAGAGGACATTCACTCAAATTTCCTCTGTCAGGGATGAAGAAACTTGTCCAAGGTCACATAATTATAACACTCTTTAAGCAGTAGTGGAAGCTAACATTTATGTTTAGTCATTTCAACATCCAGAAAGGAATTAATTTAGTGTTCTGTGCCTGGTTCCGGGAATAAGAAGAGTTAAAAAACAAAAAAGAAAGAAAACAATTCTTGACTTCAAAGGACTTACATTCTAATGAATAGAACATAATAATATTTCTGGTCCTTGCACAGTGCCTAGAAAAAGGGGTGCCTTATATTATTGAACTGAATTGTATAGACTTAGTCTTTTAATATCAAACCTTAGTCTTTCTCTGATGATAAATAATTCTTAACATTTATAGTGTTCTAAAATTTCCAAAGGGTATAATATGTGCTAATTAATCTTGTTGAATATCAATCTCCTCATCTTTGAAAGGTAGGTAATACCCTCCACCTCCTTAAATCAAGGGTTCATCTCTGCTACAGTGACTAGAAATCTACCCTGAGAGCTAGGAATATTTTATTCAAGTCATGGTTGTCACACAAAGGCTGTGTCTATCTGGGCAAGCCATTTGACTTCTTAGTGCCCAGAGAATCCTCTAAGACTATCAATTATTGAATTAATGTCAATAAGTATTTGCAGAATGAATCTTATCCCTAGGGATTCTCTATTCCAATGGTAATACACATTTTATCCAAAAAGAATATCTCCACCATAGACTTACTGGAAGAACCAGTGGGTCTATCAATTCCTATTTATTGAGCATCTACTATGTGTCAGCCAAAGTGCTATTCATACAAATATTAAAGTCAGGTTTCCCCTTCTCTCAAGGAGCTGACAAGCTACTATGTGGATCAAGTGTTCCTTGGAGAAAAAGAATCAGGAAAAGGAATTCGGGACTAAAAAGTTATAGGGATTATAAGTAAAGAAAAAGGGCAGTGAGATGCATGTGTGTGTGTTAGTGTAATATCTTTTGTGCTTATTGTCTTTAGTTCACAAAGAAGTCCATGACATCAGAGAAGTGACTTTGTAACATGCAGGAGAACTGGATTTAAGTGAGGGAGAATTGTTCAAGGTCACCATCCTTGCTTTTTCCCCCAGAACCATCCGGGTTCAATGGCAAGATACAGATCAGGATGACTAGAAAAGGCCCTGGATATAGCTGCATACATATATACATAGACAATATGCATACACACAGATGTGCATATATGCATGTAGGTGTACACATATATATGTGTGCATACATATATTTATACAGTCGTAGATACAGATTACAAATGCATATGTATACCACAAGTGTGTGTCATGCAGAAATGTGTGTACAAGCATATATGTGAAAGTATGTGTGATTGTATATATGTGTATATTGGGAAGGGAAGACTTTCTGGGTTTCTGATCAGAACAGAAACAAGAGATATTTATATTCACTAAAAAGACCAAATGGGGGTTGCTCTGGGACCTGTTATTA
>JAJPUD010003877.1:0-12089 GCA_023553655.1 Myrmecobius fasciatus
GGGGGGGGGAGAAATTTAGTTTCCTTTGAAACCTTGAAATTTGTTCCTTAAAGTAGGATGAACTTCAAATTCTGCACAGATTTCCTCTCTTCTCCCACAAACTCTAGACAGGGATATTCACTTCCTTGGGCTTGGCACTATTTCTCCTCCAGCCATCATTTTCTCCTTATTATTGAGAATCATATGCAGAATAGAGTTCCTATTATCTCATCACAGAATATTACTTTTCTAAGATCCATGACATTATGACCTTACTATTTATTGAACACATTCTTGTCCATAGATATGAAACTGAACAATAAAAACTTAGGGAATAGGATGAAATATCCTCAATTTTGTATCTGCTGCTTTGCTAGCTTTCAATTACATGGAACAAGCTGCCTTTTCCATGGAAAGCTCATAACTTCTCATTTCAACCACCACCTCTCTCAGCCTCCTCTCCTCTCTGATTGGAAGGCTAGAAGGTAGAGTTCCAAAGTCCTCCCGGAGTCTTTCTTTAGATAAGCAAAAAGTAGGCTTCTAAGCTCACTACACTTAAAATCAATTGCCCTTTCTAGTTTCAGCTCTTGGAATAAGATGATCCATACCCCGGTACTCACTGATGTCCCACATTCCTTCCCTGCTTTTTTCCTCCATTTGTGTTTTGTCTCCTTCAATTAGATTGTAAACTCTTTCAGAGCAGGGGCTATTAATTTTTTTTTATTTATTAATTTTATATCCAATGCTTAGCACAGTGTCTGGGACACAGCACATGCTTAAAAAAATGCTAGCTGGACTGGAATGAAATAGGTATGCTATACCTCCAAAGTTCTATGACTCAATATATTTATGAGAAAGGTAAAAATTGGTGAATTTGGTGAAGTGATAATTCGTGAAGTAAAGTAAAAATACATATTTGCAGTGTGTTATGCAAAAAGTGGAAAAGTTGTCTAAAGCATAGTTCAGTACAGTGAATTCATTGGATACAATTTGAGAAGCAAAGAGTTAATGAGTATCAGCTAAAGGAAGATGCCTAATAGCATATTATAGGTTAAAGATTTTTTTAATATTATGTAAGTATATGATGAAAAACCTCTGACTTCACAGTGGCTTATATAAAAGAGATAGAAGATTTTTATTTGATTGAAACCCCAACGTGAGATGCAAATGAAATTGTTAAAAAAAACTATTAATACCGATTAATTATAAATCACATTAACAGGAATATTCCACATGCTTTATTGTGATCAGACCCAAACTAGAATAATGTGTTAAATTCTGAGCACCATATTTTAAAAAGGATAGCTGGAGGGACTGTGTTTATGATTGAATTGGTAAAGAAATTCCTTCTGCCTTCTTTGTAACTTACATCCTTAGAGGGTTGTATAGAGTACAAAGAAGTTAAATCTTTTGCCTGTAGTCAAAGATCTATTATACATCAAAATCAAGTTTTAAATTCAGATCTTCTTGACTTCAAGGCAAATTCTCTATTCATTCTAATGCTTTCATTTTGAGAGGGATGCTGATAAATTGGGCAATGTTCAGAAAAGGATAAATAAAAATTAGGAAATCTGTAAACTGTCATGTGAGGAATGGCTGAGAAAACTGGGGACATAATGAATGTTTGGTTAGAAGATATTTTTGAGATCAACTGCTCCAGTCTTTTTCATTTTGATGAAGGACAAAGTGCTATTAACCCAAGCTTTGAGAAAGTACATGAGCTACAACTTGAATTCAGTTCTTTTAATCCAAAACCCAGTTTTTTCCATTATATTATTTTTCCATGGAAAAGTCAGATGAAACATATCACCTGTCTTTAAAATATTTGAAAAGCTATCAAGTGGATTCTTTGTTTAATAGGTAGGACCGGGATCAAAGAATGGAAGTTAAAAGGAGGTAGATTTCCTCTTTTTTTTTTTTTTTTAGATTTCCTCTTAATATGTGGAAGAAATAGAACCATTAGAGCTGTCCACCAATGGCACTCAGTTGAGTGTCAAAACAGTAATGCTCCCCTTCATGAAGAAGCTGGAGGTTCAGCTGCTAGAATTATTTTTGAATTAGGATTAAAGTTAAACTTGATAACCTTTGTGACTTCTTCAGATTGTATGACTGTTATTTTTATCCCATGCAGTGTCTAACCTATCTAAATACTGATGTTGTTATTCTTACATATTATAAAAGGAAGCATATTGTGGATAACAGAAATTTTAAAAAGCAAATTAAATGCTGTCATTTTTTTAAAATGGAAAACTCTCTCTATGGTAAAGGACCACCATATGTTCCAATTTGGTTATAACTCAAAGATATGGTACTGTATATGGCTCCAAATTCTAAGAATTGATTAAATCTAAAAATGTCACATTGCTCTGGTAAATTTTATATTTCCGCCTTATTTGAACATATAGCTAAATTTGAGAAAGTTCTAAGAACTCACTGTGATTTTACCATGGATAAGTTTCAACAAGCTGACAAGGGCAATCCATGCCAGCCCCAAAGTTTTCCATTTCTGAACTTTCCACTAAGATGCTACCAGTATTAAGATGTACTTTATAAGATAAAGCCAATAAAAATGATGTAACTGATTTTTATTTCCTTTTCTCATATAGATATCATCATATGGTCAAATGTTACCAAAAAATGAAATAAGTTGGGTTGAATTATCCTCAATGTCTGGCATGGTGCCTCATATACAATAGATGCTTATTAAGTGTTTAGTGAAGGAAGGAATGAACAAATGAATTAGGATCAATTGAAAATTTTTTTTGAAACACCAGTATTGATATGTGACATACTCAGAGACCTAGGCCCACTAATTAAGTTTAAATTAGCTATGATTTCTAATTAAAATTAAATCCATGTAAAACCCTCTGATTTTGCCAAAACATGGCAGTCATTTTACCCTACATGGTCTCTTTAGCATGGGGGCTCCAGGGAATAGTAGTGACATTTGGATATTTTGTACAGATGTTCAGCAACTAAGATGCTCAGTGAGTGTAAAAGATGATGATGATCCCCTAAGGCATTTGGAATATGTTAAAATCCATATATGTATGTTTCATCTGCATCATATCTCATAATTATAATGTTAACTCTTCTTCAAAATTATCTGAGAGGGAGGGATTAGTGAAAAATTTTTAAATTGCCTAAAGGCCTGTGATGGTTATCACTTTTAACATGGTATAAACATGCTTATCAACCCTATTGTAATATTGGGGATGCTGTTGTGTGTATTGCAATGCTCAATTCTTGAGTTTCCCAGGTACTATTCTTGTACAGGAAAATTCCTATCATTTAACAGCCCTTCAAAGTTTAAATAGGTTCTTACCTGGTGTAGTACAAAAAGTAGTAATAATCCATAGTGACACAAGTGCTTTATAGGCTGCAAAGTGCATTAGATAAATTCTCTCTCTCATTTGAACTTGATACTTGGTACTGGTGTCCCCATTTTACAGGGTTAGAAACTAAGGTTTAACAAAGTTAAATAACTTACTAGTGATCACATAGCTTAGTCTCCTGGTGACAAGTTTGAATGCAGGTCTTTCTAAATCTAAGCGCAGCACTCTAGCCACTATGTCACACAGCCTCTCAGTAATCAGAAGACCTCAGGTTAGAGCTCTAGTTTTGGTATTTCCTAGTGGGTTCTTGTAGAAGTGACTCATCAACTGAGGGAGCTTTAGTTTTTTTGCCTGTAAATGAAGGAGTTGGATTGATGATGTAGTCTAATATATGTCTGTATACTAGAAATCAATGGAATGGAAGGGCTTTGAGTGTATGGACCATTCCATTTTCTCTCTAGAGCCCCTAATATGTAATATATAGTAGGACCTTAATGAATGTTTTTTGAGATGAACTGAAACTGAATCCTGTAATCACAGAGGTATGATTTAAAAATCCAGAAACCCTTCCAAAGAGGTGTGTAAAGGGCCTAAGAACCCTTATTCCATTCTTGCCACCTCATACAACCCTTACTATTAGAGATTCCTTGGGAAAAGTTTTCAGGGTAAGAAGAGGTTATAAATTTGAGAGTTAGTGACATTTTCACTAGGGCCCAAAGCCCTAGGTCTTCATTAACCACAGCTGTATTCTCAGTGGCTAATCACCTTGACTTCAAATGTTCTGCTAATTAAGGAACTTAAAACACAGTACAGCCAGCAGGTATATCTCCATGAATATAGAGAAACAGCCACCATATGAAAACAATTGCTTAGTACAACTCCAAACTACAAAGATGCATATATAAAGTATATGCTCTTCTACTCAATAGAATAATTAGACATTGACTGATAAAGCTGAAATTTCTTCCACTGGGCCTTGATCTTGAAAGCTTTTCACTCCATATTGTTTGGAAATTAAGAGTTTCATAGTGACATCTATTAAAACTTTGATCTTAAGTTTTCACAGATCAGTGTTAGTGGGGGGAGGGTTGACAACTATTCTGCCTCTGATGAAACTGCATTTCCAGCACAGTTTATTTGCTGGAAATTTTGGAGTTTTAAAATTTGCAGTATAGAAAGCTGTCATGCATTTTATAAAATATAGTAAGGCTCTTGGTCTATAATTATTGCCATTCTAGGTACCCAGTGGATGCAGAATTTGTTCAACCTGTATGGATATAATGCCTACCCCTTGAGTGCATAATTTTTATTGAGCAGTAAAGGATAACTTTACTTAAGGAAACCTATAGTTTCTTATGGCAATTGCCTGATTCTGAATCATCATCATAAATCATTAAATTGAAAAAAATTAACATAATTCAGTCATCTTCTCCATATTACCTTTTCAATATATTAAGGGTTGAATTCAAGCAGCTGTCACCCTCAACAGGCAATTGATTTCATTCTTGGACCTTTGCTATCCACAGATTCTATTTGTCAGTAAACTACTCTCCCTCATTTTCAGCAGATCCCGGGATGAATACCTGTGGTCAGCTTTTCCCATTGTTTTGTGAAATAACCCTTATTTGTTCCAAAATAGTTCTGAAAAAGCTTATGAGCTGCTCAGTTTGTGCTCAGAAAACATCTATATAAATTCTCTTTCTCCTTTCTGGTGGGAAGATGCTGATCTTTATTTTAAAAAAAGACACAAGGGGGAAACAAGGGAAAAGGAAAGAAGAAAAAAAACAATTGTGTTCATTCATGAGTGACTTAAGCAAAAGAGTGAGGAGGCAATTCAAGGAAATTAAGGGAGAAAAACCCCCAATAGTTTTCAAGGTGATTTAAGGCAGCTAAGAGTGCCAGGCTTGGAGTCAAAAAGATTCATCTTCCCTCATTCAAATCTGGCCAAAGATACTTATTAGCTGTGTAACCCTGGGCAAGTCACTTAGCCCTGGCTGCTCCAGTTCCTCATCTGTAAAATGAGCTGGGAAAGGAAATGGTAAAATCACTCTAGTATCTTTACTAAGAAAACCCCAAATGGGGTCACAGAGAGTCAGACTAAAACTGGAAAAAATGGCTCAACTCGATTCAGTGAGAAGTAGGGGTTATGTTATAGAAACATCACCACAAAGACATTTTCAACTCCTCAGAGGCAGAGTGGACATTTCTCATCTAAAATACAGTATCTGCTAATGGCGATAATTTCCAAGTTTGCTTTTTTGTCAACAACACACAAGCACAATCATTATCATCATCCTGTCTACTCTGGCATGCTATCTGTTCTCATCACTCACAATTAGATAGTTGGCCAAATGGACAAAGAGCACATCAATCTCCTTGCCTCTGCCTTTCTCTCTCCAGCATTGTGCCAGTCATTTGGTAGATGTTAAACATTTTCTTACTAATAGTATAATTTATATTTTGAAGTAGAAGAGGAAGCTCTTTGTAACAGCTCAAAAGCAAGGAGAAGTCTTTTTGTTATTTCTAATATGCTTTTGGCTCAGCCACATTAAATATACATATCTAATGGCAAAACTCCCTCCTAGGAAGACCTTAAGGATTGTCTGCTATGAGTTTCCACAGCAGTAATTAGAGGGATATATTATTGCTAATCCTGAGCATGCTGGGAGTTGGATTAATTTTGAAAGATAAAATAAAAGTACTGCTGCTATTATAACAGGCCGTATCTCGGTGCCATTAAATTGAGTGTGGTTCTGAGCAGGGGTGGGAGTATTAATTCTAAAGATGTCTGCACCCCCTGTTGAGACTCTTTTTAGGGAGCCATTGTGGAAACAAGGCAAATGAAGCATCAATGTGCAAATACCATTTAGCAAATGCCACTAATCTGGGCAAAATCATGTTCCTAGCACTTAGGAAACCAGGTTCAAATTTTAATACATTAGTGTAAGAATATGCTAGAGAATCAAGAGGATAATCAGAGTTATCAAAGAAGGGTTTAGTCTTGGGACAAATTCATTTAGCCACTTTGTGGTTTCATCACCAACTAAGATTTTCCACGCTCTGGTTTCCTGGTAATATATAAAATGACAAAAGAATTCAAAGGGAAAACTACAACAAAGTTGACAAAGGTCCTTTAAAGGGGGTCAAACAAGGAAAGATAGTGCTTGCATGTGTGTGTGTGTTTTATGCATGTGTTCATGTGCACACATGCATATACTTAGGTTCATCTATCTATACTTGCCCTTACTTAAACTAGAAATTTCTGAAGGGGAGGTCTCTATTTGCTAAATATCACTGGCGCAAGACTGCCCAGCAGCGTGTACCCACATCAAAGAAGGCGCTGTGCTCTCTGAGCAAAGCAGAACTGCAGTAGCTCAAAAGAAACGGGAGTGGAGAGAGCATCTCCAAATGCTAAGCTGAAGTATTTGTGCCTGAACTCAGGGAAAGCCTTCTGAGCTTGTCTTGGTCTGATCAGCCAGATCAGATATGCTATGCTTTGACCCCAACATGGGAATGTTATTTTTGTCCTCTTCAAAAACAAAGGACAACCAGCCAGCTAAATATCAACCCAGAACCTAACAGAGTTTTTCTTGGAGTATTCTTTTTTGTTCTGACTTGTTTTTGTTCAGCCATCCTCCCCCCCCCCACCAAGGTAGCAAAATTACAATGATTTTTCATGAGGATGATGTTCTTGAGTTTTATGTGGTGGGGCTATGTAGTATTCTCTTCTGCTCATTTGAATGGGTAGAGTGTCAAAGTGGGGAAATCAGAATAAATTTTTTGGTGTATTCATCATGTTTTAAACATGCATTGACATATTTGTGGGCATGTTACTTACTTGTTTGGACATATTAGCAAAGGCAACCAACAAAGATCAGAGAAAACCAGAAAAAAATTTTGAAGGAATATTTGGAAGGATAAGTAGAATAGTAGTGTGTGAGCATATGAGAATGTGATATGGATGATTAAGGAAAAGTGGGTAAAACTATGGGCTAACTCACTGAGGTACCAGACCTTATATACAGGGTGGGCGGGAAGCCCATAGCAAAGCCCTAAATGGCTTTGATTCGAAGCTGAATAGAACTCCGGGCTGTTTGGTTCTAAACAAAGCCACAGACCTAACCTATCTTTCAGGATTTAACGGGTCTCTCTTTGTCTGGCCCATCAGAAGAAGTGATCTTTAAAATGAAAGGCAGGGTAGCCTTTCTCAAATCCAAGCCTATATTTTAACTAAATGTGCTTTTGTGCTATATGAACTGAGAAGCTTGGTCTTATCCCTAAGGGAAAAAGAAACTTCTCTCTAGCTGCAGACTGTGCTTATTTTTTATGGAAATTTTCACCCCAAAGGGCAACTTTCATTACAGATAATGGTGGAGATGAAAATTATTTATCCCAGACACCATAATCGTTTGTTGGGACTCGTTTAAATGAACTAATCGCGTATGCTGTTGGGTACTGTTAGTTATCACAGGCGTTTTGTTATCTTTAAAACAAAGGTGAGGAGGGGAGCAAGGCTTTTTAGGTACTTTTCCTCCAAGCAACATTAACTTCTTCATACATGCTGAAATAATTATATTAGGTTTAAACTTCTGAGGGGTAATATGTGTGCATATATTTATACATGTGTACATGTGTATGTATGTACACACGTGCACAGGTATATACATACACAAAAATTCTGGGGGGCATAGAGAAGTTCTCAAACTACATTCCTGGATTTCCCCCTCCTACTCCCCTCACCTCAACCTCTTCCATTACTGATGTTAGCACTCAGACGGTTTCCATCTACTCTATCATACATAGGTCACCAAATTTGTTCTTGAGTTCACCTAAAGGGAAAAAAAAGCACCCACCTATTTCACTTCAAAAGCACATTCAACAAAAGAGAATCCTAACTATGAGTGGATGTTTAATTCCTTCCTGATGGGAATATGGTAACCATTAATTAAATTATAAACAAAGCTACCATTAGAAAGGTCTTTCTTGGTCCTGCCCAATGGCCTCTCCTGTTAGATAGTTATGTTTCTGAGACCAATTTTATCATCAGCAATTTATACTAAAAACAGACACAATCTTTTCTATTCATCTTTTGAGCCATACCCTCCCTATGACCCTCCATCTTCACCAACAATTACCATGACTAGCTGGTTTTAGGGCTCAGAGTCTGTGTAGGACATAGCTCTGTCTTTTAATGCTAGCTAGAGAGGACTAACCAGACACAGATTCTGATATTTAATGAAATAAAGAGAATAAAATGACCAACCAGTTTTATTAATGCAGAATTTGATTGAGGCTAAGTGCTAGCTGAGCCAAGAAAATATATTCTGTAGTTTTATGATCATAAATCCCACAAAACTTACATTTTATTTAAAAGATCATATAATTAGAAATATAATAGCCATTCTTATAATTTTCTATAATTATTGATTTAATTATTGTGAAGTGCATATAAATTAGCCAATAATCATTTATTCTTTTAAACATTTTAACCTCATTGTAAATTTTCCAACCCTTTCATCTGTTTTCTATATCAAAAATCAAAGAAATTAGAGTGATGGAAAAGACATGCTGGTCTTGGATCTGAAACTGATTTTGGTAGGCTTTGGAGTTGACATAATCTTGGCCCAGCACTGCACATTTGGGAAATCTGCCTCAAATTTCCCTCCGTTTTGAACTTTTTTTTTCTTTTCTTACCACTTTCATCTAGCAAGAAATCATCCTGGTAACGGAACTTCTCTGGTCCACATGCAATAAAAATGTCATCGTCACCAAAAAAAATCCTGAAGGCACATCACCTACAAGAAAAAAGCATGGCACTCAGCATGGGATCACTCATAATAATAATTATAACAATAAATCCCTGCAAGTCTACATCTGCATAAAACCTTTCCACTTTTAATGAAATCAACAGGGATTCCTCTGCAGAGAAATTTCAAAAGAGTGTTTAAACCATCTGTTATGAGTAAGGAACATGTTACATTTCAGTTGTGCAGGAAGAGGTGAATAAGGGCTATAGAACCGGTAACTGTCACATTTATTACTTGATGTATCAATAGGCTATGAGGTAAGAGCCCTTTGTTTTCATAATGGAGTAGATGCAGCAACATGTGGGGAATGAGTTTCCTTTCACTCTTTTAAATGTAATACTCCTTGATAGCAGTAAAAAGTCAGCATATGGTTTCAGCAACAAATTTTTTTGGGTGGTTTATTCAATAGTATCCATATGATAATCAGATCACTATGGATAACTCCTGAAGTACTAGCAGGCTTACCCTATAGAACTTTCCCCTAGTAGGGAAAACACCTTCATAAGAGGAATAACACAAGCAGATCAAGTTACTTACATCAAGATTTTTTAATGGAAAAATATATATTAGATATTTTGACCATAGCTATTATATATCCACAGATCTAGACAAATTTTAAAAGGAAAAAAACCTCATGTATCATTTTTTAACATTTTAAAAAGTATCCTCAGATATTTATTTTATTCCTTTTAAATTAAGACATTTGAAAATATAGAAGTTTTAACTGAAATCTTTCAGTTTCATTTAGTTACTATACTTTCCAGAAGTTCTTAAAAACACAGTTAGTTGAGAGATCTCACATCTAGGAGAAAAATACTTCCAAAAGCTGCAAAATCCGAAAAATTATAGATTGGTAATTCTTGTTTGGAGAAAATAGTTAGAATTTTAAAAAGAATTTCATTTCAAGGCAGATATTAATTTTCCTTTATATACCTCCAGCCCCTAGTATAATCCTGGCACACAACAGATGCTTGTAGTCTGAAGGCTTAGATTCATATTCCCTTTACAATCTAGTTACCTTTAAGTCACTTTGATGCTATGGACCTCACTTGTTTGTTTTTTAATTCACTTGAATTAATGATTTCTAAGGTCCCTTTCAGGGGCAGCTAGGTGGAACAGTAGAAAGATTGCTGGAGTCAGGAAGACTCATTTTCATGAGTTCAAATTCAGCTTCAGACATTACTAACTGAGTGACACCAAGCAAGTCACTTTCCTCAACAATAAAGCAGTAGGAAAAAGAAATGAATGGCAAACCAGTTCCTTTGCCAAGAAAACCCCAAATGAAGTCACGAAAGAGTTGGTCACGACTGAAATGACTGAACCACCACAACAAAGATCCCTTCCAACTCTATGTTCCAAGGTCCTCAGGTTCAAAGAAAAGATGTCACTGTCTGTAGATACTATGTGTAATAATTACATTATCTACAACATGAAAAATATAATTATAAAATATTGGGACTGTTACTGGTTCTTTCTTTTTAAACTATTTCAAAGTCATTTTTTCACATATTGTCAATGAATGCCATCATTTATCAGGTTACTGTTCCAGCATAATTCTAGAACTGGAGGAGACTCAGAGACCCTCTGGTTCAACTCTTACATTTTATAGATAAAGGAACTGAAGTTTGGGAAGTTTAAGGGACTTATTCAAGGTCAAGGAGACAGTGAAATATTGAAGGCTGGATCTGAAGCCAGATCCTCTGATTCTAATGCTCTTTTCATTGTACTATGTATGGTCATTTTTCTTTATGTTTAGGCAGCAAAATACAAGCCTTTATGGGGTGTTAAATTTTCAAATTCTGGTCACCATCATCGGTCCATTCAGTTGTAGCTTTACCTATAGAAAGCACATTCTGAGTTTTGTACTTCTGTTTCACCTTAGTGCCTCATTAAAAGTTCTGACTTGATTGCAATAGGCAGTTTTTTCAGTTTTACTTGGAAGTAGAAGAAATATGATATTTCTCTGACTCCACAAAGAAAATAACATTAAAGGCTATGAGCAATTATTCAAAATATTCTCAAAAATATTTAGTTAAAGATTTCTTACAAAACCTTAACACCTATGAACAAATAGATCATACATTTTGATTCAATTCATATACATTCTCATTGTTATTAATGTGATGATGACTTATTTATGTAACAGAAATTATCATTTTCTACAAAGGAAAAGCCTTACAAAGCATATCTTTTGTATGAAAGTATCATGAATACAGTACTGACTGGATCTTAGAGGATATTAAGTAGTTCAATTCCTTTATTTTACAAATAAGGAAATACTTCATAAAGTTAAAAAAATAAAATTCTAACTAGATCAGCACAAACTTTTTATTTTTTGGTACTGAGAAATGAACAAAAGTCACTTTTAAGACAAATTTCTAAGAAGGCTTGAATCAGTTTTTCTCCATCTTCATGGAAAAAATAGAACAAAGAAATTAAATTATGGCAATAAAAACACAAATCAAATGCAAGGAAAACCTTCTTGACATAAATGGCTTTTTAAAAACTAGGACATGTATTGCAGATGGAGTCTCCTTAAAATTTAAGAATAGCACAGAATAGTTTGACTGGTTTATATTTATGTCTAGTTTGTTTTGATTTAGCAAAAAAGGAATCTTTTCTTCCTGGACTTCTGGACCAAATAAAACTAGAATTTTCTTACACAAAGAAGAAAAGAAAGGAGGATTTTGTATGATCCAGATAATCTCTATTATATCCAATTTGCTTTTTTCCTTCAAGTAAATAATAAATTCATCTTTAAACTTTCAAAGCTGTCCTGCTTGTTTGTATTTCCTTCTGGCCTTCTCTTTTCTTTTGTGTATTTTAAAAAAAGCTTCAATGATCTCCCTCCCTCCCTCCCTCCGTCACTCTTTTCCTCCCTCCCTCCCTCCTTCCTCCCTCCCTTCCCTCCCTCCCTCCTTCCTTCCTCCCTCCCTCCCTTCCTTCCTCCCTCCCTTCCTCCCTCCCT
>JAJPUD010003877.1:17089-223393 GCA_023553655.1 Myrmecobius fasciatus
TGTAGCTTATTCTATACCTTGAGTTTGCCACCTCATTCAAGAGGTGAATAGCACACTTTATCATTGGTTCTCTGGAATTATTGTGGGTCATTGCAGTGAACAGCATTAAATTTATCCAAATTGTTTTCTTCAGAATATTGTCTGTTCACTTCACTCTGCATCAGTTCATACATGGTTTTCCTAAGTTTTCTGAAGCCGTCCCTATAATCAATTTTTAAGGCCCAATAATACAAAGTATTTCAAAAGTTTCAGTATAGTTCATAGTTTTAAGTTATAATAAATTCAGACTATACAAGGACTTCGGAGACACCTATATTTTATTACATGAATATAATACAACTTTTATAATGATTCCCCAATTCACAGGTATTCCTTCCTTTGGTTTCCAGTTTTTTGCTATAAAGATAATAGCTGCCACAAATATTCTTGTACATATTTTTGTATATCTTTTCTCTTTCATTAGCTTTAGTTCTGATAGAAATCAAAAAGTAGAAAATATGGAACTGATTATCTCAAAATTATATGATTATGAAAGCATAGTACAGTGAAAGCATATGGAATGGTACGATGGAAGAATACTAGATCAGAGCTAGGAAAGAGCTGGGTTCAAATTTCAACACTGATATCAGATGTATGATTATAAATGAGTCAACTCTGTTTTTCATCAGTAATATGGTGAAGGATAGCACCTCCAGTATATTCCCCCAAAAAATCATTGTGAAGATTATATGAAATGACATGTACAAAGCCCTTTGTAAACTTTAAAACACTATATACACTTATTATTCAGTAATGTCTAACTCTATATGACCTCATTTGGAGGTTTTTTTTTTGGTAAAGATACCTGAGTGGTTTTCTAATTCTTTCTCATATACATAATATATCCGTCCATCCATCCATCCATCCATCCATCTATCTATCTATCTATCTATCTATCTATCTATCTATCTATCTATCTAGCTATCTATCTAGCTATCTATCTATCTATCTACCTGCTATCGTAAAAGGAAACTGGCAGTTGTTCATGAAGTATGCTGAGATCTAGTGTATAAACATTAAGATTGTCATTTCCCAGAGCAATGATCTGTGACAATATTATCTGAAATCCAAAAAAAGCATATCTACCTCTCATATTTTAACAACACGAACTTGTTGGTTTGTGAAGGAACTAGACACCCCTTGAGCTTTGCTTCTTTCCCACTTTCCTCCATTCCTTTAGCCCCTTCACAGCTCCTTAGCTTTCTACAGGGGAGAATGGGCAGAAGAAGAGAGGATAAAAACTCACATTTGCCAAATTGGTTATATTTTAGGAATGACAAATTCCCTAACAATTTTCTGTGGAAAAAGGTTTGTTTGAGTAAAAGCTTGAAAAACAAAGCTAAAATCTAGATTCTAGAATTATCTGTGAATTTCAATCATCAGTTCTTACCTGTATCCCATTTACTCTAATAATCTAATAATAATTGACTATAAAACCTTCAAATCAAATGACACAAAATATATTAAAGGATTTGGCTGATAAGGTTAAAAAATTTTTTTAAGCCACTGGCTATTCAAGGAACACCAATGGCTATGTCACTATCAAAAGCTTGTTTTAATGAGTTCTGTTTCAGCTTACAGTTTAGTTGGGACTATTTTTGTACCTTAATTGCTGTTGCTTTGCTGATGTGGGTGACTCAAATTCTGTTTAAGTGAGAAATTCTATACAGCAGAAACTGTCCATTGGGCAGTCAATCCAAGAAGTTGTCCTTTAGGTAAGGTTATTATGTATGCTACCTTTGAATACCTATATCATGTCTAATGCTGATTAACTCTGACATTTTTCCAAAATGCTGCATTGGCAAATTATTATTTTAAAAATAAAATGTGCTATTTGGTAAAGAATACTTCTGGGCCATTAGTGATTCTGTGGAATGATAGGGTACCTGACCTATCATTTTAATGAAATGTCAACTTCACAAGTGTCAGGTGAAAGAAGCCCTTAGAGGCATTGGGAGTTGCTGGGGAGAGAAGAGCAAAGATGTCAAGTTTTAGCAGAAGGGGGTTTCTCCAGTGTGCAGAGGAAAGATTTTAATTTGGATAAGATGGCCAGACATCTCAGTTTTTGACAACTTGTATTTGTGCTTGGTGGGCAACTTGTCCTGTTTTGGGGGTGAAGGTAGTTTAGAAGTTTTGGTGGAGTTTAGAATGTCTGAGAGAGTGAAAAATGAAGAAAACTGATGGAGATGGATAATTACTCAACAAAAGGACTATATGGAGGGCTGGATAGACCTGAGCCCTCCCCTGCACATCAGTCTGATTCAACAGCTTTCACAATAAATTAGCCAGTGAATATTGTTTTGCAAAAGGACAGTTTGGAGTCTGAGTGTGTTTGGAGTTGATAGTGAAAGGGAGAAATAGAAATCCTCATGTCTAGGTACAGGAAAGGCTTATGTATTTGTGGGGGGTGGAACAGGGCCAGCAAGATGGAAGAGGTTAGCCTTGGGAAATCAAGCCCTCATCATCTTGTCACCAGTCACACTTTTCCAAATTAGAAGTAGCAGCTAGGACTTTAAATGTAGCCCCAAGATGTCTCTGAGCGCTTTAGAGTTTTAAACTCAAACTTGCAAGGAAAAAAGAATGCCTTAGGGGGAAAGGCCCCTCCAAATTATTCCCACTTGTCAACTTTTCTCTAGGGCTTCTGTACCTACTTATCCACCCACAGCTCAGAGCACACTGTTCTGTAACGCTAATATATTTATAATAGCTATCTGTGTTGCCTTAGTTCCCTACTAAACTGTTAGCTATGTCTTATCCAAACTGTGTATCTCTCCCAACCTCCTCACATAGAGTAAACATTTTTTATTATATTTCTCTGGAAGTTCGAGCATTACCACTATGTGGCCAAATTCAGTTACTCATTCTTCTTGATTTCCCCAGGGTTATGAACATTGTTGATAGTATTTACTGGAGATAATATTTACTGGGTATTTACTATCAGCAATACATTCTGCTAGGTACTTTAGAGACAGAAAAATAAGCTGTAGCCTTTAAGGGTGCAGCAATCAAAAGTATATTAAGGACAAAGAATTAAAAGGATAGCCTTGGATTAGGGCTCAGGCTCAGAGTTCTTATGTTTACCTGTCCCATTACCTTTCACCTTATTGTCCAAAAACTGCTTAGTTATTCCTACTTGACAATTTTTTTTTTTACCAATACTCCCAAAGCTTGTTGTTGCTATCCCTCTATCTCCTTATCTACATTCTCTTCCATCTCAAACCGTATCTTCTTGGCAGGTCCAGGATTTCTTTGCCTTCTAAGGTAATTAGTCTGGCAAGTGCTTTATAATAATGAGCTGATGGCAAAAGGCTACAGGAGCTTCTTGGGACTCTCTCTCAAGTTTCCAGGCCAAACGTGCACTATAGTCAGCATCTTCTCTACACAATAACTATTCTTCAGTATAATATAGTAAATTTTATAACTTGAATGCAAAAGAGCTAATTAGGGAAAACCTAATTCCTTCCCAACATATCTTTTGTTTGTATTAGCATGAAAAGAACTGAATACCTACAGTAATACAAATATTAATCTATCTAAATAGGAGTCACATTTTTAATGAGGTTTCCAAAAATCTGGGCTGATAGTGGGTAGATTTAAAGCCCTCCTGAGATGTAGTACTGAAAGGACAGAGAACGTCAGAATGAGAAGATGGAAGAAAGAAAGAGGAGAACCATAGCCATATATGGTGGACACAGCAAAAAGTAGAGTCATGGAACCATCTAAAAATGGAGGTCAGTGTGCACTAGAGAGAGGCAGGACAAACCATAAGGAGCCTGTTGTAAGCCAGCAGAGGTGCAAAAACTGCGAGGGTCTGCCAGTGTGAGGTAGAAACTGGGGAGGGAGGCTCCTGGGGGTGGAGTGATGCCTGGGAGCTAACATTAGTGGGTGGCTGAGAGCAAGTGGGAGTAAATGACGATCTCTAAATCCTGACTCATGAGGTAGACATCTGGCCCCAGGAAGGAGTGTCCCAGGCAGGGAGGCTATAGGGATGTTACCCTGTTTCCTAGTCACAGGAATGAATCGGGAAGCTTCCTTCCGGGGCTAGGCTGGGAAGAATTAAAAGTGGGTGCTGAGATTGTTTTCTGTTTCTATTTATGTTCCCATTAAATGCTTTTTTACTGATTCTGTAAAGTCATTTGACTTTGCTTTCTGTTGGCAGGGAAATAATTGAATATCTAGACCTGAGTTGACTTTAGAAGTCTCACCATCCCAAATTCTCTACAGTGTGTGTGTGTGTGTGTGTGTGTGTGTGTGTGTGTGTGTGTGTGCGCGCACGTAGGGGGTTGTTCATGAATATGGAACATTGCATATAATTTCCAAAATACAACTTGATTTTTCTGTGTTCTCCCTCCCTACCTCCCTCTCCTCCCTCTCTCTGTCTCTGTCTCTCTCTGTCTGTCTCTCTCCCCCTCTCTTTCTCCTTCCCTCTCTATTTCTCTCTCAAAGAATGTGAGGGAAAATGTAGGTAATATAAGAACAAAAGATACTTAAAATTTGTTTAAAAGGGAAAAAATAGCTTCCCAGTATCTGACTACATGGGATTGATTGACTATTGTCCTTTATTCTGTGTCTGGGAGAAGAGAACCAAATTACTTAGGGACAGAGTAAGAAAAGACTGGTGATTTACCAGAAAATTCCCCCACAAATATGAACCTCAGTTCATGAGGAGGTAGTTCTGTTTGATATAGGGAAACAAGCAAAGTAATTAAAAAATGTAAAGATGAGTACATTTGAAGTTGGCATAAAAGCTATGTAATGCACATCCTAAGAATGTTTATACAAGTGCTTCTTGTTTCTTAAAAAATTGATCTGCTTTAGAAGTTTCATTCCTGGGCTGCTGAAATGCTTCTTTACTTTAAAAGCTTTAGGGATACATTCAAGGTCTCCTTCTCTTTCTCCAATCATCTTTTGTGCTTTTCTTGCATAATCTCTCTTTTTTTTCCATTCCTACGTGTGGATAGTGGCCCAAGTTGGTTCCTTGAGCTTTTATGTTTCTCTCCATCAGAAAACTTCAGAGCTTTCAGGGCTTAAATTATATCCTTGAAGCAGTTCTCCACACTGCTTGCCTTCTCAACTTTTAGGCTTATTTTCCTACTGAACACTTCTACCTGCAGACACATCACCATGCTAATTTCAACATTATCTAAAGCCAATTTGATTTCCTTGCACTATCCAGTTCTCCAGGATTTTTATTTCTATAAAGAAGTCATTATTTTTAGGGGCAGCTAGGTGGCGCAGTGGATAGAGCACCAGCTCTGAAGTCAGGAAGACCTGAGTTCAAATTTGATCTCAGACACATAACATTCCCTAGCTGTGTGACCCTGGGCAAGACACTTAATCCCAATTGCCTCAGCAAAAAGCAAAAAAAAAAAAAAAAGTCATTATTTTTAGACATCACTTTTAGTCTTCTCAAACTCTATTATACTGGATACATATCATCAAGTCCTGATGATATTTTCTTGCATTTACTCTTTTCTTTCATTTTCACAATTAGTACCTTATTTCAAGTCCTTATTACCTCGTGGTCCACTGCCATAAGCCCCTTAATTTGTCTTCTAATTCTCCTATCTAATACTTTCTAACCAGTTAATATTTCTTGCAAAAACATTTTTAGTTTACCATTCTCATTCTCAAAAAAGTCCACTGGCTCCCCCCACCCTTTTTCTACAGAATAAAATTCAAGTTTATCCTCAGGCATTCTGGTAATTTACAATCTCCCTGCAATTTAATCTCTCAACCATTCTGTTTTTCTTCAATTCAAGTTTTTTAAATCTTTTCTTCCAAGTAGACTAGCCTAATGATTATAACTCAAAAAACTACACCCTTAGCACATGCTCCTCCCATCTCCATACACACCATAACAAATTGCAGAAAAATATCTTACATGTTCAGATCTCCATTCTTCTATTCCATTCCTTCCTCCCTAAGGGGCTTCCTTAACAACTTCTCTTGGTGATCTCAGTTCCCATTGATTTAATCACTATCTCTATGCTCATAATTCTCAAATCTACCTCTCCTGTCCCAATCTCTTGCTGACCTCCAGTGTCCCATCTCCATCTGCCTTACAGTTCCTAGAACTAGATATTCAGTAGACATCCTAAACTCATTATCTTTCTCCCTAAACCCTCCATCCATCCTACCTTCTCTATTATTGTAGAGGCAATACCAATCTCCCAGTACCTCTCAGGTTTGCAATTCCTTGAATTCCTCACTCTCTCTCACCTCTCATGTTCAAAGTGTTACCCAGGCCTTTTACTTTTACCTTTATAACATCTTTTGAATATTTCCCCTCCCCTATCTTCTGGCTTCTGATGCTGCCAGCATTCTAGTGCAGAGCTTCATTACATTATGCCTTGATTGACATGAATAACCTGTTGGTGAACCAGCTTGCTTTAAGTTTCCCTCTCCAGTCCATTTTCCATTCAATCACTAATGTGATTTTTCCTAAAGTGCAGATCTTACTATATCATTACCCACTCAGCAAACTCCAGTGGTTTTCTGTTGCTTTTAGGAGCAAATACAAAATGCTCTGTTTGGCGTTCAAAATCCTTCATAACCAAACCCCCTCCTGTTACTGCCCAACAAGTTCTCTTTGGTCCAGTGACATTGGCATTTTGGTAATTTGATGAACAAGACATTTCATCATTTTTTGGTTGTGGCAATTTTCTCTGGCTATTCTCCCTTCCTAGAACATTCTCCTCTGCTTAGACTACTGAACTCCTTGGCTTCTTTTTTAAGTCCCAATCAAAATCTCACCTTCTACAGGAAATCTTCTTCAAGTATCTGCATATACAAAGCACTCTTTTATATGTAAATTTCTTTGATTTCCTACAAAATTATAAACTCCTTAAGGGATCAGTGTGCATGGCTAACATATCTTTGAATCCCTCCATTCTCCCTAGCACAGTACTGTATATCTAGCATGTCTGGAAAGAAGCCTGTAAGAAATAAGGAGGTCATAGTAAAGAACTGGAATCAAAGGAATTACAGTTTCTTACATTACATCAGTTAAGAAAAACTGATTATATGAAAATTTATTAGGTAATATATCATGCTTCAGATAAAAGCTCTGACTTTTCTGCTAGATCTGAAGAGATCAAACACCAGTCATTTTACAGTCTCAATCAACCTTCTAATCAATAGGCAGCAAGTATTCTTTATTTCTTTTTCTTTTTCATGAAGCTAGTTAACATCAATAAACATAAATTAAATATTTCCATATAAAAAGAACAAGAAAAAAATAATTGTATATAAGAATGTAGATTGGTTCCACACATCTTATTTTTTTAGATATACATGGAACTTATTACAATAATAACAATATTGCCATGCTTATCTGTGATTCCTTTTAGGCTTCCTTCCTACTGTCTTTTGTATATTATGCTAATATTTCATTAGTCACTGAGATCCTTTTTTTTTCTTTTCTTCCTTTTTTTGGATCACTATCAGTGGCTACCCACCCCACTGACAATTACTATTGGTCATTACCAATTAAGTACAGTCAAGTTTTAAAATCACACTTTGATTTATGTCTGAAAATGCATGCTCCATTCTGAACCTATAGTTTATCATCATCTATCTGCAAGGAGAAGGAAGGCATGCTTCATCATCAGTCATGATCATTATTCATGATCAAAATTCCCTAAATTGTTCAAAATTGTTTTCCTTATTATTGATGTAGTTAATGTATGAGTTATTCTTCTGGTCCTGCTCATTTCACTTTGAAATAATTTGTATTTTCCCTGGTTTTACTAAATCTAATCCTTTTGTCATTTCTTAAGGTATAATAGTATTCCATTAAACTTATTTAATATTATTTATTCAATCATCTCTCAATTGAAGCATAATCAGTTTGCTTCTAGATCTTTGCTTCAGCAGCAACAATAACAAATTTCTTTTAAATATTTTTGGATTTTCCCTTCATCTTTGATCACTTTGGGGGCATATGCCTACTAGTGTTATCACTGGATCAAAAGGTATTTACAGTTGTATATAGTTTCAAACCACCTTCTAAAATGTTTGGATAAAAAGTATTCCTTATCAAAAACAAAACAAAAATAAAACCCTAAAGAATGATTAGCCCAACAACTTTAAAAACCTACAGTAGTTGTTTAGGAATTACTTTTGTATTTCATAGAATTATTGCAAGACAATAATAGTGTTTATCCTCTGGTTCTACTGGTTTGGAAGAATAAAAAAGTATCCTTTTGATACAACTGTCATTGAATTCTACCTGAACTTTAAACTTTTTGCAAATGTAGTATATACTAAACTTCTGTTTTGGATAAATTTTTAAAAATTAGCAATATAATGTCCTTCTTTGCTACAGTATAGCAATAGGATTCAGTTTTAATAGTCTGCTACAAAGACAGTTGTTTTGTTGTTATCACTTTTCATTCTTACTACTTGTTTGTCTATGATGTTGGGAAAATTATTTAGCTTTCTTAGGCCCCAAACTCTTCATCAAAATGAAGCAATTTTATTATATGGCTTCTAAGGTCCCTTCCCAGTTACAGAGCTACAAGCTATGATTCTATGAATTCTATGGTCCTTCCTGCTTAATCACAATGGAATTTGTCACTAGTGGGAATAAGAACCCTGCTTGCACTCAAAATTCTCCGTATGATTTGAAGTAAGGAGTTTGATGTTTCTGTCTATATTTGGAGGAAGGCACCATTACCAAGTTTAATTTCTCTAATTTCCATTGGCCTTTTTATCAAAATGGAATTTGTTAAGTCAGTTGCAATTTCCTTTTGATGGTAACATCCTATTTTATAAACTGATGGCTTTCTTTTCAGGATCCTAGGAACCTGTTTATGAGTTTCCATCAGCATTTTTTATTTCCTCTAAGGAAACATGGTGCTATACTACAAATGGAACTGAGAAATCATGAAACATTACTGAGGGGCTTTCAAGTTAACTTTATTTTTAATGTGCTTTTTCTCATGACTTAAGAGCTTCTAGTGGCTTACAACTACCTACAGACTTAAAATATAATCTTAGCCCAGCATTAAGAACCTCCACAATCAGGCTCTTACCTTTCTTGTCTTATTTCACATCACTTCATGAATTCTAGCTAAACTGGACTAATCATCAATTATTCCTTGAGCTCAATACTCCATATCTGGTTCCCATACATTCTAAAAATTCTCAGAAATTTTATCTTCCTTCAAGAACGTGAGATCCCTTCTCTATTCCCTTAGGTAATTTCTTTAAAAAGCTTTCTATTTTGCTCCAATTTTCCTTGTTCTACACTAATTTATGTGTGTACTGCAATATCCCCGATAGAATATAAGTTCTTTGAGGGCAGAGATTTTTATTTTTGTCTTTAGATATATGGTACCTACACAAAGGAAAAAATTAATAAACATTTGCTGAAATAAATTGAATTTGTATTACTGCCTGTCATTTTCAGAGAATCAAAGGAGTATAAATTGAGAGTAGGAAGGACCTGAAAAGCAAGTTAGTCTAACTCCCTTATCTTATAAATGGGGAGACTGAAGCCTTGTGTGATCAAGTAGCTGGTTAGAGATCATAAAGATATGCTAGCTCAGCTGGAATTTGAACCCATCTTCTTTAATTAAAATCTAGCACTTCCAATGAAGCATACTGGATTCCCATCCCACCCTTGCTGGCCCATTTTATTATCTTTCAGTCCTTTCTAAGTCCTTGGATAACTTCATGGAATTTTAACAATAAAAAATTTTAACAATAAAAAAATTTCATAAACTATATTTAAAGATGAAATGGACCTTGGAGTTCATCTAATCTAATACATTTTATAGATGAAGAAACTGATTACCAGTTTACTGAACCCATGTAAAAATGTATTGGCTATGGTACCACAATAATAATAATAATAATAAAAACAAAATAGTGATCAGTCCTTTATTATCCCCCTTCTTTCTACTTCTGCCATGTCTATGGAAGAAATAGAAGGGAAAAGCCCTGAGAATCAAAATTTTTAGACTATCTATAAACTTAAGTTCACTGTAGGTACTTTTGGGGCAAGATTCTTGTCCAGTAATCCACGAATGGAACGGAAGAAATGAATTCTCTAAGTTTTTGTATTCTCTCTACATTGAAATCAAAAAGCAGAAGAATGTTTCAGTTAAATGCAAGGATGTCTTGGAGATTATACTTGGAAAAACAAATAAGATTTGGAGTTGGTTTATGTATCTAAAGGAAAGAAAACATTTCATTGCATATGAGTTATATTTGAACATGTGAAAGATGAGAAATTGTGAAGTTCTTTTGATGATCATAAGCTTCTGCTTGAAGATGTTTTAAGACCACCACACTTCTGATGTTGTATAGTTTCAAGTCATGGAACTCTATATAGTCTCTGAAGAATCAAAATTGAAAGTAATCCAAAGGTTAAAGGAAAATTGCATGATGGGTATAAACAGGCTGCAACCCATTATAAACTAAGGATTACAAAAAGGGAACGTTGTAAAGAATGGCATCAAAGAAAGAATGAAAGAAAAAGATGAACTGATCATATGGTGAGAGCGAAAGAAATGGAAGGGACAGCCCACATATTTCATCAGGATTCTCCATATGTCTTAATGTGGAAGTAAGATGAGCCTAAACACACTGGTTAGACATCTTGTGCTAAGTTTTTGGCAAGAAAAGGACAAGAGACCATTTGGATGACCAGACATGAATAGGTTGTGATCTGAATCATTGAAGGAAATATTCATATCAATAAAATCACAAATCTGTTTCAATATTTAATATTATAAAGTAGGCTACATGGCACAATAAAGAACTGATTTCAGAGATGGAGAGACATATGCTTTGACAATACTGTGGCTTGAAGCTCTTTTCTTAATTGAACAATTCTTTAATTTCAGAAAAGCTGCTTTTCTACAGTGGTAGACTGAGTCACCTCACTGAAATCTCCCTATATTCATATAATCATGAGCATAGCAAATTAAATAAATAAATAAGCAAATAAATAAAATAACTGGCAATTTAGAGAGATTAAAATATTCTCTCTTACATGGTGCTGTAGTAAAGATTTTAAAAATTCAGCATTATGAGACTTTTAGTTCATGAATATGTATACTAATGATTAAATATGCACTAAATTTCCATTTAAAGTGATACATTATTTCATATAAAATACAAATTGTAATCACTAGTCACTCTCTTTACCAAATACAATAGTGTATAATGGAAAGAATGTTTTTCTAAAATGAGAAATTCATTTACCAAAAAAAAAAAAAGTAAGTTGAATGATTTCCTCTGACCCAGGGAAAGGATATCCATCTTCCTAATTGTTTCTGGTGAAACTCTTTATTCTTACCTATTTCATTAATCAGTCATTACACACATTTATCCCAAGAGACTAAGCTGCTTACGAAAAAATAATTCACTACTGACAAATATGTACTTCCTCTCGCCTTTGCTTCCGGCTCAAGTTTCTCTGCCAGGGCGGAGAGTCAGACAAAGGCAATAAAGGCATCTGCTATTGACACATTTCTAAAGCAGAGCTGCGTGGAATTCATTCCCTCCAGTTGGAATGAGATCTCCATGGTGACGATTACATCACCAAGCTGTTCGAGGTTTCTAGTAGTGCCTTTTCCAAGGGCATTTCCTTTACAAGACTGCCCTCTACAAATGAAAAAAGAACATGTTTCTGTCATGATGGCTTTGTTTTAAACTGCCCAAAAGCCATTGTACCTTTAGCAAGTATCTTTGGTCATGGTACAGCTTCTGAAATACTATGGTACTCCCTGCTGAAAGATTATATTCATCATTTAGTTCAATAGAATATCACAAAAAAAGAGGGAATTGTAATGGGGGAGAAATTATAAAAATTGTTCACCTAGTCTCATGTTCTGGTAAGGAAAGTATGTCCTTTTATTTGCTGAAAATTAACAATTTCAGTGTCGGAAAAAACATGGTCCTAACACTCAAATGATCAATTGTTCTTCCCACTGAAGGCATTTCTTTTTACCCTTAGCAACCCTCCAATATGATTGTAAAAAACCAGTGATCAGTTTATGCAGGTGACCACATTTATCACTTGCTTCCCTTTTCTGCTCAATTAGTAACCTGGCCATTATAATTTGCTTCCAGTTAAAACTTGGCACGTATATGCTGCTATCTCCTGCCAAAAACTAATTTTTTCATTTGGACAGGCTGACCTCGATTTCCAAATGCATTCTGTACTTGGCTCCATTTCTTTGCTCTTACCACTGAGGGCTATTCAGTCATTGAAATGATTCAACTATTGAGAAATTTCACTTTCAGCAATCATATTATTCCATTATGTTTGAGGATCTGACATGATTAAAGCTCAGTAGATAGATATTAAAAATGTTTTCACCAAAACAATCTTTCTTTTTTGTGGTAGCCTCTTCAATTTGTTTTCTGAAATAAGTTTTGAGTTGATAGTTACTTGCTTATCTTATTTTTCCTTTTTCTTCTTCTACTCATTTTTGGTCTGGACCTGTAGTCATTGGTATAAATTATTCCCAATGTAGAGGAACTTCTCTCTATCAATGCAGATAGGCAACTTGTAGTCTGAGAGATTTACTTGGGGCACTAAGATCTGAGTGACTTGCCCCAAGTCAGGATGTTTCAGGGACCAGAACGTGAATATAGATTTTCCTGACTCTGAAGCCAGCTTACTATCCATTATACTACACTGCTTCTTCTATAATATGTCTATGATAAAGAAAACTGATTTTAGAGATTCTTTGACCAAAGGTAAGAATTTGTTCAACAGACGTTTACTAACCTTTATGGGAAAATTAATGTATTAGGTACTCACTAAGAGAATAAGTTTAGGTAAAACAGCCCTAAGGGCAGTTAGGTGGTACAGTGGATAGAGTGCTGGACCTGAAGTCAGTAAGACTCAACTTCCTGAGTCTTAAAATCCAACCTCAGACACTAGCTATGTGACCCTGGTCAAGTCACTTAACTCTGTTTGCCTAAATTCCTTCATCTCTAAAATCATTGGGAAAAGAAAATGGCAAACTATTTCAGTGTCTTTATCCAGAAAATTCCAAAAGTAGTCATGAAGAGTCAGACACAACTGAAATAAACGAACAAGAAAGATGATAAAGTAAGAGATGAGAACCCGAGACTATATAATAAATGATTATAGGATAAATGTGGTATTGTAAAACAAAGTACTATATGATGTCTGAGGGGAAAAATTGTCACCATCCCCAAGGGAGATCATGGGAGAAAACATGGGAAACTTGTATTTGAAGTGGGCATTATAAGATGGGCAGGACTTCAACTGGTAAAGAAGGATGGGAGATCGTTAAAGACAGAGGAAATCCTTTCAACAAAGGCACAGGAGAAAATATAGGATATATTTGTGGAACTGAAGAGTTCAATTAAATAAGGTCATAGATTGTGGGGATGGAAATAATACACAACACTGAAATATGAACAGTCCAAAGCCAGACAAGGGAATTTAAGAATTATTTGATAAGCAATAATGAGATTCTTTTGTAAAGGAGTAAAGGAAAATAATAATTGTTCCATGACCTTTGTTGTTCAATTATTTCAGCTGTGTCTGACTCGTTATGTCCACTTTTGCAGTTTTCTGGATAAAGACTCTGAAATGGTTTGCCATTTCTTTTTCCAGATAATTTTAGATATGCCAGGAAAATAAATCTGGAAATGGTATGCAATATGGATGAAAGAAGGGAGAGAAAGAGGGTATAAAGGTATGTTAGGAAAGTATAGTTCAGATGAATAGTGATGGAGACTTACTAGCATAATTATCATTTGATAGAGAGGAGAGAAGAATTTATGAAGATGTTGGGGAAATGTTATCAAACATTGAGAACCAACTATGCATATGATGTTTGACCAATCTGATGGATTTGAAACTGAATTCCGAGACAGTTTGGAGAAATATGGAAAGAAGAATGCTGAGAAAGAAGATATTGTTTAAGTGCTTTCAAACTCAGTTGCTCTTCAGAATAGAGTATATAGATCACATTCCAGTGATTATGAGCATTTTTGTTGCTCAGTTGTTTCAGCTATGTCCAACTCTTCATGAGTCCATTTAGGGTTTTCTTGATAAGGATACTGGAATGGTTTACCCTTTACTTCTCTAACTCATTTTACATACGACAAATTGAGGAAAACAGAGTTAAGGGACTTGTCCAGGGTCACACAGCTAGTAAGTTTCTGAGGTCATATTTAAACTCATGAAGATGAGTCTTCCTGACTCTAAGTCCAGCACTCTATCCATTGCACCACTTGATTGCCCTGAGCATTTTAGCTGTTATCTATCATTTATTCAAAATGTCTTTAGCCAGTATTAATTATGTAAAAGTAATTCATTCAGGTTCCAAGACAAAGAAAGAGGCAGTCCATGGAAAGGGTGAAATAAATTACTGGTGTATATATTACTTAAACCTTCATTTTCTCCCAGTACCTAACATAGAGTTCTGGATGTCTATAGCAAGTGCTATAGATATTTATTAAATTAATTTAAATTTGTTTATTAATTAAGCTATTGACTTAAATTAATATTAAACATTGTTTATTGATCTGAATTGAGATGTTTTTGCTAGACTAATCAAGAGTATGAATATTTTTCACTTTCTTCTGTTGAACATAACTTTTGTATAAGCTATATGTAGGGATTTTGTAAGAAAACTTGAAGGCTAGTGATACTTCTCTTCTGAGTATTATATAACTACAATAGAAATGTAGCATTATAGAAGAGAGTGTGAGAGTCAGAGTCAGAGTCAAAGTCAGAAACATCTGGGTTCAAATTTTGTCTCTGATACTGATTAGCTAGGTGACTATGGACAAGCTACTTAACTTTTCTGAATTTTCTGCCTACTTTCTAGGGCTTATGAATGTAAAGACTATAATAATCACTCTTGGAAATCGAAGGTCCCATACCTATAAAACTACAGATCCTTGATTTACTGCATCCAATACTGACAACTCATTTGTAAAGTGTTTAAAGCTTTATGAATACTCATGAATCAATAAATATTTAATATATGTGGCAATAATTTGGGGTGAAAATAGGCAAATATATGCATTCATATATTAATAGCTCACGTTACAATATGTTAATATTAAGTAACAGGTCATTAATTTCTGACATTTGGATTGTATCTTTGACAGTACATTCAAAAACACAATTGAGAAGTCAAGTGTTTTAACTACAGTAACACTTCTGTGTGTGCTCTGGAAACCCCAGGCCTTCTTATCTTTAAAGCCAGTTCACTATGTACAAACCCATAATGCCTCACTTTAGATATAAAGAGTTAAAATCACAAACATCAGACTAAACTAAACTAAATTAAACAGGACAACTAAAATAATGCAACCTAAATTGTCTTTCTCAAATAGTTGCTTTACACTGAATACTATACAGTTCTAGTTCTGGTACACAATGTTCTAAAAAGATAATTGTTAATGATAACTGGCATTTTCCATAGCATTTTGTGATTTTATAAAGTCTTTCACATCAATCATTTCATTTGGCTAGACATGAGTCCAGTCTGGATGTCAGTCATATATACATATGTATAAAATGTAATTATAATATATAATATACATTAATATATGATCACAATATTTAATAAATCCGTATATAAACCTCTATGCTTATGCGAGGCATTTTTCAGTTCTGTTCTAAGAACATAACTGTCAATAATAAAAATAAATATAAAAACAATACAAGTTACTGGCTCACATCATCAGAAAATCAAAATTCCTCTCAAAAATCCTGACAAGTAGATGACTATGTTTCCCCTTGATACTGATCCATTTGTCCATGTCAATCATAGCATCCTGGGTTGTAAAAGAAATGGGATCTAAGCAGGAATTGTTATAGAACACAGCAATTTAATATTTTAAAACTATGACAACTGCATAAGCAATTGGTGTATATTTGTAACTAAAATGTTTTTCTTATCAGGCAAATATGAATGGGAAGCAAGTATTTTAATGTTAAGTTCTATAGCAAAGATCGAATATACTGCTGTTTATTTTTATCAGGATATTAGCCAGTGGCAAAATCATATGTGAAATCGAAGGTAATAAAATGCTCTAATCCAACCACGAGTTTTGTGGAGCCCTTCTGATTTTATTTCCAGTGTTATACTGCCCTTTAGTGTCCAAACATAAGAATTGTAAAAAATATTCACTGGGCCCACAAATGAGTTTTTCTAATTGGCAAGAGAGTTTTTATCAGTTGTAATACTATCTTCTTCATTATGGACACATTTTGCACATAAACACAAACATAAGAAAACTGTGAATGTCATCTACTCCTGTTTGTTTCCTCCCTCCCTGATTTAGGCAATTCCTATGGAATACTTTCATTCCATTTTAAATGAAAAGATAGGAAGGAAAGTTCAAAACTTAATAGCTTGCAGCTTAATTAAATAACAGATGGACTTTTAATAACATGATGCACAGTGCTTTTATTTTTCCTTAAGATCTTAGTAGATTTTAGAGAACAAATGGAAAACATGGCCCTTCTATTTAAAAACTGCAATGTTCACATTTTAAAACTTTAAGAGCTGGGGCAGCTAGTTGGTGCAGTGGATTGAACACCAGCCCTCCAGCCAGAAGGACCTGAGTTCAAATCTTGGCCTCAGACACTTAATACATACTAGCTCTGCGACCCTGGGCAAGTCACTTAACTGGGGAGGGGAGAAATAAAATAATTTAAGAACTTAAAATGTTTTTTGTTGTTGTTTATTTGTATAAAGGAAAGACTTATCATTATTATCATGCAATTCTCTGTTTTTCTTCTCTAGGTTTTTTTTTATTACCAATTAGCAATGTTTTTGAGTGCCCTCTGCAATCAGAATACAGTGGTAAACAGGCTGAAGCCTTGAAACTGTTGTCTGAAACCCAATTCAAATTATTTTAAAGCTGATATCTCTGTCTTAATCTTTCCTTCTTTTTGAAAACACAATCTGAAGTACAGGCTGAAGTACTGAGGGCTATAAGTAACTGAAAGGAGGAAAGGAGCAAGGCTAGGAATGCTCTGAGTGAGGAAGATTGCTGTTCTCATTTTGTGTTTGTGTCTCCTTGGAGATACAGAACATATATAGGGAAATGGCTTTATAAATTTTTAAAGCCATAAAGATATGCAAGAGACATTCCATACATTATCAAGATTTTCCAGAAAAAAAAATAAGAAACAAAGAGTCCATTCTGTACTCATTAGCAGTTGTGTCATCAAGGAGAATTTTCATTCTTTAATAGTCTAAGTATCATTGGAGAAAACAAACAAAAGACTGATGATAGATTTAGGCAAAATAGAACATACAAGCCATTGAACCCAATCTCATTTAATGGATGAGGAAACTGAGGACCTGAAATATCAAATGACTTGCCCAGAATCAGATAGCTAGTAAATGATTGAATCAGGATTTGAAATCAGGTTGTCATAATTCTACTGTACCATCTCAATGCTGGTACCCTAGGGCATACCAGAGGGAATTAAAAATATTTCCTGTGAGAAGTAACTTTTTTAAATGTGGCAAATTTCTTTGGACCATAATTTGAAGTAGGTAAAAGGAAATAATCAAGTATGATTATGGCTCCTGTTCTTTGCAGTGCTTTTGGAAGAGGATTAAATTTAGACAAAGAGGAGGTGGATACAAATTAGTGAATTAAAGACATTCAAAAGAAAAATTCAGCAAAGTGCCAGTTTCTGAGAATTTGTAATATAGGCTTGCAAGATATGCGAAAAAGTAGAGCTTATTTCACTGACAGAATTATAAAAATTCCATTTTGTAAAAGGGGGAAGTAGAAGAGAACATTAAGAGCATGTAACATGTAAGAATTTATAATTGGTGCCAATAAAGTCACCAGTATACCAGTCTCCATGCTATATACATTTCAGTAAAATTTAAAATTAAAATTAAGAACAGCTTCATAAACTAGCCAACAATGCCATCTATAGTTTGATTTATTTATATATAGCTCACAAGTTGACATTTTTGATTACATTTGTAAGAGATTACAAATAGATAACTAAAAGAGAAGAAAAAGTAATTTTTACAATGTTGAATCTTTTTGTTTTTATATAATATTTTTCTCTAACAATTTTTTCCCTCTCTCTGTTCCAGAAAGCTATCTCTCATAACAAAAAAATCAAAAAATAAGGGGGGAAAGTTCAGCAAAACTAACCACAACATATAGTGTTAGGTAACAACACTGATAATGGCTAACTTTTATATGATGCTTTAGGGTTTGCAAAGTGTTTTATAAATATTTTCTCATCTAATTCTCACAATAACCCTGAGAGTAGGTCTAACAGCAGAAGCTCAGTATTACACATCCACAGTTCCCCCATTCTTACAAAGAATATAGAAGAAGTGCATTCTTATGTCTCTTTCTTTGAGGGCAAACTATGTCATTATAATTTCACAGAATTCAGTTTTGATTGTTTTTTCTTTCCATTTCCATGGTTGTAGTATTGTCTATATTGTTTTCCTGATTCTGCTTACTTCTCTTTGTGTCACTTTCTATAAATCTTGCTATGCTTTTCTGAATTCATCATTTTCAAAGCTTTTTAAAGTCCTGCATAGGCTCATCATAGGATCATGCATGTAGAGCTGGATGTGACCTTCGAGGCCATTCATGTGTCACAAATTATTTAGACATTCCCCAGTTGTTTTGTATCTACTTTGTTCCTACTTTGCTATTACAAAAAAAGGGCTCCTACAGATATTATAATTTTTATGGGAATTTTATTTTGATCATTGATCACCCTGGGATATATGTCTAGCAATGGGATTTCTGAATCAAAGCTATGACCATTTTAACCACTGAAAAGATGATATAATACTATGTTGAAAAATCATTATTACCAGTTCTTCATTTTTCAGAGAGAATAGGAAATGATGATGATAGGAGGTCAGTAGTAGAGAGTGACAGAGAAAAAGAAAAAAGAAAAAGGAACTGTTTAAAAATCGTAATAGTCCATTAAGGAAGGTGTGAAAGACCCTTCAGGCAAGGATGAGACCTCTGTGAGAGAGCTGGAATGTATATGTAAATTGGTTAATGATTAAGTTATGAGGAAAAATACTTAGAAAAGGACAAACAAGAAGGAAATCTATACCAGTGAAATTATATATATATACATATACATATACACACATACACATACATATGCACATGTACATATGCGTGTGTGTGCTACATTAGATTATTTCTCATAATTATACTTTAGGTATTTTTCCCCCACCTGTTTCCTGAATTTTCATGGCCAAATGAATTCATCATCTACTGGCCTATTACTTCATGTGCTATTGATAACAGGCAATCTTTACAAGAAGTCTTTCTAGTTTGGCAAAATCTCCCACAGCTTGTGTCCTGGGTGTAAAAACCTTTAAAAACCCAGGTTATGTGACAAAGCCTTACAGCAGGATTTATTCAAGTGTTCACTAAGAACCTGTGGTATTTCTTTCAGTAAATGTCTTAAAGAATAGGAGGCAGGTAACTGAGTTAATTTAGGTTCCCTTTAGCTGGGAGGTAGAGGCTGGGATAAATTATTTCAATGTGTCTTCTAGTTCACTAATTCTACAAGTAAACACTTTGCAAATGAGAAGCCATAACTAAAAGGTCAAATCCAAAGTCCCATTGATAATCCCCCAAATTGGCATAAACCAACAAAGCCATTTGTTGTCGTCTCAGTTGTCTCAGTAGTGTTCAATTCTTCATGATCCCATTGGGAGTTTTCTTGTCAAAGACACTGAAGTGGTTGGCCATTTCTTTCTCTAATTCATTTTACAGATGAGGAACTGAAGCAAACAGAATTAAGTGACTTGTCCAGAGTCATACAGCTAATAAGTGTCTGAGTCCGGGTTTGAACTCAGAAAGCACAGCGAGCCATCTAGCAGCCCCATAAGCCATTTATTTGCTTCGAAAGAATGGCAATACCCAACTGCCTTTTAGACATTTACTGAAAAATCTAAACACAATGAAAATCATTTGATAAAAATAAAACAGTATTGACAACTGGCACTCACTTCACAGTTAGAATCCTAAAGCAACTGAGAGTTTAATTTAGTCCATGGGTCAGTCTGTCAACGAGCATTTACTAAGTGTTTATTAGCTTCCAGACAATGTGCTAAAGTTGTAGATATAAAGAATGGTAAAAATAATCCGTCTTCAAGGAACTCACATTCTAATGGTGGAAACAACGTGAAAACAACTACAGATGAAAAGATATACACAGGATAAAAGGGAGGGAAGACACTAGCATTAAAGAGAATGGGGAAAAGTTTTTTATACAAGGTGAGATTTTAGCCGAGAATTTTGAAAAGTCAGGGAAATCAGAAACTGAAAGTGAAGAGAGAAAGAACTCCAGGAGGGAGAAAAATCTTTTGACTCTCCTTGACTGTCTTCTCCTATTAAGCAATATGGGTCAGTGAAAAGAGAACTGAGATGGGAGTTCAAAGCCTGGTCTTTATTCCCATCTATGTCACTAACTACATAGGACAAATAATTTCATTTCTCTAGACCTCTGTTAGAAAACCGTCTTCAGTTATCCTTGGCAACATTATAGTTAACAGGGGTCACCCAGTCATTTTTCTAATTTGGAAATGGGGACATTGTTATCATTAACATCATCAGCATCATTTAACATCTGCAAAGCATTTTACATGTTATCTTATTTGACTCTGACAACAATCCTGTAAGTAGACATTATTGTCCCCATTTTATAAATGAGGAAACTAAGGGTGCAAACAGGTAAATGATTAAGTCACACAGCTGGTAAATTTTTGAGGCAAGATTTGCACTGAGGTCTTCCTGACTCTAATATCATAGACATTGTATCACCTTATCTGCCTTCCGCCCTTTATTTTCAACCAAATAGTAATCTCAAGGAGAACATTCAGGATGACAAGACTATGAAAGAGGATTTCCATTTATTAACAGGTCAGGATAGCTTTGTTTTGAATTTATGCTTGTTAATGAATTCTGTGAACAGGTTAAAGAAAGCAGCTTTTTGTTATGAATAGTGCAGGATTTTCTTGATAACAATCAGTTTCAGAATTGATGTTTTCCTTAGAAAATAGAGTTGAAAACTCTGACTTGAATTGTAAAAAGTATACTTTCATGTATCCCTTGAGAGGACTGAGCTGAGCAGACTTGGATGATGGTATAGGTCCTTACTTGAATAGAATAAGTACATCGGGCTTGAAGATGAAGAACTCCTGGACTGTAAAATATTGCTCTCCTCTCCCTCTCTCTAACCTTTTCCCTTCCCCTTCCCCTTCCCCTTCCCCTTCCCCTTTCCCTTTCCTTTTCCTTTTCCCTTTTCCCTTCCCCTTCTCTTTCCCCTTCCCCTTCCTCTTCTCTCTCTCTCTCTCTCTCTCTCTCTCTCTCTCTCTCTCTGTCTGTCTCTCTGTCTGTCTGTCTGTCTGTCTCTCTCTCTCTGTCTCTCTCTGTGTCTGCCTTTCTGTCTTTCAGAACAGCAGACTCATTTGTTCTTTTCCTGAAGCTACAGAGCAGACTTCCCTGGGCCAAGTCAGGTCTGAGAGATATTGTAGTGAAGTAGAAAGATGGCAGAGTAAAAAGAGTGTAATAGAAAGAATACTGGGTTTATAGTCAGGAAGCTTTGGGTTTGAATCTCACCTTTAACATTAGCTGAGTTATGATAAGCAGAGTCACAATCTCTCCAAGCTTCAGTTGCCTCATTATAAAATAAGGAATATAAATTTTGAGTAGAAAAAGATCTCAGATGTCATTTAATCCAACTGCCTCATTTTTATAAATGAGAAAAGTGAGGGTCAAAGAGATTAAATGATTTGACCACAGTAATATAAGTAATAACTTTCAGAGCCAATATTTGAACCAAGGTATACTTCAATAACTTACCAATAACTGGGATAGCTCCATCACAGGGTTTTTAGGATGATCACATGTGATAATAGATGTCAAATGCAAAAATAATAAATGCCAAGTACAAGGATACTATGGCTATGTAAACTTTAGACTATCACATAAATTCCAGTTATAATTATTAATTATTATCATTAGAACAAAAATTTATTCATCCTCTATTTCTTTCAGTAATATTTTTTCATATTTTTAGGATTGTCATAAAATCATATTACAAAGGAATCATATATTCTTTTGTATTTCTGAATACCCTCTCTTTCCCTATTTTTTCCTCTATATCTCTAAAACATTTTTATTTAATGAGTGGAGACCTCAAAAAATGAGTGAATATGAGATCTGTGAGAAGCCTTAAATTTTGTTTGTATTGCAAAAAATATATAAATAATTTGGTTGTTTATTATTAATTTAACTCTTTTATACCTCCCTAAATAATTCCTTATCCCACCTACTATAGAAGCTATTCTAAACATTTTCATCCTTTCTCAAACCTCCTAAGGCTCCCATAGCATCCTTCCTATCTATCTCTCAGTTGAGGATTTTACCTCATACTTCAGTGGAAAATATTGAGGCCATTGACTAAGAATTCCTTCTTCTCTCAATCTTCTTATCACTCAATCACTCAGGTGTCTTCCCTCACCATGTCCTCATTCACCCTTTTTTATGCAAAGAAGTGATCTTCTCCTTGCCAAGGCAACTCCACATACACTCTTCATCCCATTCCTTCCTACCTTCTTTAGCAAACTGCCTTTTTTCAAGGAGTTCACAAGGAGATCACAGTCTAATGGTAAAAACAACTATATGCAAATAAGAATAAACTGGGGATAATCAAAAAAGAAAAAGCACAAGCAAGATTTTAGCTGAGACAAAGATGCATTCTAAGGATGAGGAACAGCCAATGAAAATATCTGGAGTTGGAAGATTGGGTGTCTTATGTGAAGAACATCAAGGAGCCAGGGTCACTCCAGTCTGACTGACCTATCTGTCAGTCTCTCTTTTTATGTGTATAGTGGAGATAAACTGAGAAAAGTTTTATTTCATTGATTCTACCTTAGAAGTCTGCTATGATACATGGTATGTATTTTTTCCTATATGCAGAATCAGTATTTATTTTCAGAAGGTAGATATATGGTTGCTTGAGAGGGGATGTTAAAAAAAAAACAGAGAAGGAAGGAAAACAGATATCCTGATTTCAAATTTTGATATGACAGAGAGAATAAATGTAAGCCCTGTAAAAATAAGATCAGGAAGTGTAGAATAAATCAAAGATCATATAACATAAAACTGCAAAGAATGTGAAACTGAAATCAGAAGCAACTTCTACAAATTCTACAGGTGAGTCAAGGTTGAACAAAATAATTTTGAACACATAAATGTCATGATATGATTGTCTGGGCTTGTTAATGCTCTGGAGGGAAGGGATGGGAAATAAAACACTGGTTTTAGCCTTAAAACTGAGAGTACTTTCCCCAACTTTTCTTCTCAATGTGACCATCAATATAATAAATCAGTAGGCCTCTTAAAGATCTCATAGCCATTTGGAAGGATCCATATAGACAAATAACTAGGGACAAAGCTCAAAAGAGAAGTAGTTAGCCCATAGATATCTATAATTCCATTGTTTTGATACTATAAAACCCTGTTCAAAAACTAAAGCCCAGAATGTCAAAAGATTATTTGAACTAACTTTTCTTTTTTCTAGGTGGTCTCACGTCCAACTTCAAAAAAGGAGGGTTAAACTTTTTCAGTAAATGTTTGATTTGTATTCCTATTTTATATACCTATATATTTTGAATCATATAAAAATTTCTCAGGTGAAAAGTGACATATTAAATGAATGGAAAAAGTTTAATAAATAAACCCTGATTTTTACCTTTCTTTGTATTACCAGTGCTTAGCACAGTGCCTGGCACATTGTAGATGCTTAATAAATATTTATTGACTGATAAGAGGAAAATGAGTCCAATACAGGGAAACAATTTGCTTAGTGTAATAGAGGTGACAAAACAGGAGCTATGATTCCATACTTCCAGAAGTCCAGTGCTTTCCTCAACAACTTATATTACCTTCTTGTTTTTCTGGTACTACTTGAAATGATGAAAATTTTGACAAGGCCTCAAAATGTTTAAATGTTGAATAAGTGTGGATTAACATAACAACTATAAGATTTCATTGCATCATTTCCTCAGTCATGTTCAGTGGGTCATGGTCCTATTTACTCATCATAAATCTGATTTATTTATTCCATCATTTATTATTTAAGAGGAATGATGATTATGGGAGGGGGAAAGGACTAAGAAATGGGAGAATGAGGTCATAGCAAAAAAAAGAGAAAAAACACATTTTGCAGTGTGTTTTTTTGCATTTTGCAAAAGCAGAGAAAAGTAAGAAGGATGAAATTCATAAGTTTAAATTTAAATTTATTTTATCTAAGTAATCTCTTGTTTTGTGTTTTTAAAACTTTAAGATTATCAGATTGATTATTGTTTTGGGGAAGAGAAAGGGAGGAAGAAGAGAGAAAAATTTTGGACATAAAGTTTTGGGACATAAAGGTGAAGGTTAAAAACTATTTGCATGTATTTGGAAAAATAAAATACTATTTCAAAAATTTAAAAAGGACTTTAAGATTATTAACAATTTTTTGAGTCATCATAGAACAAATCCTTCAACAATGAAGAGTCCTAAAACAAAGAATCCTAAAGTTCTAGTCCATGTCTCATTCATTCATTTCAAACATGTTAGAAACAACCATATAAATTCCTGTACAAAAATAAAATATTCATAAACTGGCCCTGAGACGTGAGTTTGATGAGATATATCCAATGCTATCTACTCAGTCTTGAGGGTCTTTTTACAGTCAAGTGAATAATAAAGGGTTTTTTTGAACTCTTCCCTCTTCTTAGATCTCTTATATCTAATTATTTAGGACCAAGTCTGGTCAATTCAAATTACTTCAGCAATTTTCCTTCCTCACTTCTATAATTGTCCTCTTAACCCTGATTCTACTACCACACCCTTGTTACAATTCTCTAGGAATTTTTAAATAGCCTCCTAACAATTTTCCAATACTTCTTCCCACACCAACATATCCCTTTATATAGATCCCAATTAATTTTCCTTATGCAGATGGCATTCTACACTTTTGACCCAAAGTCTGCTACACTTCTCTTTGCAACCAAGTAAAGTTCAAAATCAAACAATCTGCTGCCACTTTATCATTCTAGCCTTTCCAACCACGCCATTCCTCTCTGTTTTCTAAACTACAGACATACTCTAGTTGCTTCCCTTTCCCTACCCAAGATGTCCTAAACTCTTCAACTTTGTGGCTTTGCTCGCTCCCATTCACTACTACTGAAATGTCCTTCCTCTTTCTTCCCACCCTGAATTCCTATTGTCCCTTTAAAGCCTCCTTTTCTAAGGAACTTTCCCTCCTCCTCCATGAGTGTCAACCTTTTCCTCAGCCTCACACAGCACTTTGTTTAAAGCTCTCTAATGTACTAATATATTGTCTTATTATAGCTACCAATGCTTGTAACTTATCTGCCTACTAGACCACGAATTTCATGAGGGTAGTGATTGTGCCTCATCTGAACTTTGCATTTCCTTTGGCAAAAATTGTGCTGGCTATTGGCCAGGAACTCTGGGTGAACCTTTCTACTAGTTATGAATCTGTGATCAATTATGTTGCTGGGGGGAAAGACATATAAAGACAGCTGATAGTTCTAGAAAGTGCCAGCTAACACATCCTATTCACTATACTAAGAGGAACGAAGAAGAAAAAAAAGTCAAGGTAGCATTAAAGTGCTAAAATTTCTTAGGTAAAATTAATCTTATCATTGCCAATACAGAAAAGATGGCAGCTCCGTGTATTATTCTAATGAACATTAGTTGAACTAGATTTTTTTTTTTCTTAAAACATAAAAACATTTGACTTTGAATTGGAGAACTTGGCTTCAAACCTAACTCTGTCAGTTACTACCTGTGTGATTTTTGTCCAAGCAATTCATTTTCTCTGGGATTTAAGTTTCTCATCTGTAAAATGAGATGGTTAGAGCACATGATCTCTAAGGTACCTTTTAGATCAATATCTTTGATTGTATGAGTCTACAAAATTAAATATCTAAAAAAGATTTATTGTTTTAAACTATCAAAATCAAAATTATAGAAAAAAATTGTTATTGGTTCTATTCTTATAATCTCCTTCATGAAAAAGGAAAATTTAAAATTAAGCCTCAATATCAATAATTAATTTAATAAAAAAATTTTGGCAGCATGTAATCAAATCAATTGATCAAATTAATTTTATGCTTTATAATTCTGTGGGTTGTATCAAGATAGCATCCTCCTAAAAATAAGCAATTGACTGGAATATTGATAGGACACTTAGCAGGATGTCTCAGCAAGGGAAGATGAGCTGAAAGTTAATTCTGACTTTGGCATATTTCTTACACTAGGTGGCGTATACATAAATATATGCACATATACAGATATCTTTGTTCTTTCCTAACTCAATTTTAAGAATGATAAATTGTTGTTCAAAATCTTTATGAACTCCCAGCTTAAGTCAATTAACAGTGATGCTAAAATAAAAGGAGATAAATGACTTGATAGAGAGTTTATTATAAGAATAACTTTCTGATGGACCTAAATACAAGGCTATGTAGTTGCTAAGGTAAAAGTTTGATTAAATATATTTCCTTTATTTTAATTCACTTGGCCTAGCATCATCTATGAAGGTAAAATGGGAGTAACAAATAATTCACCTTATTCCAAGCACAAAATTTCAGAGTTGCCGTCAACTAGTTTGGATTCTTATCTTTTTTCCTCTGTGACATTCCCAGAATGAAGTCTTTATCCATTTGTACAGTTAAATACATGACCCATATACTCATTTTTACATATCTACTATGTAAGGCTACTCTCTTCTCTAATAAAATGAAAAAGAAAACCCTAACACTTTCAATGACCTTTTTAAAAAAATCTGTATTTTACTAAATATATCACTGTCTTTTTTCAATAATCACTTTTCTGGGGAAGAATAAATAAATTACTTCCTACTTTCTGTTTCAAGACACTGAATTCAACCTGTGGAAGATGAAATACAAAAAAATAAGTAAGGCACAGTTCCTGCTTTTAGGTAACGTTGTCAAGAAGTCAAGACTAACACATATGCATAGATGCATAAATTGAAGACTTTAGAATTCAATGCTGAAGTATAAGATATAGATGATAATATGCTATGATAACTGCAATAAGAATAAAGAACATAGATAAATCAATAAACATTTATTAAGCACAGACTATACATTAGGTGGCAGCTAGATGGCACAATAGAGTGCTGGGGCTAGAGTCAGGAAGACAAATCTGCTCTTAGATACTTATTGGCTCTGTGACCTTGGGCAAGTCACTTAACCCTGTTTGACTCAATTTTTTCACCTGTTAAATGAGCTGGAGAAGGAAATGGTAAACCACTAGCATCTTTGCCAAGAAAACCTAAAATGAAGAGTCAGACAACAGCAAGAATATGCAGCAGGTTCTGTGCTAGGCACTGGGAATATAAATAAGAATGAAATAATCTCTACTTATATTCTAATGGATGAGACAACAAGAACATATATAATTATATACAGAATAAATATCTAGTGAATACTACAGATAAATACAAAGTATAAAAATACAAAACAGTTTTAGAGGGAGGAGTCTCAATTTTATCCATCCATCCATCCATCCATTCATCTATCTATCTATCTATCTATCTATCTATCTATCTATCTATTTATCTATCTAATCTCCATTAAAGTTTTCATTGGGAAATGGATATAAAGTAAGGTAGTAATTAAGCAGTAGACCTTAAATGTCTTGTCTTCCAGTTTACCAGAAACTTTCTATTAAGAACCTATAAATATTATATACTATTATTAATGAATTTATTTATTTTTGTTTTGTTCCATTTTCCTCTGAAGAAATTATAAGGAGGAGGGGAAGAGTGGTTAAATCAACAGGTAGAAGGAAGGGACAAGTGGGGTACACATCAAACTTAATGTATATAGATAGGTGCCTGTATGATTCAATACAGTTGAGAGTCTCTCTCCTTGTCGGGTCCTCTCTCTCCTCCCTTCCTCCTCCTCCTTCTTTACTTCCTCTTTTCTCTCTCTCAACACACATTCATTGGCCAATAAAGTACCAAAAGAGCACCCCACAAAATGTTCAAACTGCTCTTACCTGGGGCTACACTAATGTTTTACACATGGTAAATGCTTAAGAAATGTTGGTTGAAACATTGTAAAGAAAAACAGCTTTGAAATAATTAACTTGTCTGTGGTGAACCCCAGGATATTCATTTCCTAACTAAGAGATGAAGAGGATAGTAAGAAGGTATGGGAGGAAACATTTTTAAATATGGGCACTTTGTGAATTTGCTTGATTTTATTATGTTTAATTATTACAAGAGGTTTTTTTCTGTTTTTAATTTGGGTATAGTAAATGGGAAGAAAGAAGAAGAAGTAATGGTGATTTAAAAAGAAAAAGAAAAAAGATCCTCTGAAATGATTTTAAAAGTGCATAAGGAAAACAGAAAATTTGTAGGACGCTTTTGAAATTAACATGTAAAATTTATTATGTATAATAATATATAGCAAGCAGCATGGAAGAGGTATTCATAGTTTCATATACAATCTTCTAAGTGTGTTTTATTTTGAACATGGAAATAGTTTTTTCTATTTATTAAATTTAGAAAAAAATTTAAACTAATAAATATTGGTTGAATTGATTATAGAAATGGAAGTCACATTGAGGGTTAACATATATAGTTAGTAGTCCTGTAACTATATGAATATTCAGGGTATGGCATTAGGAATGAGCTGATTATTTAAGAAGCATGGCAAACCTTATTTGTGCTTTGGGATTAAGCTAGTTTTGAGGAAACTCTGGAGGAGATGCTTTAGTTATGGGGAAGACTATGAGGAACTGGAGATCTATTTCAGTGACTTTGATGAAACAAATCAAGGTAGTTATTTTCTGAATTTCTGTTTCCTGAAATTTTTGTGTGAAAAAAGGGGATATGATGTAACAATTTTTTGTTCAAAGGTATTCCTGTCTGTACAAGTTTCAAAATAAAATAAATACTTTATGTATCTAGTAAATTAGCAGAAAGTTTGGACTACCAATCAGTGTCATTACTGTTAGTTAAAATAGGACACATTGGTCCCCTGGAACCTTAGGAAGAAACTGTTACAGGAATACCTACAGGTGTCTGAAATGAGAAAATTCTCTTGAGGCCAAGAGAAAAGGGCTGAATAAACTTTTCTGAGTGGAAAACAGCAGGAGATTGGAAATTATTAGTGACATATAGTAGAAGGCAGATAGTTATTTTGCCTGGAAGAATCTGGGTCATCAGTTTAGCTTTCCTCTTCAGTCAGTACTTCCTTGCAATGATCTGCCCAGTACCCAAACTTTTATGTAATAAAAAAAAGCTTTAGAAAGATGTTAGAAAAAAGTCAGGAATTTAGCCATCCATGATATGAAGTACTGGATAGAGAGCTGAATATCTCAGATCCTATATGATCCAGATTCAAATCCTGACTCTGATACATATTAGTTGCATGTTCCCTGTTGCTTAAAGCAATTATCCATCTAAAAATTTAAATTGCTAACAACCAAGCCTCATCTATATAGAAAAAAATTTCTTGATATAAGACTTCCCCCCTTATCAATGAAATCAGCTTCATTTCCTATTACTATCCTCCTTTCCCCCCTCCCCACAAAAGACAAAAGTCTTTTATGAGTGTGTGTGTGTATGTGTGTGTGTGTGTGTGTGTGTGTGTGTGTGTGTGTGTGTGTGTGTTTTCCAGGGGTATGAGAATAAAAGGACAGTTGGGGGGAAAGGAAGAGTAGCTTAATTGGAAGATTTAATTTTCTCTGTTTTCCAAGAGATCTTTTAACTCACTTTTTAGAAACTCCACCAAGCACCTGTTAAATGCTGTTTTGATAATAAAACCTCAAAAATGATAGGGGCTGAACAATCATCTGATCTAACTCCATTCCCAGTGTGTAGATTCCTTCTCTCTAACATCTCTGAGAAGGAATTGATTGATCAGTTCCTACCAGGGCAACAGGGAATACTACCTAGAGAGACAATTAGTTGAAATATGGTTGTTGGCATGGACAAAACAGATGCCTACTTTCTGTTGTAGTACATTAGACAATCTGCTTAATCTCTCTGGACCTCAATTTCCTAATCTTGTAAAAGAAATAAAGGGACTGGACTAGATCACCACTAAGGTCTTTTCCTAAACCTATGATTTAAGATTTAAAATAAAACTAGAAATGTGAAATTTAGTAATTTCAAAGAGCCTCTGGTAGAGAATCCCTGAGAAACGATTCTTCTGTCTTTCCAAAACCATACCAACTTGCTACTGTGGTCATTTTTGCTGTTCAAACATTATAATTATGACATTATTTACAGACTGAAGAAACTAATGCAGAAATGTTTGGCAGTATCCTCTGGATGAGTCCCTGATGGTTGATCATTAATCTTTAATTATAGTTGGTGTAGATTTGAAACTAATACTATGCTCTATTGACTTTATATAAATAATATATGAAAGGGAAAGGATTTGCCCTGTTTAGTGGGAATTGATTTTTGGTCTTTGGGGACTTAGTATCACCTTTCTTGATGCAAAATTGCTAGATGCTCTTTCTACCAACTTTACAGTAGTCCCTTTATATCCCATAATATTAATTCTTCAAATGAGATTATAAAATGTGAACAACTCTGAATGTAGGCTTTGGCAGAATTCTATTGGGCTTCAAATCAAGAGCATTTAAAATCCTTTCTTTGAATTCCTTGCTGTAAAATTCCTCTTACACACATGGTGTCGCTGTAACTCCAGAAAATACCAATTTTAGAAATGGTTTCAATCTACTAACATCTTGTATATTGCACTGCAGCAAATATTCTATTGGCGTATGTAGTTCCATCATTCCAAGGCATTGGACTATATGTTTTTAAAACAGACATTGAAAATTACAGTGTTCCAGGTATCACTTCATGGACACAAGGAATTTGTTCAAGTAATATTTGCAAGGCAAATAATTGTTTGAATGCTAGACATATATAGGACATAGCTCCTGCAGGATAGCTAGTACAAAGATATAGGTAAGCCATCTTCCCTGCTTTCAAAAACCTTTGATCTAGCTGAAGAGATTGGATTGGACTTTTATCTACTGAAAGACAACAAACAAGATCCAGATCGCTAAATGTCAAATGGGAAGAAATAAAACAATAATTGTTAAGGGAACCAGGAGAGGGAGCCATTGGTATGGTCCAGGGAATTCTGGAAAGGCTTTGTGGAGAGGTGGGACAGAGCTGGATATTGAGGAAAGGACTGTTTCCTTGAAGGGACCTTATCTATGTCCTCAATTTACAGATGGCTCAGACAAGGAAGGCTGCTATTAAGGAGAAGTCAAAACACTTTTTCTTTCTCCTTTCTTAAGGAAATGCCTACAACCAAATAAATATCAATCTGCAATTAAGTGGCTTAAAATTATTTTTTTTGAAGGATTCTTTATTTTTCCAGTCAAAACCTTGAAGCCCTCACCCCCAAACTGTTCCTAGTTTCATACCACCAAAGTGGTGAATCACAGCATTTCTGGCTGAAAGAACCAGACCGGAATTTCTTTTCTATTCTTTCTTTCTTTCTTTTTTTTAAAGAGATGCTGAGACAGCTCCTTGGTCTAAAAGCTATGAGTCAAAGAGAACAAATCCAATGAGGACAGGCTAGTCATGGGTATTTACATCCATTCTAAATTCTAACAATTGTGGTTCTTAGAATCTTCATAGAGTTGTGACATGTGGGAAAGGGGACTGAAAATGATCTTTGTCTCTGCAAAAGCCCACACAGCCAAGCTGACTACCTCCTCTGGTCTGTTAGACATTTTTCTTGATATGTCTATTATTCAAATCCCTTTAAGGATAAAAAATCAGATGATTCCAGACTAGATTAGTAGGTTAGTCATATTGGTCAAATTCTGCAACAACTAAATGTTCACCAGAAAAAAAATATGGTTGTAGAAAACATAATGAAATTTTACTAATTGGGGACCAAGTAGGGGAAACCTTCAGAGCTTATTAAATTCCTAATTGTAAAAATATACAGTTCTTTTCAATGGTTAAATGTAATATCAATAAATTTAAAGTACTGGTTCCCTCCCTAGATCTCATTTTCCCTTTCTGAAAAAATAAGGATGTTTATGGTTCTTCTTCCTCCAAGTTAGTTATGACATTTCCCCCATTCCCTTGTACCTCATGCCCTACTTTCTTGACATCTTTTACAGAATCTCAGAATTGGAAGGATTATTAGGGGAGACAATCTCCCCAATCCATATTTAAAAAAGGATCCTTTCTTTAACATTCTCAACTAGCAGTCATCCAGTCTTTGCTTCAACAGTTTCAGTGAGGAAGTCTCCTTAGGCAAACCATTTCATTTTTGGATAATTTTATTTGTTAACAAGTTGTTCTTTACAGTAAAACTATAAATATTTCTTTTTATTTTCCACCAAATGTTCCACATTCTGCTTTTGACCACCTTTTACATATTTGAAAAGAACTATCATTTACTCCATTCTACAAGGGTAATCATTTCCAGTTGGAATTTTCATATACCATGATCTGGAGAACTTCACTGACCTGGTTGCTTTCCAGAGGATATTTTCCAACTTATTAACACCATTCTCAAAATATAATATTTGGAATTGAACATGAAATTCCAGGTATGATTTGACCAGGACACAATATAATGGTATTATTACGTTCCTTATTTTGCTACCTGGAATTGCATTTAATTTTTGTCTGCCATAACACACTATCAGCCTGTAGTTCACTAAAATTCCGAGATCATTTTTAGGTGAATTTTTAATAAACCATATCTCACTGTCCCTAAAAGTTGATTTTTGGAACCCAAGGGTAAATGTTTATATTGATTCCAAATGCTCAAATGAATTATAAAATCATTTGGCATTCAAAGTCTTTCATTACCTGGTTCTCCTTATTACTTTATAGTTTTCTTAAAATTTACTTGTTCCTCCTTACCCCATGTATTCAGCAATCCAGTGACAATGTTCTCCTTGTAGTCCCTGGCATTTTCATTGTCTGTCTCTCACTATTGGAATTCTCTTCCTACTAAAAACCACTCCCCTGGTTTCTCTAGCTTCCTTAAAATCCCAGCTAAAATTCTATCTTCATTAGAAAGCTATGGATCTGGATCCTATCCCAATCTTCCTTTATGGTAGCTTGTTCTCTCTGTTGATTACCTTCAATTTATCTTGTATGTATGTTGCTTGAACATAGTTATTTGCATGTTGCCTCCCTTATTAGATTGTAAGGTCCTTGAAAGTAGGGGCTATTTTTTGCCTTCTTTGTATCCTAAGTGCTTAGTATGGTGTCTGATACATAGTTGGTGCTTGAATGCTTGTTGATTGACCAACTCAAATACATCTGGGATCTCAATGATTTGTATCTTCCTTCAATCAGCAATAGATTACAACCCTCCATATCATAATAGGCTATAAAACTTTGTCCATATTCTCCCAAAAGTTTTCTACAGAGGATGTGCCCAATGTATGAGGGTACCATCTTAGATTTTAACCCATATCTTCCAACTTCTAGAATACCTGCAGGCTCTGTCTTGGACTTTGTCTTCTTTCTCTACTGTCAGTGACCTCATTAGTTTCACTGATTCAATGATCATCTTCATGTAATTCCAAAATCTTTATTTCTGAACAATCTTATTCCTGAATTCTAATCCCATAACATCAACTGCTAACTGAATATTTCAAACTGGATGTCTCAAAGACGTATTAGACATCCAAAATGCAATTCATTATCTTTCTTCCCAAACCCACTCTTATCCTGAACTTTCTTAATTCTGTCAAGGACTCCATCATCCTTTTAGTCACCCTGTTCTACTACCTTGGTATCATCCTTGATTCTTCATTCTCTTTTTTCCCACTTTTTCAATCATTTGCCAAATACTGTCACATCTCCCTCTACAGTAGCTTTCTTTTTCTCTCCACTGACACAATGACTGACTTTGTTAGAGCTCTCATAATCTCTCCCCTGAACTAATGTGAAAGTGATCTAATAGTTCTTGCCTAAGGTCTCTTTTGTCTCCAGTTCATCCTTCACACAACCACTGATATGATTTTTTTCTAAAGCACAGAATTAATTATATCAGCCTCTAACTCAATAAACTTCAAGGGATCCCTAGTATTTCTAGACTATAATATAACTTCTTCTGGCATTCAAAAAATGTCAGAATCTTATCCAATCCCACTTTCCAAAAAACTGCCCATTATTCCTCCTTCAAACACACTGCAGTCTAATCAAGCTTTATTTCTTGTTGTTCCTCATACTTGCTATGACTTTGAGCAAGTCACAACTTCTCTGAGACTCAGTTTTCTCATTTTTAAATGAGGGGAGGTGACTCAATGGTGTCCAAAGTCTCTTTTGGCTTTTTTTGATTCAATAAGGCTACAATCTTAACATGGTATTAATAAGTATCCATATTTTCTCTAGCAAGATGCAATCAGGTCCAGAACAAAGGCATCATTATTTAATCTTGGTGAAATTACTACTTGAATGGTTAATTTTTTAGATGTGTGTCATAGCTTCATCCTAGACTTCAAGGTTTGTGAAGTCAAGGGCCATGACTCATCTGATTTTTTTTTTGCCCAAATCCTAACTCAATAATATGTACTCAGAAGATGTTTAATAGTTTTTTGTTGAATCCTTCAGGGTATCTTCCAATCTTCATCCATATAATAGTCACCTGAAATGAAAAATAATCTTATACCATCTTTTGCTAACCCCTGTAAGTCCCTTCAATTGAACAAAAAGTGTCGGTTCTTTAGCCACTTCAACATTCACCAGGCTGTTTTTCCTTAAATGAACAATGCTCCCACAAAACTCCCAAGAAAGAAGCAAAGAAACATTTATTAAGTGCTTTTTATGTGCTAAGAACTTTGCAAGTATGATTTTATTTGGTCCTCAAAACAAGTGAGGGGAGCTAAGTACTATTATTATTTCCAATTAACAGATGAGAAAACTGAGACAGACATTAAGTAACTTGTGCAGAAACATAAGAGAAGTGTTTGAGCTGGATTTGAACTTCTTGACTCCAATACCAGTATTTTATCTACTATGCTACTTGGCTGCCCCTCCTGTAAAGATCTCTTCCAAAGAATTTTCCTTTTCATTTACCAAAAGTGCAAAGAACTTATTGGGTAGATGATTTCTTCTGCCAAAGACCCTAATAGGGCTAGAATAAAAGGGCTGTTCTGTAAGCTTGCCTAAACTGAATTAATCCACTTAGCTTTTTCATTACTATGGGGGTTGATTGACTAGTTTCTAATAGCAATATGTGAGTCAAATGAATTTCACACATGTGAAATGCTTTGCAGATATTAAAGTGCTAAATAAATGATTGTTATTATTATCAGCTATTATTCTAAAATTTTCTGTTATCCTTAGCAGGTTACAGAGTTGATAAAGGCACAAAAAATGGAAACTCTCTAACTTTGGCTTCAACAACCAGCAGAATCAGGACTTAAGATGGAGGAATTAGACAATTACCCTTAATGAAACATGAAGGGCAACTTAAGAAATTCTTTGAAATATTCAATGTATTATATAAAAGTCAGAAATTTCTGTTTTCCCTGACCTATGTCTATTTATTTACTAAAAAGTCAAGCCATAGGTAATTCAGGAAAAGTTCAAAGTTGATTATAATCACCTTTGGTGGGGAACCAATTTTGTACAATGATGGGGGCTGGAAGAGAATTCCAAACCTTGCCTTGGGCAGAAAAATGCCTTGTTCTGGGCCTGACAAGAGAGGGCTCTGTAAAGAAGACTGAACCTCTTTCTATTTTATTCTCAGCCTCTGGGGGCTTGTGTCCTAATTGAGATGGAAAAGTGATTTCAAATAATATTTATCCATCCCATGATGAAATAATGTGGATAGTTTATTCTCTGTAATAAAATTTGGTCTGTATTAAGACTAAGAAAAAGTTATTAATGAATCATCATTGATACCAGTCCACTGTATGAAAAACAATTTCCTTTCTCCCTATGACTCCTCTCTTAGGACAGCAGAAAGGAATATATGGGGTAAACACTGATACAAAAAATAAGGTCTATCCTTTCCCCCTCACTAATTCTATGAGGCTGACAGAGTTGGAGACTAGAAATGTTTTTAACCATAGAATATTGAAAAAATATGCCATAATCATTTACTTGTATTTTGTTTTTCTAATATTTTCTTCTCTCTCTTTCTCAAGATAATGTGCTACCTTTTCTTTTTTCTTTCTCTCTCCCTTTCTCTTTCTCTCTCTGTCTCTGTCTCTTTCTCTTTCTCTCTCTGTCTCTCTCTGTCTTTGTCTCTCTCTCGTTTAGAAACAGCACCTGCTAATGGGAGTGTTTTTTTTTTAAGTCCTCTGCAGAAATGGTTTCTTCTATTTTTATTCTTTTATGTTCCCTCCTCCCTTCATTTCCCATTTCTTCCTTCTTCAAATTTCTCTCATAATCCACAATTTTTTCACTTCTTCTATCCCCTACTTCATCCAATCTTACACCTTTAAAGCATTTCTCGCCAGGGATCCCTTCAAGCTAATTGTCACCACCCCCTTTCTCACCTTCCCCTCCCCCAGTCCTATTTCCCACTTTCTCTTCTCACAGCACAAAATCTCCTAGCACTTGTGAGGCTCAAGTGTGCCGTTCTGCTCCCTGTTAGCTGGTGTAATCATTGTGTCTTTCTGCAGTGCCTTCTATCACTATGGTAACATGGGATTGGAGGCCCTACAGACAGACACAGTCATTACTGTGGCTAGTGACTGTCAATCTGCATGTGAGTGTGTGTGCTTAAAATAGAAGTTCAGAGAATAAAAACAGCAATTAGGGAAATCTGGAAATGTTTCTGCATACTGACGGATTTAGCTACCTCCTTTTCCTTTCACATTCACCTACATCCTCTCTACCTTTTCTTGTATCAGAGAAGTGGAAAACTGATAAAGTCATTCACCTTGGCTGCATGGCCACCTGTAACAGGAATTAGAGATCCTTAGGGATTCACAGGCTACACGTATTGATGATCCTTCACAAAGGTTCTTCTCTGGTGCCTTTCTTGGCATGGAGGTAACCCTGCGTTCCCCAAGGCTTATGCTAGGCGAGCAAAGGTTCCCACAGGTTCTCTCCAGGCTGAAAAAAGTGTCTAGTGCAGTCCTGGTAGCAGACATGGTCTTGCTAAACTCAGACAAGCTCCTCACCAAAGGATGCATTTTTGGCCACAACAAAGCAGAGAGACTATCTACTAGAGTATGAAGAGGCTGTATATAGTATTAGTAGAGGGAGGACATATCTAACACTGAAACCTTTGATTGAAGTGTGGAAATAAATGCTGAGAGATGAGTTATCCTTAGGGATTTTTGGGTTATACGTATCCACCAAAGCAAGTATGGCTTTATACTGGTTTCATGATACTGATCTACATAGTAAACACCCTCTCACCCTTTGGAGTATATAAAATTAAAAAGGAGGAAAAATGAAACACAAATGCTTTTCTGTTGATCAGTGGTTAGCTAGACAGTGACACAAAGTGGTGGAATAGCTGTTTGTCATATACCATATATGTAATGCTTGAAATTTTGCAAAGTGCTATTCCTATATTACCTCATTTAATCCTTGCAGCAATGCTAAGAGATAGTTGCTATATCATGCCCATTTTATAGATGTAAAACTGAGGCAAACAGAGAGTGAGTAAGCCTGAGCTCATGCAGCTAATTAAGCATCTAAGGCAGGATTTTTAACTTAAGTCTTCCTGACTTCAGCTCCCATACTTTTAACTACTTTTTTTTTTGGGGGGGGGGGCTAGGCAATTGGAGTTGATGTGCCCAGGGTCACACAGCTAGTAACTATTAAGTATCTGAGTCTGGAACGCAGGTTCTCTTGCAGCAGTCATCTGGACAATATTTTAAAAGTATTTATGAATACTGAATAATTTCATCTTCGATAACCTTCTTCAGCATGAATATTATTATCATTATACATTTTACAGATGAGGAAACTAAGACTTAGGCTAAACGACTTAAAATTTTAAGTATTAGAGGAGACACTGAAACCCTATTCTCTCCTGATTTTAAATCCATCCCTCTTTCCACTATACTGTACAATACTATACTTGGTCATTTTCCTGAACTAATTTTTAATCATCTACTTTGAGAGGCAGTTAGATGGTGTAGTGGCAATTAATGTTGAATGTGAATGCAGGAAGACCAAAGTTAAAATCCTGTTTCAAATACTATAGCTGGGTGACGATGGGCAAAACATAGAAACCTCTTAAGGTCTCAATTTTCTCATCTGTAAAATGGATATAATAAAAGCACTTAACTTACAAGGCTATAGAAACACTATCGCCATCATCATCATTAACGTATGTTTGTGAAGAGAACAAGTTTGAATTTGGGGAGGTGTCTGCTACAACAAAACATATCAATACAAACATAATATATTATTAAAATATATTATATTATATATAGCATATAAATACATTGTAGCATATAATACATTATATGCTATATAATATATATATACATACAACACATGTATGATAATACATATTATCTATAATACAATATGTTGTAATAATATATTAATAATATAATATATATTAACTTCTACAAATAGTAATAATGAGGACCACAGAAACATACAGTTGAATCTTCAAGGGTTTTTCAGAGATCCCTCAGTTTAATGGATTAGGAAACTGAGGCTCAGGGAGCTTAAGTGACTTTCTGAAAGTCACATGAGTCAAGTTTCAAAGGGAGAAATGGTTTAGGGACAATGACCAATTAGGTGACTAAGAAAGGACAATTTGAGAGAAGCAGGAGCATATAGACCACCTACCCAGACCAGCTCTATCTAAGGATCTCATGATCTGTTTATTTTGCAATTAGCAAAGGCTAAGTGACTCAAAGGATAATTGACAGCTCTCTAGGCACTGATGGCAGGAACCTGGGTGATTATGTGGTCAAATCTATTAGCCAAGTGCTTCCCTCTTTTGTTACTCCTGCCTAAGGAAGAGATTAAATTATGTAGGAAATATTTAGGCTTTCCATGGAAGGACCCTTAAAAATCACCTAATTCAAACCCTTTCACTTTATAGATAAGGAAACTGTGACTCAGAGAAGGGAAGAGTCCATTAGTTAAATGCAATGGAAATACAGCTGTAGGAATGTCTTAGATTTGGGACCCAAAAGAGAAAGAAGTGTGAAGGAGTTAATTAGTGTATTCATCTTAGTGCATATATCTCTCCTTTCCCTTCTCATTTTCCTCCTTTACTTGCTCCCCCAGTCAAAGTTTCTAGATACACAGATGTGACCATGTCATTCCTCTATTCAATAAACTCAAGTGGCTGGATCAGTTTAGGGGTCAAATACAAAATCCTGCTTAGCATTCAAAGCCCTTCACAACCTGGCCCTTTCCTACCCTTTCCTGCCTCCTGCTTTTCTCTCTTCTAGATTCAGTGATACTGGCCTTCTGGCTACTTTTCACACATGACACTTGGTCTCTAGACTCCCATCATTTCCATGCCTGGATGCCTTCAAGTCCCACCTGAAATTTCATTTTCCACAAGAAGTCTCTTCTGATCCCTACTTTACTCTTAGTGTTTTACCCCTGGTTCAATTTATCTGGTATATATTTTGTCCATTCAGTTGTTTGCACGTTGTTTTCCCTATTTGATTGTGCTTTGCCTTTCTTTATATCCCCAGGTCATTAATACAATGCCTTGGACATGGTAGGTCCTTAATAAATGTGTAGTGACTAATTTTTATCTTTCTAAAGCCTTCTGGTTCTGGCCTTTCCTAGTAAGGACTAAGTGGAGCTACTTTTTATATTTTATATTTTCTTCCTTAAGGGATAATAATTTAGACTTGCACCCCCAGAATAAAGGGATGTTGTCAATTAATTCTCAGAATACCTGTTTTTTTTTTCTTTTTGCTGAGGCAATTGGGGTTAAGTGACTTCCCCAGGGTCACACAGCTAGGAAATGTTAGGTGTCTGAGATCAAATTTGAACTCAGGCCCTCCTGACTTCAGGGCTGGTGCTCTATCCACTGTGCCACCTAGCTGCCCCTCAGAATACCTGTTTTACAATTTCATTTTGAAATTATAGAATTAATAATAGTAACAATGATAGCTAACTTTTATATGGCATGATATATTGTGCTAAGCACTTTATAGTTATCTGGTTTGATCCTGGGATGTAGGTGCTATTATTATTCCCATTTGACAGATGAAACAACTGAGGTAAAAGTTAAATGACTTGCCAAGACACATAGCTAGTCAATGTTTCAGATTGAATTTGACCTCAGTCTTCCTGACTCTATATCTCGCACTCTATCCACAGAGGTCACAGATCTGGAAAGAGCTTTTAAGAAATTTTCTGATTCTGACTTTTTCCGTTAGACAGGAAAAGCATTTAAACCCTATTTTACAGATGAGATAATTGAGGCTAAGAAATTTATTCAAGATCATGTGGATAGTAAATAAATAAGGAACAGAATCCAAATATAGCACTGTTTCCATCATATCACACCATGTCTTGTGGCTACTTAACATTTTTTTTAATGCAGAGTTTTCTCCCACATTCCTTTGATCAGAGTAAAATATCCCTATGTGATGACCCCACAAATATAAAGGGTAGTGCCCAGTAAAGTAGGAATGACTACCTCATTATAACAAAATTCTTCAGGTTTTTGATAAGCTGGCTTCAGAGGTAGCTCTTTTGAGTTAGTATTCCACTCCATGACACTGATAATCATTTAGGGCACTTAGTTCAGTGGTAGCCCACCATCTGAATACTTTGGGTGAATGATAATAGAGTTAGGCAGATTGCTTACATTGAAGTTAATATTATAGTATTAATAAGGTGACAATATCATCCTTTTGAATATTCAATTGACCTTAATAGAAAAAAACACCACCATGCATTTAATTTGTTCAATTAATAAATTAACCACTAATTGAGTTGCATATATTAGGCATTTTAAAAAGAACTACTGAATTGAGTTGTCCATTGTAAGAATTATACCCTTATAAAAAGAGAGAAAACAATTTTTATTCTAAAAGACCACTCCTTAAAGGTGATCATTCAACCATTTCTGGGTAAACTTACCAATATTATAATCTTCAAAAGATCATTCCCCCAGAGTATAGTCTTTCCTTACCCTTGATAAAGATTAAACATATTTTTTAAAATAACATTTTATTTTACCCCAATTATATATATAACATTTTTAATACTTTTTAAAAAGTTTTGAGTCCCAAATTGTATCCTTCTCTCCCTTTCCTCTACCCTCCCTAAGATGATAAGCAACCTCATGGAGATTATGCATATGTAATCATGTAAAACATTTCCATATTAGTCATTTCATGCAAAAGACAAACTGAAAAAAAAACATGATTCTCTATATTTCTCAATTTCATACTCCCATTCCAAAATGCATATATGTGTACTTTTAAAATCTAGTACTGGGATAAGCTCCTCTGTAGACATATCAATCTCACTGCAATCTTTTGGAATTGTATATAGTAGTGAAGTCTTCTTTCTGCTCTTATGTCTCTGGGCCTTGACTCTAATGCTTTTAAAGGGATTTCTTGCCATTGTCTCTAAATATTTCTCTGATTTCCTCCTCTGTACTTTCCCCAAAGTTTCAGTCCCAACACCTGTCTTAAATCAACAGATAGATTATCTACACATATTCCATCTTTTCATCTCTAGTTTACTGGAGATATTTTTTTTTATTATTTTGACTCAATTCTAGCTTTGACACACTTACTAGCTCTATACTTTATATTCATAGGCAAATCAATTTTTCACTGATTTTCAGTTTTGTCAGTTGTAAAATGAAGATCATAATGGTCATATTATACACTTCATAAGTCTGTAAATTTTTTTGTGCATCTTAAAGTCCTAGTGAGTGTTTATTATCATCATTATTAGTTGTCTTCTTTGATAGGATAAAATTAGTTTTAAGCTGAATTTTGAAGGTAGGTTAGGTTTTAAGAAACCTAGATGAAGTAAGAAAGACATTTCAGGTATTGGGGAAAGGAAGGGAAGCAAAAAAAATCATGGGTTATATTTAGGGAATTGTTTAATACATTCGAAAAACACTCAATTGAAAATCAGTGGACCTTTGTAAAATTCAGCTCCGAGATTTATTACCTGTGTGACTTTGGGAAAGTCATCTAATCTTATGGGTCTCAATTTTCTCAATTACGATGAGAATTGAACTAGATTAATTCTAATTTTCTTTACAGCACTAAATCCTACTTTGATCACAGTCTTATTTGTTTGGCATGTAAAACATGAAGCTATGAGATCTTGCTGGGAAAGTGATGATGTCACTAATATATTTCAATAGGAGTTCCTAAATTGCCATAAAATTGTGAGCTCATTTTTACTATCTTACTTACCATTAAGTCTCAATAAGGCCCTTCCTGATGCCCTATGTGTTAGTGTATTCCCCTCAAAATCACCTTTTATGCATTTTATAGATGATTAAGTATATGTCATCTCCCTTGGCTAGACTATAAGTTCCTTAAGGATAGGAACCATTTTCACTTTATATTTGCCTTTGTATCATTAGCATCTAACCTAGTGGCTGGCACATAATTACTTGTTCATAGGTTACCCACAAATTAGAGCTTCAGGAAACCTCCCTGGAGAAAGTCTAATTTTTGGTCTAGGTTTTAAGATCATAAAATTAAGTTGGGAAGGGATTTTAGTAATCTCTGTGAACTTGCTTTACTTTTAATGCCTATATTTCAATATAATTGGCTTCCTTTTTGACCCTATTTATCTTACCTTATATATTTAAAAAAATTATTCTGGGGAGCCATGGGGTTCACCAGAGGAAGTCAAGAATATCTGATCTAGTCAAATCCTACCATTTTGATAAATAAGAAACTATGCTCTACAAGGGAAGTGTAGAATTAGGATTCAATCTCAGGTGACTGTAAATTCTGTGTTTTCCACTACACGTCAGATAATCCAACCCAGGTGCCATACCATTCATTTTTTCCCCCTAAGTACTAACTGAAATTAGAAATTCATGATTTTAGCTTACTTTGCCTGTCCATTTTGAATCCTTGTTCTTTATAGAAAGCTTCAGAAAGCCCAATCAAACCTTCCCCACCCCATGTGCAGATGGTTTTCTATTTCCTTCTTTCTGTTCCAATCTGTGGTTGTTAAATCTGTTTTTCAACAGACGACCCAAAGTTGCAGAAACTGGTTACTCTCTCTTGCTGTCTTTTGAAATAGTAGTATCTTGATAAATGGATGTTTCCATGGAGACGATAAATGATTATTACCCATGTGGCAATGAGGCTCTGATTTCATCTTGAACCATTAGCTTTCAACCCACAACTCATTCATTATTCATTTGCAGCAAGGAAATGGCTGAGGCCCAGAACATTACAAAATATCAGAATCAGTGATGTCTCCCAGAATAAAATGATGCTGCCTCACCACGCAGTGTGGTGTAGGAGGGAGAAAGCACAGTGGACCCGATGCAGCCATTCAAGAAATTTTAAATAGATCATTATAAATACAAGTACAGCACCAACTAAATATGTGAATATTGGACTTTATATCTAATATGTATGTTGGATATTGAATATGTCCAAGATGTGAAACTCCAGTTTGACATAAACAAGCAATTAGGAATCTTGTGTCTCACACACAAAAAAGAGTATTTTCAAGTATTCACAGGATCTTAGAATCAGGGCAAAAATGGGCCTTACATGCCATCTAGGCCAACTCCATAATTTTACAGATGAGGAAACTGAGGTCCAGAGTAGTCAAGTTATTGTTTTCAAAGTCTGACAGGTAGTTAAGTGAAGTTGAACCTATGTCTTTTGATTTCAAAACCAGTTCTTTTCCTACCACATAATAGTACTTAAATATTTCTTAAAATAACAAATACTTCACTGAATTTAAAATTCCTCTACTAATTAGAGTTTGATTTATACTTAACTTCAACAATCCACTGCTTGTCTTAAGCAAGATATAATTAAATATCTACCGGCTGAATCAATAGATAGAAAGAACACGAGGAAGAAAAAGTTTCTGCCTTATTTCTGTAATTGTATTTGGCTTGGAGCTAACTACTTGTACGTTTTACTTCTAAGGCCTGGATTGCTTAGTAAATTAATGATATTTCTCATAGAAATATATGTTGGCTTCACTAACATACAGGCAGGCCAAACCCACTCATTCCTGAGAAAACTCCAGTTTTCTTTAAATAAGCAGACCTTCCTCTCTGATACCTCTTTGTTAAATACAATCACAGCTGGAGTGATGTAATATAATGGACATTAGGCTGTGAAATTTGGGGATTTGGAGTATTCCTTCAAAGATCTGGCTTATTATGGAGGAGCACTCCCTATTGTTGGGCACCTAATAAAAGCCAAGGGAGTAAAATATGACAATAAAAGGCTCATACTTGCTAGGATATCCACATCATCACTGAAATTTTCATTTTGGAACCTAATCAATCCACAGGTTTGGAAACCTTCCTGTAATAATATATGCGGTCTGTAGAGTCGAAATCTGACAATCTTGGGGCACTGTTAAACTGTGTGAAATGTAATGCTGAATTTTATAGCCTTAATAAGTTATTTACTGCTAAATGGGATTTGCTACTCGTCAGACTTGTAAACTTATGATTGATCTATTAACCTTTCATGTACAATAAATTCAAATGGCACAATTCCTGTTAAACTAATGCCTAATCCATCTTTCTGGTTTGTTTAATAATCCAGTGTCTATTGGGCATGATGGCATATATCTATAATCCCTGCTACTGGGAGATTGAGGTTGGTGGATGGCTACTAGGCTGCAGTAAGGTGAAAACTAATGGTTGTGCACACTAATATAGTAAGCCCCTATGGGATATGGGGGGAGATAAATAGGCTAAGGAGGGGCAGACTAGCATAGGTCAGAAAGGAGCAGGTCAAAGCTTTCATGTTAATAAACAGTGAGATCAGCCTGTGAGACAAAATCCAGTTTCTGGGTCTAATAAGCCAATACTGACCTTCATTTATTAGCATATACATCAAGTGATGGTCATATGGCATCCATTAAAAGAAATACATAGACACCAGGCAAAAACTGTTAATCTCCTGTGACAAAGTTCTCAGCAACTTTCAGAAAATAGATGTTTCACTTTATGCTGCATTTTTAACGCCTCTGAGGACCTGAGAATAACTTTATTAGCCATGTTCAAGCTATGCACATTTCCAATACCAGACCACAACTTCTTTTGATATATGTTTGTGTAATCCATTTCTTACTGCTGCTTTTCAAAAGTATGGCACCTGCCCAGAAACTACATCAGAAACTCCTTGTTGTCATTATTTATGTTTTGAAGTAATTCTTTCCACATCCTACCCTTGAGGATGCTGGAGATTTCCCAGTCTTAAAAAGAGCTTAAGATTTTCCAGGGATTCAGCAAAACATGTCAAAAGAGGTAAGCCAAAGGCCATCTTTGGGGAAGAATATTTTCTGATCATTTTGAAATAATATTCAAAAGCTTAAATGTATTTACAAAAATAAAGTTAAAAGCATCTCACTTTTTACTTAGTGTATTTATTCTAAAAATTCCTTCTGCTACCCCAATTTTCTTTTGTTCTTTTACTGCCAAAACTTTTTTTTTTTTTTTTGCTGAGGCAATTGGGGTTAAGTGACTTGCCCAGGGTCACACAGCTGTTACATGTCTGAGACCAGATTTGAACTCAGGTCCTCCTGACTTCAGGGCTGGTGCTCTATCCACTGCGCCACCTAGCTGCCCCTACTGCCAAAACTTTAAAGAAATGGGAATTATTAGCTGATGTTCTGGATCGAAATCCTATTATGATCCAACCTCAGATTGTTCAGAGTGTAAAGGCAGGAGATGGGATAATATGTTTTGGATTTGGCTAAAATCAAATCAAGAGTTAGAATTGTGAAACATCATCATCATCAACATCTAAGAAGACTCATAATTGTGGGTGTTTCAGAAGCCTATGGAAAGATGCAATGGTTGTTAGAAGTAGACTGTAGCTCATTACCAATAGCTCCTTACATTCAAGTGCTCAAGAAGCATCAGACATTTTCAAGGATATGTACGGCTGGGGATGAAAAAAGAAAGGCCAGTCAGGTGGTCATCAAATTGCAATGCTCATTAAGGATTTTTGAAAATCAGAAAAAAGATTCCAATGCCCTAAGTAGAATTTCTATGGAGGATTTATAAAAATAAATAGTTCATTTTTTCTTTTTCTTCTGTTTTTTTCTCTCTCATAGTTTTGCCCTTTTGTTCTGATTTTTATCTCCCAACCTGATTCATAAAGAATTTGTATTCAAAAAATTAATGTACATATACAACTAGAAAAAAAGAAAACAATAAAAATTAATGGACAAAATTGGAACAGGATGAGAAGACATGGAGGAACCATGTCCTGCACTGGTGGAGAAAATATCAACACTGATGAGATCACTTAAGTAGTAAAATATTTTTATTTCTAAGGAAAGGAGGGAAAAAACTAATTCCTTCTAGCTAGCAGCAGAAACAAACAGCAAAAAGAATCCCACCTAACTCAACATTTTAATTAGGTATCTAAAAATAGGTAAATCTAGAAAATGGATTTGATATGTTATGTAACACTGTGAGGATTGAAAGAGTTAACAGCAGTCATTCCTGGTCATGCCAGCTGGTATAAAGATGCATCACTATACATTAAAATATGAATTCTTCAAGGAAAGTGACTATTTTAAAAACTTTTTTCTTGGTATCCCCGGTATATATAGTAGTTTAGAACTTCTTGTGAAAGGGGTAATGATCTACTCGGATAGAATTATTCAGAAAAAAAAATTCTTCTTAAAGATGAGTGTGCAAAACTGTAAAAAAGAAAAATAAACATTATGGAACTAGTGGGGGCCTTTGAAATGATAATGTAGGGGAAGTCTATAAGACACAAGAATGATAAAGGAAAAAATATGATAAAATTACATTCTTCTTGGAAGAGCTACTCTAGTCCCATTGGGTAGAGAGAATGCCTTGCTGGCTTAAGATGGGCTTTATCTCTACCAAAACTAGGCTATTCTTGAATGCCATTTACACTATTCAATCTGCTCTGCTTATTGTAATCTGAAATACTCCATATTCATTCCATTCCCATTACTTTGACTACTTCCATTCCCTCTTTGCCTTTTCTCTGGCAATTTTCCAGGGGCAAGGTAAGAACTCCTATGGGCCTGGTTGGGGCTGTAGTGGAGAAGTATTAACAATCAGATGTCCCAGATAAAATATATATTCCTGTAAATACTAATTTGATTTGCAGAATCATCATCACTGCCTCACTCAGTATGCATGACTATACTAGTGGATTCTCTCCTTAAATTCAATAGCTCTTTTGGGTTCAATTATTACTTCCCTGTATCTGTTATCTAGGCAATCACCTGATCTTTCTGCATCTAGCTCCTCTACTCTCCAATAGATTCTCAATATAATTAATTATTATTAATTATTAATTAATAATCTTAAAGCACAGGTCTAACCATGTCACACTCTTTCAAGAAGCACCAATGAATCTATTGCATCCAAAATCAAATACAAACTCTTCTTTTTGGCATTGAGGGATCTATATGATTTGGCACTGGCCTGTCCTTTCAGATTGATTATACATTATTCATCTCCAATCACCCTATGTTCCAGTCAAATTGATCCACTTACTGTTCATATACATATCATTCTATTTCCTACTGCCCTTTCTTTGCCCAAAAGGTCTCTGATCCTGAGAATGTTTTTTCTCCTCACTTCTACTTCTTAATTTCCTTCAGGGATCAAATCAACTGTTACTTCCAAGAAAAGGAGGTCTTTCCTGATTGCCTCAATTGCTAGCATTTCATCCTCAAAAATTAATTTGGCATTTAGTATTCTGTATTTATTTAGCTGCACATTTTTCCCAAGTAGACTATAAGCTTCTTGAAAGAAGAAACTGTTTCATTTTTGTATTTGTTGCCCTAAAACCTAGCACAGTTCCTAGTATACAGTAGGCATTTAAAAATGCTTATTTAATTGACTAGCCACTTAACTATCCAATCATATTATAGTCTGGGCATATAGAATTTTTCATTCATTTAGGTTTTTGTTTTTGTTTGTTTTGTATGTGGGTATAATATTAGGCCTATTTTCTTGAGTAATCATGGACTTCATTTCTGTAGTCCCTGGGTTGGACAAAATCATCACATTGGCATCTTCAATCCTTTGTGATAGCAGCAAACATCTTTGGTGAGCACACTTCTTCACCTCAACTGACGTCCACAGTAAGTAGCTAAATGAGGTTTTCTTTTTGGCTACATTTATTAGGGAATCTTGCACAATTTTAATATATATATATTCAAAGAGGAAAACCCTTATTTAGCAAAGTAAATATTTAAAAAAAATAATTAATGTATAATGAACCTCCGTATGTATAATAAATTATTATATAAAAGACTGATAATTCCTGATTTCCATCATTTTCATCAATGATGCCCTTGATACACATATAGTTCATTCTCAGAGAAATCTCATAATGATTAGAAAAAAGTCATATGAAGTAAGAATTGTTAACATCCTCAAGATTGGGTTTTTTTGGGGCACAATAGTTATGGTTTTTCCTCTATTCCTTTGGCACTCTCTCTTTCCAGAATGTGGTCAATTAACATTTTAGTAAGCACCTACTATGCGTGAGGCACAGTGCTAAAAACTGCAGATTCAAAAAAAGGCAGAAACAACCATTGGTTCTCCAAGAGCTCAAGTCTAATATAAAGAGAGAACTTGAAAACAGCTATGTGCAAACAAGTAATATACAGAATAAACTAAATTATCTCAGAAGACATTAAGATTAAGGACGACTGGGAAAGGCTTCCTACAGATTGTAGGATTTGCGTTGAGATTTGAAGGAAACCACAGTATCCAAAAGATGGAGAAAAGGAGGGAGAAAGTTCCAGGCATGGGAGAAAGTCAGAGAAAGTGTCTGGAGTCAGGATATGGAGTGAATCATGCAAAGAAAAACAAGGCAGCCAGTTCATTGGATCACAGAATGTGAAGAGGAATAAGGTGTAATATTGGAAAGGTAGAAAGAGTCAGGTTATAAAATGTGTTAAAGACAAAAAAGGACTTTAGATAATAGAGAACCAATAGATTCTATTGAATTAGAAGTAAAATACAGGGAGACTTGATATGGTCAGACTTGCATTTCAGAAGGATCAATTTGACAGCTTAGTGGTGAGTGGATTAGTCAGGAGAGACCTAAGGTGAGTAGAACAAGCAATAGATATCACCTACAATGCTGTTTAAGTGTTTTCCTAATTTTTTCTCATTTCCAGGATGAATTTCCTCCATATATATTTTCTTTTCTAGTCCAGCCACTCTTCTCAACTTTGTCCACCTAAGGGGTCATTGGTGTCTTGAACATTAGGGTCCAAATTTAATGGTTCTATGAATGGTTTGATGATTAAAAATAGATGGATAAATTGACATCTGTTTTTATTTTCCTCTGATTTGTTATTATTCTGCCAGTTCAATCTTTGAAAGGTCTTAACCTTAAAATGCTCAGGTTCATGATGAAGTTTCTATAGACTTGTTTTCCCTTCACTGATTTCTGTTGCTTTGTTAGGTGATACTACAAAATAAGCCTAGTCTGTTTCCAATACTATTTTTATCCCAAGTGATTGCATGGAATCTTGGATACCTCCTTTTCTCTCAAGTTTTGACAGTTCTTTTTCCTAGATGATATTTCTTGGTTTATAATAATTTAAAAGTTTTTTTTGGAAGCCATCCAAAAATTAGTTTTTTTTTTTAAAAAGTGTGCTATTTATTGCCACATAGCTAAATAATCCCTTTTGTATCCATATTATATAATGCTTATACATCAGTATATATTATTTGCAACCTGTGAGACCCCTACCTTCTGGTCTCACAGAGATCAGGTCTGATCTTGATTCCCCATAGAGAAATTTCTCTTTGGTTCGTTATGCTTTCATCCATAATTTACTTTGTGAAATCTCTAAATTTAGTTTATGCCTGATTTTCCCACAGACGAGCAAAAGAGATAATCAAATCCTATGCAATCACTCAATGCAACAATGATATTACATACGATAGCCTTTATTACAGAATCATAGAAAGAAATAGAAGCCACAAAGAGTTCTCAGAGTAAAACTAAAATACCATAAGCACATAAAAGTACTCATAATAGCCCACAAACCATCAACACAATTTCTTCCCTTTACAATGACTTGCTCTTACTCTTCAACAAATCCTACCACCCTTCATATTCACACTACCTGATCGTTTGGACTCTGCAGAAATCAGTTGAACTTGACTTTAGAATTTAGAAAAATAAGAGACATCTAAAATTATGTGCTCTCTGAAACAAAAGTAGGGGACAGACTGCAGCAATTCTCAGCAGGAAATAAGTATGAACTAGAAAGGCATGAGAGTGAAAATCTTCCCTGTTATCAGACAGAATTTGTTTCTTTTGTCAATCTGCTGTTTTGAAACCTGAAGCATCTGAATCCACTTACTATATAGAAGGAACCCCTTTTCATGTGTCAAATAAGACTTTTCTTCTATTCTGAAACCTGACATATCATAACTGTGTTTTCCTTAAAATGAACTCGAATTCAATTTTTTTCCCAACGTTAAAAACAGTCAAACAGGCATACGTTCATTTTCTGCTTGCTGCTGTTTTTGGAGTAATCACTCCTTTGGTTTGAGGACCAATTACAAAAAGACACTTCCAAAGCTAAAGAAATTTTTCTTTAGCTAAAGAAATTCTTTTTCTGAGCTAAAGAAATTCATTATTACCCTTCAGCAGCAAAACGTTATATTATACACAACCCATCTGGTCATACATCATAAGTAGAACATATATGCATATATATTCATTAATAAAAATTTATAAAGACAACTAAGTAGTGCAGGGATTAGAGTGCTATACTTAGATTCAGGAAAACCTAAATTTGAATCCAGCCTTACACACCTACTACTACTACTCAGAAAAGTCACTTCTCCTTCCCTAATAATAATTCATTATGTAGTATTTTGCAAATGCACAATTCCCACAATCAGAAGGTAGAGAATGTAAATATTGTAATGTCATTTTTCTGATGAGGAAGCATCAGTAAGTCCAGAAAAGTGCAATGATTTCCCTATGGTGAATCTTGAATGTTTTACCTGGGCTATGAGCTAAAGTTCCTGACCCTTAAGTATAATGATCTCTTTTCCTACATGAAAATTACCCCTCTTGTTTCTCACTTCTCTCTCACCATAACCTCTATTTCCTCTCAGTCTAACTCTACCAAACTGTAATTGCTCATATTTTCCCTTCTGGTCTTAACCCCATGGTCTGTCCTATTCATGATTTACCTGAAATGTCTTACCTCCTTAGTTGCCTGACATCCTTCTCTCTTCCCAAACAGACTTCATCACTAGGTATCTCCTATTTATTAGGGGCCTCCATGTATAGTACAGTCCCTTATACATGGTGAGTGATCACCTGTAGAAAGGCATTATTTGCAGGGACAGACCCAGGTATATACGCCTGTGAAGAGGAGGCTGAGTAGTATTTAATCAGAGAAGGCAAAATGATGTTCTTAATTTTCATTTGAAGATCCAACCTTTCATGAATTCATTATCAAATGTATGAGTGAGGGAAATGGGAATAAATGCTATCATTTTATATTTGCACTGATAATTTGACTTTTCATTATTTATTTATATTTATTGCTTCTTTTTATCTTCACAGGTTTTCTGTCATCTATGAATATGTCTAACTAAGGTTATCTGATTACTTTTCCTGAGGTGATGATTTTTTGGGGGGCACAGAAACTTACAAAATACCATCTATTATTAACATGTTGAAGTATTCTGAGCTGTATCAATGGAGGACGACCATACCAAAGAAATCACAGATCTTTAGAAATGGCTACTTTGAAATATCCCAGCAATATCACTGTTAGATGGATAGAATAGGTATTAATATCCCACATGACTGATGAGAAAACTGTGACAGAGGGCAATAACTTGACAAGAACATGTGACAGAGTGGAATGAGAACTCTATCTTCAGAGTTCAATTTTCCTTCCAAAATGCAATTTTGCCTCCATGAAAACATTACAGTGCCTATTTTGAGAGTCCAGGACTAATTTTGGAGGAAAAAAAGTTCAACTGATAATTCAAGTGTACACACTATTGAGCCTTTTAAGCTATGGAGCTATTCTGGAACGTTCCCTACAGTGAAAATTCTGCACATTGATAGATGTTTGTGTCAGGAATCAAATGATTAAGTCTAGGGGGAAAATGCGAGTGTTAAAACAGAGAGATGGTGCCAGCTGAAGCTGCTTTTCTTTCTGTAAGTTTCCCACATCACATCATCATCAATCACATTACTACCCACAAGAAAATCCTGAAAAAAATACAATTGACCTAAACCATACTTCTTAACTAACAAAAATGTCCCTGAAATCATCCATCAAGTATATAGGTTTCAATTAGAACAAGCTAGTCATTTTGAAGGAAAGAAATAACTAGGAATTGGGGTTTTGTTTTATAAAAGGATATAATTTACTATACCCCATTTACTATATTCCTATTAAGTTGATATTTCATGTTCCTTCAAGCTTCATTATCAATGAGTGGCTTAGAGGGCTATAAGGGTTCCAGCAGTTTTTGCTCAGGATAAGGGTTGACAAATGTGGCATTATTTTGGCACAGATTAAGCTCTAAGTCAGTCTTTAAATGTCTGACACTGTACATGAACTTCTGAACCTGACCTGAAGCTATTACAGGCTTTAAATTTTCAAGCTATTCCATCACTAAGCAACCAGCATGTGACTGCCTTACTATCTTATCTCCCTGCCCCAAGTACCACAAAGCATTAAAAAGCAATTGACATAAATCAGAGAGAAAAAGCATTGCAAATGTCCATAAAAGAAGAATCTATTGGTGAAAAGCATTCAAAAGCATATAGATCGAAACTATAGCATGCCAAATTTGAAAAGCTCAATGTGCCAGTTACTTAAAAAGTTATGAAGATTAATCAATTTATGAATTTTCAACTAATAGTAAATGCCCTAGGCTATTCCTCCCCAAAAAATCTATCCAATGGATATCAAATGATGTTCAACGCTTTGGGTTTTTTGGAACCTCTACCATAAAAATAGATCCTAAAAAGCAGATGTGACTTTTATTCACAGTTATAAATTTAATGGTTAATCATATCAAAAAGCATGAAATAAAAAGTTTGGTATTGCTAGATAGTATAGTTGAAAGAGCATTTTTAGAGACAGATGAAGTGAATTGGAAATCTAACTCTGCTCTTTCTAACAGCAGACTTCAGTCTGTAAAACTATAAAATAGGGAGTTGGCAAAATATGGGTAAAGGTGACCCCTAAAAAGAAAAATGACAGATAATGGAAGAATTGTTGGAAAACAAGCATACTAATACATTGTTATTAGAGTTTTGAACATGGTGGAAAGCAAGTACAACTATATTCCAAAAGTTACCAAAATGTATATTCTTCTTTGGCCCAGAAATATCACTACCAGGCCTAAAAAACCAAAGAAATCAAGAAAAGATGCAAAGGATTTATAGGTTTAAAAATATTTATAGCAGCTCTTTTTATGGTATCAAAAAACCAGAAACTAAGGGGATGCTCATCTATTGGGGAATAGGTGAATGAATTATGGAATACTGGGGTATGAGAAATCATGAAAAGAAGACTTGTATGAACTGATATAGAAAGAAGTGAGCAAATCCAAGAAAAAATATATAATAGCAACAATATAAATATATACATCTCTGAAGCAGGTAGAATTTTGAATCAATGCAATGACCAACTACAATTCCAGAGGACCAAATTCAAAGCATGCTATATCCTGAGAGAGATATGATAGATTCAGGAAAACAAATGAGTCATATATATGTTTTGGAGAGAGCAAATATAGGACTTTAGTTCTGATTACGGATTTTCATTACAAGGGTTTTTTTTTTCCTTTCTTTTTTTAATTGAAGGGAAGGAGAGAAAAAATAGATTTTTGTTCACTGAAAAATTAAATCATTATTTTTAAATAAGGATGTTGGACTTGATGGTGCATTAGAAAGAACAATGGTTGTGGGTTCAGGAAAACTGGGTTTAAATACTGCCTCTGGGGGTTTACTACCTGCGTGACCTTTAACTTTCGGGAGTCTTAATTTCTTCATCTGTAAAATGAGGGGGTTGGACCTCTAATGTTAAATCTACTTATCCAGCCCTAACTTCTCTGCTGACCTCCAGCATCACCTTTGCAAATACATTGCCGACACCTCAAAATGGATGTCCAGTGGGCATGTTAAACTCAGCACATCCAAAATTGAATTTATTGTATTTCCTTCCATCCTTATCCCCTTCCAAATCTCCCTATTACTTTCAAGAGCACCACCATGTTCAGTCTCCCTGGCTCACAGTCTGAGCATCATCTTTGGCTCCTATCTCTACTCACCCCTCAAATCTGATCTGTTGCCATGGCTTGCCAATTTCACTCTTGCATCATTTCTCTCAGGTGTCCCTTTCTCTCCTCTGATAATGTTACCAGTTTTGTGCCAGGAGCACATTTCCTCACACCTAGATTATTGAAACAGCCTATTGGTTGGTCTGCCTCCACCAAATCTTTCCCTACTCCAATCCATCTTCCATTTAGTTACCAAAGTAATTTTCCTAAGGCATAGATCTGAGAATATCACCTTACCCTTCCCTCTAATAAACTCCAGTGGCTTCTTATCACCTTAAGAATCAAAAACAAAATCCTCTGTTTATTGTTCAAAGTCGCTCACAACCTAGATTCCCCTACTTTTCTAGTCTTTCTACACCTTGTCCCCCCTTCAATTACTCTTCAGTCCAGTAACACTGGCTTTCTGGCTATTCTTTGAACAAACCCCTCCATTTCTTAGCTCCAGACATGTTCTCCTTCATGCTTGAAATAATCTCTCTCCTCATCTCCAACTTTTGGATTCCCTGGCTTCCTTTAAATTCCACCTAAAGTCCTTTCTACAGCAAGCCTTTTCCAATTTCTGCCTTACCTCTGTTCATTTCTTTCTATTTATCCCTTATATATTTTTGTTGGCATGTTGTCTCCATTGGTTTGTGTGCTCTTGGACAGTAAGGAGTGTCTTTTACCTGTTTTTGTAATTCCATTGCATAGCACATAGTAGGCGCTTGATAGATGCTTACTGATGAAGCCTGAGATCCCGCTCAATTCTAGATCTTTGATCTAATGATCATTCAATGAATACTGATTAAATATTTACAATATGTAAAGTACTACTACATATTGGAGATATAGAAACAAAGAAAACAGCATCTTTCTGTCCTCAAGAATTTTATATACCACTAAATCAGAAGGTTCTAAATCTGGGGTGTTCAAAGTTTTCTTTAAAAAAGATTTTGATAAGCAAATGTCAGTATAATGGAATTGCTCTGTAATTCTATAATTTTATTTTATACATTTAAAAAATATTCTTCTGAGAGGAGTCCATGGACTTCAGAATGCCAAAAAATTTAAGAAAGGATAAGAAACCCACATAATTTGGAGTTCCATTCTGCTCTAAATCTAGGCTAACATGTAGTTTTTCATTTTCCTAGTAACATTTCAGAGATCTGCAAGTTAATTACAGTTAGTTGCCAGTGGCTTTTTCTTATGATGTCAGTAATTTGCTAATGAATGATTTGAGATTAAGATTCACAAGGGCAAAAGGTTTTTCATCCTTTTAACCCATCTTTACCATGTGCTTCAGCCCCATTTCTTCTATATAATCAATGAATTGTGATATGATTATCTTTCTCTGCCCTCTCATTTCATTGTGCCTTCTAGTATCTCACTAACACACTGCTTTTCATTTGAGATCTTTTCATCTTTTCTTACCATTTTTTGGCACTCACAGAAAACTGTGATTCTTTATAGAAAGCAACAAATTCATGGGCTCTTCAGTGTGGACTGCTCTCTATTTCATACATCCCTGGACACACTGGGTCAGGCAGGGAGGAGGAATTGACATACTTTTCCCCTAAATCCCTAGGCTACAATTTGATATTTCTGTTGAAAGAATTACCATTGTCCCTTTTTCTCAAGTTGCAAATTAAGAATCATCTTTGCTTCCTTCTTTTTCATCTTTTCATGTTCAATCAGTTGCTGAGTCCCATAGAGCTTACGAATATAATGGTTTTTGCATCTATTCCCATTTTTTCCCTTCATAATTATTTTTCTACTTCCTTTCATGATTCCATTCCCCAATACATCTTCCATGCACTGCCCAAAGCAAGGCTTTCAGGCCACTGTTCCACTGTGATCCTCAGTAGATGACATAGCCTCTAGGATACAGTACAAATGCTTCAGGTCTTTTAAGGTCCTTCATAATCTGGTTCCAACCCTCTTTTTTCTAACCTAAGTACAAATAATTTCTCTTTCTCCTATGCCACTTTCAAGACAAGTCTAATAGTTGTTCCTCAAGCTCAGTATCCCATCTCGAAACTCAGTAACCCTGCAATATTTTTCTTCCCTCACTTCACTTCTTATAATCCTTACCTATAGCTCAGGTGTTACTTGGGCTCAGGTATGCTGGTAAATATTTTATATGACACATTTTAAGGCTCAATCTGCATTACAAAAATTTTTCTCCATCACTTTCTTAAGTCTATCAATAAAAGGACAAAATGCTCCCTGATTTGTCCATTTCTGAGGTGTAAATGATTATGCTGAAAACTAAACAATTAACTGAACCCACAGGGAGCAGCCTCCAGTAGTACCCCCCTGCCCAGGGCTAGGAGCTATTCTTCATACTCATACTTCTTGGCTTTCTTACTTCCCACAATAACTTGGATTTACTTGTGTGCACATTGTATCTACCCAAAATAGAATATAAGCAACTTGAGGATAACTAACTGAATTGTTTCTGTCTTTCCTGTTCCTAGTACAGTGGCTAGTACTTATGAGGCAGTTAAAAATACTTGGAGAATTCGAATGAATATGTTAATTACTTAAGTTGTTAGGATAATTCATTGTTACATAGATCAGTAATATAAAGTTAAAAGTTTCATTAATTCAACAAAGGAGAAGCAAAGAAAAATAAAAGAGGATAAATTAAAAAACCTATTCAATTTATGTTTATTAAATATCTGCTGTATGCAATGTACTATGTTAGATGTTAGGGGAGACAGAGTTTGGATAAGCCACAAGGTCTGTCTTCCTGGAACTTACAGATTGGTAGAGGAATAAAAAGCAAACTGGTAGAAACAAAGAGTTATTCACTTTAGTAAGACTTTTAATGGAGCAAACATGTTGCTGCTCTTATATAATAAACTCCCTGTGTTCTTTTCTGTAAATTGAGTGCATATTGTCACTCCTTGGGAACCCACTTAGGTCCCCTTAACTGAATACTATTTTATGAATAGAATTCTTTTCTTCCAACATCATTAAGTAGTTCCTACTTTTATTTCTGATATCTCCCTAATTAGCAGATGGGTGGGAAAGTGGCAAGAGATTGCTCATTATGGTTAAAGGTGCTAGGAAAGATACAAAGGGAACATCTATTTTTATTTCTGGTATGAAAGTAAGACCAAGATTCTGTCTACTGGTTGAATAAGTAACAGAACTCAAAAACTCTTTGTTTCATGGCCAATGTAGGGTTTTATTTTGCTTAACTAATTGTTTTTTATTGGTTTTATTTGCTTTCTTAATGGGGGAGAGAGAGAAAATGGTTCTGAAAATAAAATAAAAATGAATTTAAGGGAAAAAGAACTCTTTCTCTTAATATTATACCATTTAATTACAGAATTGCTTTGCCAGTTTCATTAAGGTCAATCTGTTTACTTATTATTCCTTCTAGAGATTACTTATTTGTTATTTTTATTATAATTCTATTAGTCTGTTATTGTTAGTCTTCAGCTGCCAGATGGCACAGTAGACAGAGTGCTAGACCTGGATTCAGAAAAACCTGAATTCAAATTGTTTCTATGTAATACTGAGCAAGTCACTTAACCTCTGTCTATCTCAGTTTATTCATCCATAAAGTGGGGATAATAATAGTAGCTACTACCTAGTGCTATTGTGAGGATAAAATGATATAATATTTGTAAAGCATTTTGCCAATCTTAAAGCATTATGTAAATACTATTAGTAGTAGTAGTATTTAATATAAAAACTGATTATTTGTGTGACCTCATTGACTCATAGCTAAAAACCTACAGATACATATACTGGAATTTCAACTTCAATTGGAGAATTATCCAATATATATGTGTTACATATCTCCAAAGTATCCATTTCAAAAACTTTTTATGAACATTAATAGTAATAAGTATTATATAATCTACTTACCTACAAAGTTATGGATGTAACTTAAAAAAAACACAAAACTTCAATCTCTAATTTAAAAACACACCAATTTTCTTTGAAAACCTAATTCTTAATCACCTCCTTCACATTAGCCTAAAGAGAAAAACAAGTCTTTTTCTAGTATGATACAGATTTCAGGTAAGAGTTAGATAAGTAAAATGGAGAAAATAAGTAACTTCCCAGTTCCTTCTAAAGTAATAGCTCTGTTATTTTCAGATGAGGTGAACCTATACTCAACTATAAATACAAAAAAAATTTGAAAGCTAAATATAAATTATTTGGGGATTATCCATATATTCATTTCCTTAAAAGCACTGAGAAGGTTTCAGTCCAGATCAATTTTGGTGAAAATCAGCCAAATACTGAAATGTAAAAGCATACTGACATGCTTCTTTAATAAACCTATATCTTTGACATGAGTATTTCTGCCAATTTTCTAGTCTTTCATTTTAATGGAAGCCATTATGATGAAGATGGCATGAATAGCTGCTTTTTTGGTACATTTTAGAATGCTTACCTTCTTTGACCTTTTCTAATCTTTTATTACACTTAGGCATATTACAAACACCACAGTGGTTTCAGACAAATAGTTTTTTTTCCAAATAATGGACAACAAATCAACACCTATTCATATTTTTATATTCATCAATATTAATATTCATGAAAATGAGATGACATACTATAGACAACTCTCTTGGGATATTTCCTCTCATCAGAAAGGACTCATTATATTTAAGGATTACTATCCTCATTATTAAGAACATATAGAAGAAATCTTATGTCTTTTTTAAAAATGTAATCTCCTCAAGGGCATTTTTTGTTTTGTTTAGTTATAGAATAGAATGTCAATTAATTTAATCATTTATGAATGCATACTCTAGTTAACCAAACTGTTTGGTTGCCTGAAAATTAACCAAATTAGTTGAAACCGTTGTTGTTACAAGTTTTTCTAATTTATATCAGTCTCCTTTCCTGATGAAGTTTAGTATTTTGAACATAATTTAAAATCTGAAAATTGAGGGCTACAGAGTTATAGATAAAGAATAAAATTATTGTGAAGCAGTATAGATTTAGAAATTAAGGAAGACTGAACTGAATTTGTAGCAATTTCAGATTACACTTGGCAATTTTTTTTTTTTAATAAGTAAGGTTTTGCCATGAATCCTCAGTAAGTATTAATTTGCTAGGATCATTAATTTTTATATTTTACCATCTTTCCTTGTATTCTTATCAATTAGAGAGGAGAAGGAAAAAATGGAAAGGGGAAGAGAATAAACCTCTACTATGTGCATGTCAAGGCATCATCTCCCTGATGTCATGGTCCTCTTTGAGAATGAAGGACAAACAATCTCTGTGAGTAAAGATAGCCTGGAATCAGTCAGTTAGAAGACTCCTCCCTCCCCTCTTCCCTCTCTCCTTCTCTCCCTCCTATCCATCCATCCATCCATCTACATAGGGTATCATACCCTTACCTATAGATGCTCTTAAAAGCGTTTTTTTTTTTATTTTTTGGCACCTCTGAACACCCCCAAGATATATTGGGGTTTACTGGCTAGATTTCTCTCTTAAGGACCAGGCCTTAAACCAAAACATTCTGATTCTAATTGGCCCAATAGGTCCCAGGTCAGGCCCCATTTGGTCATTATTTGGGTCCTGATTGATTCAGATTAAATGTAAATAATACTCATTTCTGCTTTGGCCAGAAACCCTGAGGGCTTTCTCCAAGCTTTATTTATTTATTTATTTATTTATTTTATATTTTGGGGGGACTAGGTGAAACAAAAGATTCTTTGTCTCTTTTGCTACCTAACCTTGGGTGCAGCCTTGGTCAAACTCTCTCATTGCATCCAGGACTATCTCCAGTCATCTTGATCTATATCTTGCCACTACTTCCAGATGGCTCTGGAGGGGAAAGTGAGGCAGGTGACCTTGACCAGCCCTCCCTCACCTAAATTCAATTCACTTGCATGCCATGGCATCACCCCCTGATGTCATGGTCCTTATCAAGAACAATGGAAAAATAGCAACCAGATACTATGCTAAAATCCTTTTTACAAATATTATCTCATTTGGTTCTTAGCATTTAGCAGAGTAGCTGGTAGACAATAAGTATTTGTTGTCTACCTTCTTGCTTTTTTCATTTTAGTATTCAATTTAAGACTCCCCCAAATAATAGCAAAGATGATTATTTTTGCAGGCAAGTCTTTATCCATGCATGTTTATTGTGTATTTCTGCTTCCTTATCCTTCTGTTCCAGTTAGTGCTTTCTGCCTCCCCAAAACAATATGTGTACTGTACACATACCTTTTATTTAATTCTCTGTGCATGTATGGAATCATCTCATTAAAATATGAGCTTCTTGTAGTCAGGAATTTTGAGGATGTTTTGTCTTTGTATGTATGAACCTGGCACAGAGTAGACATTTAACATTCATTAAATTAAATTGTATTTGTCTTCCATCTCTTGCAAGTCCTTTTCAGGACTTTTTAAATCATTCCTTATTAAATGCCCACTCTTTGTTCATTATTATGCCAGGTACTACTTAAATAGGACAAAAATCTCCCAAAACAGTGGATGAAAGATAGTTGCTTTGGAGTAGAAGTGGGTAAAATTCTGGTTTGGGCTATTTCTACCTTTACTCTTGCATTTTTGGCTTTTCCATATTAACAGACATTTTGTGCAGAGAAAACCTAAACTGTTGAGTTGAGGTGAAGCTGTAAACCTCTTTCATTCTTTCCACTAGACTGCATAATGTTCTCATCTGCTGTCATGTGGACTGATCCTTCACTCAACTGTCTATGACCTCAAACTCTTTTATGCTGTAATTTTGTGGTAAACAGAGAATGCTATTATGGGACTGGAATTTTAAAAGTAATATCAGTATAAAGCTCTATTCTTTGGTCTTTTTTTTATCTGTACAAGACATCTTCTTTCTTTTTGCCAAATTGTACTTGGTGAAAATTGATAAAGAAGAAGAGCTTTTAGAGTTTTATTGGCAAGGAGAATCAATTTTCCAACTTGTGAGTCCAGGATCAAATTAATAAGAGTTATTTGCAGAATATGAAAGTAGATTATTGGCTAGAGGCTCCATTATAAAAGGATCTACACTATAAGAATAATACTTGGGCATATTTGGGGAAAGAGAAGGTGAGGAGAAGGGCAGATTAATAGATATAATGTTCTAGATATTACTCTATCAGGCAAAGGGATATTAAATTCATCTACTGGTAACCTTGAGTACTTTCCACTGTAGTCAATACCTTCCTCCTCCTTCTTTTTGCTCCTAGAAGTCAAGAACAATTTCATTTTTGCCTCTGTATTCCCAGCATTGAAAACATTGGGATGAATTGGAATTGGAATTGGAATTGGAATGAATGAATGAATGAGGAAATGAAAAGGAAAATATTCTAGTAAGTGCACTATTAGTTGAAGAAAAAGTAATTTAACAAATTTTAAAAAGTCATACACTACTTTAAAACTTCATAAACATTTTCTCTTGCAAACTAGAGATTTACGAGACTTAAATGACTAGACATATACTCTTTTTAAGTTAGGATGATTGCATATTACAGAGTATTTGGCAACTTCTAAAAACCCAAAAAGTACAAATCATACTATCAAGTCAGTGATAATTTATTTTAATAAATACTTTAGCCTAAGAAGCATTCCAAAAGTTTTCACATAGTTGACTTTTTTTTTTAAATAGATGACTTTTAAAAGACTGTCTCACATGGTTTCAAGTAGAAATATAGAACATTATTTGCAATGAAGAACAGGTCACATTGTCTAGGTAGAATGATTGTGTTTCTGTGTGACTCAATATTTCCCATAAAACATTTTTTAAAAATGACTGAATTTTATTTTTAAATAAATTTTAATATATTTTTGCTTCATTACTACCTAAAATTGCTCCTGTTCCTTCCATTCCTCTTGCAAAAATCCTTATACAAAGCTGCAGAAAATTGATGGTGAAGAACACTATTGAAATGTTTTAAGTCACCTCTTTCCTTCTCACCTCATCTAGAAAAAAATCAGTCCATCTGTCAGGAAGAACAGTTGCAAAAAAGTGATAATTCTTTTTATTCTCTGACTAGACTGATTTTAAGACATTTGAGTGAATTTATGTGGTAGAGAGACACTACCATAGAGTTCTTATTATTGGGGCCTTTAGGGAGCCACAAACTCAAGCCAGCATTATAGGAAAGAGAATGTAATTCCCTTAGGACACTTTGTTATCAAAAGGAAATAACATTCACTTTTGCATATCCTGCTTAGCATTTGTGAAAGCCAAACACTGTGAGATAGCTCCTAAAAACAACCACTGCAATAGCTTTTTTGATAATTCTTTAAAGTTAACCTCTCTTTCCTCATAACAATCTGTTCTTAAACATCACATAGAAATAGAAATCTACAGGATAAGAACATACATGAACCTACAAAGAATTGCAAGAAAGAAAAAGTAGAATCAAAGTCTCCATTTTTCAGGGCACCATTTTACAGAAATTAATCCCCCCCATATATACTGCTGCAGCCCATAGACCCATAGAAGGGGGATTCAGAACCTTCTTTTGGCAATCTCTCCTAAGCAAGCAGTCAAAGAAGATGGAAATGATTTGTGGCAACTCATGGTAGTGCTGCTTATTTTTAAGACAGTCTCATCCTGGCAGAAGAAAATGTCTCATATGACTTGATAAAATTTCTCACCCTTAGAGAACATAATAGTTATTTTTAAGGCCCAATAAGGAAGCATTTCTAGATGAAAATATTCAACTTGGAGTCATGCAAGTGAAGTATGGCACAGTAGGAGCACCAGGTTTGGCATCTGAGGTCTTGGGTTGAAATGCCTGCTCTACGGGAATCTATTTATTGCCTGTGAAACTCTTAACAAGTTCCTTTCCCTCTCTAGATCTCTGTTGCTTTACTCTTCTAGCTCTAACTCTGTGATTCTAGGATCCTAGGATTGTCTCTGTATTGTATTCCAAAACCAGGAAATCTATTCAACTCTGTGAATAAGTCATAGATAAAGTTCATTTAAGTCATTTATTTTCTGCAATTGATTTTGATAGCAAGAGCATGGCAAATCAAAACCTTTTGAAAAAAACATTATTTACACATTGAAAGTGAAATTGGAGCTGTGCAAATTTTAAAAAACTAACATAAATTCAAGCAATTACTTACTCTGGTATTGCTTGTCAAACAATAATTAATTGCTGCGACATGGAAATATAAAGATTATAAATAGTATCAAAAGATCATAAATAGTGTAAAAAGATCATAAATAGCATTAATAGTAGCAAAATTGAGGATTTTAAAATGACTAATTAAAAAAAGAAAAATAAACTATACTATATGTCAGTCATATTAATCAATATTGTTTTAGACTATTTAAAATAACTAGATAGTATAAAGTTGAAATATTGGTGTGGTATATAAAATAATGGAAAATATGTAAAGACTTGGGCTTATAAAGGATGACGATTCTACTTTCAGAGAAACAGGAGACAAAAAAGCATAGTAATAGTTGAATAGATATATGTGAATGTAGCTATGTATGTATGTGCATTATGATAGATATTTATGTTTATGTATGTATATGTTTGTATATGCATGTGTTTTTACATTTAATTTTATCTTTCTTAGGGCCAGTGGGGAGGAGGAAAAGGGAAACAAAAAAGAATGAAGTTAAAGTGCAAGCAGAGAACAAAAGAAAACCTACAAGGAAGCAAAGAAAGCATGGACAGCTCTGAGCATAATGTTTATTTTTTATTAGATAGGCTTTCTTGAGATGGAAATTTAACATCTCATATTTGAATTCTCTCATGTTCTGCTGTGAACATGGCCATTTTTTTTTCCTTTTTCTATTTTGTCTTTAATGTTTAAACAAATTTGTTTTTTTAATAAGAGTAATTCAGAGAAGAGAAAATTCATCGTCATTCTGTTAGAGAATTGAGTTTATTTAGAATATAATATTATAAAACCAAAGGAGAATAATAAATCTTCCAGAATTGTGAGATTCCATAATTTTCTATTCTGTTAACAGAAGGGAAAGGAAACCTGAGTGTGGCTATGTCTTATTTACAATTTAAACTGTCTAATCTTTTGGATAAGAATCTAAAATCAAACTTTTAAAGTGTCAACCTATTTTTAATAAATACAAATTCCAATTTTCATGATAATAAGAATACTAAGCATATATTTTTGTGTATGTATACATGTAAGCTCCATACAAAGCTTTGTGTGTGCTCATTACAAAAGTTGTTTTTTTTTAAAGACCAAGATAATGTTCATATGCAAAAAAGAACAATGAATCATCCTAAGTTACATTTACTATATATGAAATTTTCACAAAACTTTTCTAAAATAATATCAGGTGAAGCTTTAAAGAAGAGGAATGAGAAAGGAATAAGTAAACATTTAACATTAATATAAAAACATTTAAGAAAAAAGAAAGAGAAGAAAAGAAGACAATACAAATACTTTCTAGTTTTCTTTTTGAAAAAATTGAAAAACATCTTTTTATTAGCCTATATTTTATAAGAAAACAAAAAAAGTTCCATCAACTGAAGCCTAAATTTGAGAAGAGAAATTTCCTTAAATATTAAATTCAACAAACATTTATTATTAAGGACTAATATGTACTGTATGTAAAATATTGTAGTAATTACTTCAGATAACACATCACTGGGCCTCTGCAAAGAAGCTGCTTATCTTCCATTGATGGGGCATTTAAAAAGACAACTAGGTGGTTAATCAATAAGAGTTCCTCCCTCAGGTCAGAAAGACCTGAACTCACATCCAATCTCTAACAATCACTATCTTTGTGGTCCTGGTAAAGTCATTTGTCTCCCTTACTTTCCTCAGTTGTATAATGGGGAAAATAATAGCACCTTGCCTCCCAACACTGTGAGAAGCAAATGAGATAATAATTGTAAAGCACTTTAGCACAGTCCCTGGCATATAGTAAGCACTATCTAAATTTTAGTTTTCATTATCATCATCATCATCATTATTATAAAAAAATTTAGGTGGACAAAATCAGCAAGGTTTTCACAATGGAAATAATGTGAGCTTCATTTGAAAGAAGATAAAGAGATTTTTGTTGTTATTGTTCAGTTGTTTCATTTTTGTTTGACTCTTGGTGATCCCATTGGGCTTTTGTGAAGAATGATTATATTCTTTATTGAGGGGGGTGCGGTGGGGGAGGAGCTGGGAAAAGGGAACAAGATCCCTAGAAATATGCCTCCTTGTGGAATAGACATAAGAAAAAGAGCTAAAATGTAGGTAGGGGCCAGATTTTTCAGGGACTTAAAGGCTAGGATGAAGAGTTTTCATTTTATTAAAAACACAATAGGGAACCTCTAAAGGTTTCTGAATAATGAAATATTTTGGCTGATGTGTATGGGAAGACTTTTTTATACAAAAATTTCTCTGACTTTTGTTTCTAGTTCACATTCCCTTTCTTCTTCTTCTTCTTCTTCTTCTTCTTTTTTTGCTGAAGCAATTGGGGTTAAGTGACTTGCCCAGGGTCACACAACTAGGAGGTATTAAGTATCTGAGACCAGATTTGAACTCAGATCTTCCTGACTTCAGGGCTGGTAATCTATCCACTGTGCCACCTAGCTGTCCCTTTCTTCTTCTAAAGAACAAGAAATACTTCAAAGATAAAAATCCTGACCTAGATTAGTAAATTTTCTCAACTGATAAAACTCAGCTAAATTTTTCCAGAGTTAACATGTAAATGGAATAGACAGGCATGGCAACATCCTTTTTCAGTGCAATTTTGTGCTATGATTTTGTATTCAAATTTGACTGACAGTGAGACATAGCCTATATTAGTTAACATTTATACAGTTTATACAACTTAAAGGTTAGCAAAGTGCTTTGCATATATTATGCCAATTGATAATGAAATAATGATGTGGATATATACATGAATTAAATATTGGTGATGGATAAGTCAGTAGGGAATTCTGGGTTATGAAGAGGAATTGGAAAAACTAGAAGGTTCGAAGAATAAACTAAAACATAAAGAAAAGTTCAAGGAAGGTGACCAGGGAATAGGATGAGAGAATGGGAGAATATCATTAAGGGATCTTCTGTAAAAAAAGATCCAATGAAGCCACTGAGTTATGGTTCAGTTGGCTTTGAAGAAAATAACTTTTTAGGTCCAATTAAATGGCATACCTTGATTTCTGACAGAAAGATTTTACTTCCTAAGTGGTCAGATCAGTAAAATGTCTATGAGTGATAGGAAGACTATACTTCTATCTTACTTAATTCATGTATGGTCTGCATTCTGAGAGCCTTTTACAGTAAAATAATTTTAGGAGAGATTCTCCAGCAGACCAGTGAGCATAGTCTGAGTGAGGTGTATAGAAAGCTACGTAAATATCAGCTATGGAGTAGCCAGGGAATCTTCTTTTGGCAGACTTACTTAAATCCTGCTTGGTTACAAATACTTTTTCTTTTAGTGGAACAATCAATCTTAATGTTTAATTTGAGAATTATAGAGTCACACTAATTCATACTTCTGGAAAGAGTTAAATTCCAAACCTTCATAGCAAATACTCTTATACATATGCTCAATAGATGTTAAGAGACATGGGCAATAGTAAGGATGGAATACCCTACAATGACTATGTGTAAAGACTTTAACTGGATGAATAAATATAAATATACCGGGAATGACAAAAACAGGCTTATACAACCACAGGGATGAAAAGATTAATAATCTATTCTAATCTCATCAGGATTCTTCCTACTAACCTACCCAACTACCTCATTTCTCTGTTACAGGGACAACTGCCCAAGTTCTTTGGGCAAATTGTTACTGAATTATGAAGATGAAGGGCTTCACTTGGGAGCTAGATGGACAATGGATAGAATGCTGAGTCTGAGTCACGAAAATTCATCAAATCTGGCCTCAGACACTAGCTGTGTGATTCTGGACAAATCATTTAATCCTGTTTGCCTCAGTTTCTTCATCTGTAAAAAAGAACTGGAGAAGGAAATGACAAACCACTCCAGTATCTTTGCCAATAAAACCCCAAATGGCGTCAGGAAGAGCAGGACATAAGTGCAAATGAGACTATACAGGTAAGATCTATAGGCAATATGAAGAATGCTGACAGATTTGGAGAAAGGACTGTGGGTAAAAGGTGATAGTTTGGTAGTTGCAAGAAGAGAGAAAAATGAGAAAAAAAATAAGAATATAAACTTTCCCTACAAAAATTAATGAAAAAAACTAGATAGCAAGTATGACTTAATTAATACACTTAATTTCCAGTGAGGAAACTCCTACTCTCAGTATAGGTCAGCAATGTCTTCAATTCACTGTCTCTGAGACTTGACTAGGGTACTCCAAAGGTTAAATGATTTGACTGTAGTAACATAGGTAGTATGTATCAGGGCAGAAATTGAATCTAAAGAGGGAAAAAGAGAGAAAGAAAGGGAGGGAAAGAGAAAAAGAAAAAGGGGAAGAAAGAGAGAAGTGAAAAAAAGAGGGAAGGAAAGAGAGAAGGGAAAAGAGAGAAATAGAGAGGGAGAGACAGAGAGTTTTTTAAAATGAGTTTGGAAAAATGAACAAGAATAGTTCATATTTTAAAATTTGATCCCAAATTAAATGAAAATCATTTCTCATTTCTTTTATGTGGCAAAAATATTTAAGGCTACGGAAAGCTGACAAATTTATTAATTATTTTTAAAATTCAGCCTAAGGGATGCTAAGTCTATAATTTGAATTAAAAGAAATGCTCAGAACTCCAGGTTTTCAATATATAAATAACAAATTAATTATTTGTAATTGGTCACTGCAGCACCTTATCACTAACAAAAAAGAAAACATGATTAACTTCAATTAAAGTATTGAAGAATCAATTTAATCTGAGGATCATAATCAAGTTTTTTCTTTGTCCTACATGAGATAAACACATTATTCCAATAAAAGTAAATAGTGTTTAAAAAATCAACACAAGCGAAATGAGTGTTGAAGAATAGAATGTTGTTAAGATGAAATGTGAAGGATTTTCAGAATGGCTCCTTTTAAATATCATCATATTTCAAGCCTATCAATTTAATTTATGTCTCCCCTTAGAGGTTGTGGGAAAAACCTACCTCGTCCCTTAAACCAGAAAAAAAGATAAGTGATTTGAATCAAAATTGAAACTCTCAAAGTTTATGTTTTTTGTTTTTTCATTGAATTATTTATTAAACACCTTCTAAGTTCTGTGATGAAAAAAGGTAAAAATCAGAGAAGATCAGAGGTATAAGAAATTTTTGGGATCATTTACTCCAATCCCTAATTTGTCAAATGAGTGAAGCAAGGCCTAGAGGGGCCCTTGTCCTCAGAAAGTTTGCATTCCAAAAGGTAGAAGAGGACAGAGATGAAAAATCAAAAAGTCAACGTTAACTATGCAATAGGGGCAGCTAGGTGGCACAGTGGATAGAATGCGGGGTCTGGAGTCAGGAAGACTCATCAATAGTTCAAATCCCACCTCAGATTCCCAATAGCTGAGTGACCCTGAGCAAATCATTTAACCTAGTTTGCCTCAGTTCCTCATCTATGGAAATGAGATGGAGAAGGAAACGGCAAACCATTCTATATCCTTGCCAAGAAAATCCCAAATTGGTCCATGAAGAATCTGACATATCAGCAACATTGTGTTATGATCAACTATGATTGATTCAGTTCCTCTCAGCAACACAATTATTCAAGTGCAAAATTTTCACAAAGGAAAACACTATTCATAATCAGATAAAGAACGAACTCAGAATGTAGATTGAAGCATGTCTTTTTTAAAAATTTATTTTCTTGTGTTTTTTTTTCTTTTGATCTGTTTCTTCTTTCAGAATTGTGTCTAATATGGAAATGTATTTTACATGATAGAACATGTATAAACTATATCAAACTGCCTACCATCTTTTGAAGAGGGCAAGACAGAGGAAGGAAGGAAAAAATTTGGAACTCAAAATCTTGTAAAAATGAATGTTAAAAATCTTGACATGTAACTGAGGAAAAAATAAAACACTATTAAAAAAGAGTCAAAGATGGCTGAAATGACTAAAGAATAACAAATCTTCTTGATGTGTAAGTAAGGAAAAAAATAAAATAGTATTTTTAAAAAGAGTCAAAGATGATTGAAATGACTAAAGAAGAACAATGACAGCGGTAGTTCAGATATAAAATAATAGAACAGTAAGTGGTGCTATATGTCTTATTAAATCTACCAGTTGGGAAAAAAAATCAGCCTTTAAATATATCTTTGTATTTGATTATAGGATTAAATAAAACTAATCCTTGATTCATTCTGACAAATTACTATGTCACTAAACCACATTTATCAATAAAGTTAACTCTCAATTACTGGAACTAATGAAGAAAAAGAGAAAAGTACAAAACCATAAATTATCCATTTTTTTTTTTTTACAGCGAACTGCTATTTCAACTTCCTTTTTCAGATATATGGAACTTTCATACACTCAATAACTCAAACACCCCAGCCTAGACACTCTTTCAAATTGCATAGTTTATCCCCCTTTCCTAGAATCTACTTCCTCTCCAATACACCTCTTCTGATGTCTAGCTTTCTTTCAAATTTTGCTTGTGTCACTTCTCACATATGGCCAATCCCATATATTATCTTGTACTTACCTTCTATATATTTTGCATTTATTTGTTGATTGGTTTTTATCCTTCTTTCTCAAAAAAGACCAAAATGACATTACTATGTTAGAATTGAGTTACAGTATGTCTAACTACATCAGACTAATAAGAGCTCAAAATGCTCTGCCACCCGTCAGACACAAATAGTACCAATGAATATTTGGGGTGGACTCTCTAACTTTATGCATCTTGCGTTTCTTCTGAGCTAATTCAAATAAATTACAAATTATAATTTATATAATTTATGTAAATTATATAAATTATAAATCTATGTGCACCTTAGTGATATAAACTTCTTGGGGGTAGGAACTTTTTTGTTTTTGATTTTATATTCCCAGATACACAGTATAAATCCTATGGATTAGTCAATTGAAGTTACCAGCTACTCCTATTGTGAAAAAGTTTAGAATTACATACCTTTAATTATTTACAAAAATTTTCAGACATAAACCTACTTATGTTTAGTCTTTGGGGCAAAAAAATCCTGCTAGATTAAAAAAAAATTAATCAGTGGCATGTTATCTGTTGGTTTTTAAAAATATTCCTATTTATACTTTATAAGAAAGGGCATTAGAGTTCTTCATTTTCACAAAACTTTTTTATCTGTAGATAAGGAGGAATCAACCATTTGAGAAACGTGCTTATCTTATAGTCTATTACTAGACTATTACATTTTTTTTCCCTAGAATACATGGTCACAGTTAAACTTAGCCTACTAATAGTCAGATAAAAAGTACCTCCTCTTAGATACTTTGAGAATAGTCAGACCTAACTTCAGATTATAAAGACATGGCTAGACAAGATGAATATGCGAAAACAACTTGGAGGTTTTTGTAGTCTGCAAATCCAATTTGACTCAGATCCATGACATCAAAGGCAAAAAACCTGATGTAGTCTTAGGCTGCCTTAATATAAGTATAGTGTTTGCTTTGGTGCATAAGAATTCATACTCCCACCATATTCAGGTTTATTCAGATTACATCTAGAGAAGCACTATTTGCAGTTCTATGGGGACATATTTTAGGAAGAAAAATGATAAGCTGAAGCATATCCAAGATGAAGCTGATCAGTATGATAAAGGAGCCCAAAGCCAGACCCTAATGGTGAATCAGCTTAAAATAAGGGAGGATGTCATCTTGTTCTTTAAATATATGAACAGCTGTTATGTCTAAGAAGGATTAGGCTTATTTTCTCGAGCTCAAGAAGACACAATTTGGTCCAATGAATAGAAGATAGAGGGCATAAGATTTCAAATAACATCAAGGAGAACTTCTTAATAATTAGAGATGTCCAAAAGTAGAAGGATCTGCCTCATAAGGTAGTGAGTTTTCTATCACCCAAGGTAAAATTTTGCTAATTCTGGAGTGTTGGAGAAGGGAGACATGCTTCTGCAATGGGACAAACCAGATGACTCTATGACTCATGTCTATGGACACTAACCAAACTGGACACAGCCTCGTGAATCCAATTATTTTGACTGTCTTGCTGACTGACACTGATAGTAGCTAAATCAGTTATGCAGTGGCTCAAATTGATTAAGACAGCTAGAATCACTGAACTATATCACTGTCCAGTCTTTTCTAAAAGAAGGATATGTGTATGTACACACAGACACATCTCACTGCATAATGCTATTCTTGGCCCAATACCATCATTGACAGCCTAGAATATAGCTTAGAATTCAAAAGATGTTTTAAATTAAAATGTGCCTGAAATAAACATATATGCATATATATGTTAATTTTTTTCATTTTCTGCCATCCTCTAACTTCAAAGGGCCATATGATTGAAACATTAGAGAGAGACTGAGGCAAAAAAGGGATTATCATTAAGTATAGGTTAAATATCTCAATGCTTTCATTATTCCTTTCCAGAAAAATAAATAAATCTACATATATTGAGGACAACTGATTTAATAAACAAGGGGGGAAAACATGGCCAATAATTATTTGCAATAGGCCTTTTCTACCTTCTCCTACTTCTTCCTCTGAGAAACCTTCTACCTACCCTTTATATATCCAGTAATGTGCATATGTGTTGGGATATTATCTCCAAAGTTAGGCTGTGAGATCCTCAAGGGCAGTATCCCCAGTAGTTAGCATGAAGCTTTAATAAAGGCTTGTAGACTAACAAATATCCTTCTTCTGGCAAATATCTCCTTCCCCTCTCCCTTAACAAAAAGGTTAAATGGAGCAGAGAATAGTACACCTTTAAGCAAATTAGTGGTTTCAAACTTGCCTAATTAGGAGTCTAAACCAAATAGTCCACAAACTGAGCAAGAATGCTTTTAATTCTAATGGAAAATAAAGGAAAATAAGAAGACAAATATTAAGAAAGCTTATAAGAGATATTGACATATGATTATGCATGAATCTTAAAATTTGTTCATCTTTAAAAATTCTTCTTAAAAAAGATATAGACAATAATAGCAATTTTTTTTTCAGTACTAATTTTGGGCCACAAGTGTATCCATTTCAGGATTTAGATTTGGTACAACCTTTAAAAATAATTTAGTCTAGAGGCAGCGAGGTGGTTCAGGGGATAGAGTACCAACCCTGAAGTCAGGACAACCTGAGTTCAAATGTGACCTCAGATACTTAACACGTCCTAGCTGTGTGACCCTGGGCAAGTCACTTAACCCCAATTGCCTCAGCAAAAAAAAAAAAAAAAGAAAGAAAGAAATTTAGTCTATCTCCTCTATCGTACTTTTATATCCTTATTGTTTCTGCTATCAAAAATTTTACAAAGGAATTTCTGTCTTGTTTGGATTAAAAAGCTTCCACCAATTCCCTTGAATAAGCATAGCTAAATATCAGTATATCTATTAGAACAGAAACTCAAGATGAAAATTAGTCATTATCCACAAGGAGTTTATGATCTATTCTAATTTGGGATTCTAGTTTACCTTTATTATACTTATCTACATGCACACATTCTCCCTCCAACTAGACTCCATAAAGGCTGGAATCATGTTTATTCTTGATATAAACCTTTCTACTTTTCTTGCCCTTCCCACCCTTTGCCCATGTGCCCAATTTAGTGTCTCAGCACATAGCAGAGAAATATTTAAGTGAATCTAAGAATTACTTTCTAATAACGTCTCCTATTTATAAAGTTCTATATCTCCCATAGTGTTCCTCTTCAATAACATACAGGGTGTCCCAAAACTTAGTGCTGTCAAGCTTAACACTGCACTAAAAATTTGGGGGCATTATATAATCAATCAAGAATGAACATGGATGATTTTCAGATTAAATTCTTCATACCTTGGAAATCCCTAGAGTCATCAAAAGCTGATGATATCATTTATAATATTTTTGTAACAATGATTTTTAAATTGTTAGTTATCATTTGGTCATCTCTAAATAGATTCAAGCAAAGATAGACTTTATTTTATGAAATATTTTTAGATTGCTCAATGGAATATAATTTTATGAATCAAAATTTATACTATTCAATTTTCTACATATATATTCCTTAAATTTCTCTATTCTACAATTTCCTATTTTATGACACAAATTCCTATTTTATATGCATAAAGATCCCTCTTAAAAAGAATATTATAGAAGGATCTAATAAAAGAAAAAAAATTCAGACAAAATGAAGGAATGTGAAGATAGTTTTAGTTTTAGTTCTTTTCTACTCATCACATTTTCATCCTATTTACTTTCATCTATCTAATTTGTTTTTATGCAAATCATAAGTAAATTCACTAAGGACTATCTCTGTCAAATTCTTTTTAGTACCTAAATATTTTTCTGTCAAATTCCCATCTAGTAATATTGATAGCACCTTCAACATGGCCCTAGATTAAATATTCTTTCTGTAATTAAATTTGTGTTTAGAACCACAGATAGAGTAGGAAATATAATTGGTCCAATTGCTTATTTCAGTATTTTAAATTCACCTGAGTAGCATATGCAAGATTAGCTCATCTAATTTACATGCAAATCTAATCTCATTTGGGTTTCTGTAAGCATAACAGTCAAATGAGCTGGTTTTTCCCCATGATTAAGGTCAAAGACATTCTCTGAATTCATTCTTTCAGCTATCCCTCCCACCCCCCACTTTAATTAAATAATTTCTTAAACTCTTTAAAAGGAATTCTTTTCATAATCTCATGAACTGATAAGATCACCTCCTTGTATTAAACAAGTAACTGGTCTGTATTTTCTGGGAACAAGCAGATTTGGTAAACAAAGATTAGTTTTTCAATGACCTTGGACTCTTTTCTGAAGTTCTGGATTTTTCTTCCATTAGCAATTTCTAGCCTTGTAGATAAAACTGGACAATCTTTTGATTATTCAGTTAGGAGAGGTTTCCTTATCCTTCACTTTCACCAATTTGATAACAACAACAGCAGCAATAATAACATATAACATTTATATAGTATCAGCTATGTACCAGGCACTGAGCGAAATACTTTACAAACACTATCTCATTTTATCCTGTCTAGTGGTGATGGCAATAATAATGTTCAGTTGTTTTCAATTATGTCTTACTCTTTGTGACCCCCCTCCCCCTGGGGTTTCTTTGGCAAAACAAGTGGAGTGGTTTGCCATTTTCTTTTTCATCTCATTTTACAGATGAGGAAACTGAGGTAAACAGAGTTAAGTGACTTGCTTAAGGTCACAGAGCTAGTGTTTGAGACCCTATTTGTACTTAGAAAGATAAGACTTCCTGACTCTATCCACTGTGTAATCTAGCTGCCCTAATAATACAAAATAATAAAAAGATAGTTTTTATGTACAACTTTAAGACATGAAAAGTATTTTACAAATATTATCTCATTTTAATCTCACAACAACCCTGGAAGCAGATTTTATTTGTTATCATTTATTGTTATCCTCATTTTACAGATGAGAAAACTATGACACAGAAAATTCAAGTGACATGTCCAGGATTACACAAACCCTTAGCAAATATCTGAGGCGGATTCAAATTAAAATTCAGACCTCTAATCCACTCTGTCCACAGCATCACTTTATTCCAATCAAATTCCACTCTCATTCTTAAATTCTTCCTTTTAAAATGATATTCTTTCCTGCTAGAACTTTCCTAGTTTCTCACTGAATTTCTTTCCTCCAACTCTGTAGTGTACCTATTTGTACTTTCACTCATTTCTTACCCTGCATGTGTCTTAAAAAAAAAAAAATCATCCACCTGCAGAAAGAAAGCCAACAAAATGAAAGCTAGATGAGGATAATCTGAATGATCTTTTCAATAGTCATTCTGTTTCCTATTTTAAAGTATGATGATCCTTGATTTCAGTGAACTTTTTAAAGCAGAACAACAATCTCCTAAGGAAATTGCCCATCCTACATAAGAATATTCTCAAGGCATTTAGAGGGCAAAATCAGTCAACCAGTAAGGATTTATTACTATGTGTAGTGTGAGTATAGTGTACACCAATAGAAATGTTATTTCTATTGAAATAAGAAACTCTTAAATCGGAGGACCTGAATTCAAATCTTATTTCTGACGTTATTTACATGGCCTTGGGCAAATCAATTAATCCATGTGTGACTCAGTTTCCTTATCTGTAAAATGAGGGGGTGGGAGAACGTGGCCTTTGGCATCTCTTACAGTTCTATCTAGATCTGTGATCCAATGATGTACCAGGCACTAGGCTAATTGCTAGGGAAAAAAAAGTCTGCCCTCACACTTCCAATACTAATAGTGAGTGATGATTCAGCAGCACAGGTCAAACTGGGTCAAGTTTTCAGTTTGAATCTAGGCCACATCTTCGCAGACACCCCCATATCATATGTTCAGGCATGGGCTCAGGGATATACTTGGGTAATAAATGAAAGTTCAGGCACACGTTCTTGAGACATCTGCCTCAACTTGAAGTCTGTACATTTAATTAGATTATAAATTTGGGGAGAGGGAGAAGTGCATCCTGTCACCTGTTCTGTTCATCACCAAAAATACTTTTGACAAGCTTATATACATACACAATGAAACCAGCTACTCTAAATTAATTGGTAAAGCTAAATTAGTATTTGTCTTCAGTTTCAAATTCAAGTTAAAAAAACCAGGTTAAGTTATTTTGTTCTGACTATAGCTAAGTAATATAAATTAAATAATTGAGAACTCAAAATTATGCAAAATACTTTGCTTTGATGACTTTGTTTACTCTGTTAAATCAAGTCACATTTGTCTATCCTCAGCTTTTATGACAAAAAGTAGACATAGGCCACCTGCAAATTCCCACTTTTCTTCCTATGAACCAGCCTATTTAAGCATAAGACAAAGGTTAGAGGTAGCAAGTCCTAGTGAATAGAGAGCTGGGCAGGAAATCAGTAAGTTCGAATTTTCTGACTTTGGTGTTTCCTCTCTAACCCCTAGGCCATATATGTTTCTGAACAAGTGTTAACCTGCACTGATATCTATCAAAAGGATTTATTAAGTACCTATATGTTCAAGATATATGCCACAAAAATAATTTAGATTTGCTAGTAAGAGATGCTCTTCCAGGATATCTTCCTCACATGTTTTTTTCTTGGACTACCATCTCCACCTCTTCTCCACCTGAAATTTAGACTCTGTCCCAGGGTTTCCTGCCATAAACTTATCCTGCTAGAAACCAGCCCTCCTGGTCTTGGCTGTCTCTTCATCATACTCCCACAAATGCATCTTCTTTCTTTGTCTTTCCAGACCCTGTTTATGTGTTTTATTCCCCCAATGTTAGCTCTTTTGAGGCAGGGGCTTTTCATTCTTAGGCTTTGCACATGGATAGTCAGATGGCACAGTGGATAGAGTGCTGAGCTTAGAGTCACAAAGATTCATTTTTCTGAGTTTAAATCTCGCCTCAGAAACTATTTGTGTGAATCTGGCCAAGTTACTTAACCTAAAACTGAGTTTACCTCAGTTTCCTCATCTATAAAATGAACAAAAGGAAATGGCAAACCACACCAATATCTTTGCCAAGAAAACCTAGAAAGGGGTCATGAAGAGTTGGACATAACTGAAATGAATGAACAACAACAAAAAACTCAATCATATGTCTCTCTTCCTACCCCTTCTACAGCCTCTTTCTCCCTCTTTCCCCTTTTCTTCTTCCCATTGTGCTTCCTTTTGCCTCTCCTTCCCTTCCTTCTCCTTCCCTTCTCTCTTCTCAATTCTTCATTAGCTAAACCATCTTACAACTGAAAATCATTTTTAATATTGAGAGTAAATCATGGAAAAATGAAACATTGCTAAAAACTAATATAGCTATTTGTTGTAAATATCTAGACAGTTTATAAAGCAGGGTCAGCATAATATTTTTAAGTCAGAATTTGTGTCTCTGTCTTTTGTGAGTAATGGGGGGGAACAGTGAAAAAAAGAAGAGATGGTGTAAAGGGGTTTAAACCCACATTTTTTTTTAATCTAATGTGATTATTTTTGGCAAATGCTTTTACACAGCTATAAAATTCATCTTTATTTTTCCCTGACAGGGAATCTGTTACCTTGGAAACACAACTGCTCAAAATTCAACATGGGTAAGAAGATCACTGTTAATACTTCCTTTAACATTCTCATGATAAACTGATATAACTACTTGCTAGTTTGGAATAATATAATAGTTCATTCAGTTAAATATAAATAAAAAGTGCTGGTCCACAGACTGATTGCAAATTAAATCCTCATAAATTTCAAAGGAGTGTCTAAATTTATTTTATTACTTCTCAGATTTCACTGGAGTGAAGGTTTCTTCCTTGAAATAAGAAAGTCATTAACTGAGACTTGCAAATGTTTTCATTATAGTGAGGCTTTCATTGCTGAGAGAGCCATTGGAATGGGATCTGACATGAATTGCAACAACTATTTTAAAATGATTTCAGAGATTATTGTACTTTTGACTATTTAAGCTGAGTGTTTTAGTACTTGTCCATTGGGTTAAGTAAATGAACTACTGACTATCCAAGATTATAGTTTTGTCATTCAACTCACCAATAGTAATTATAGATGCCACAATTATATAGTAAGTGAAGTTTAAAAAAAATCGCCTAGAGTGAATATAATACATATTGTTAATTCTGTTATACACACACTAATAGGAATCATGTTATGAATAATCCAAAAATCCATATTTGCCTTTAAAACACATTCTCTTCTTTCATCTCCTCCTTGTTCAAGACAAATCCATCAACCTTGATCCCATCCTCTCTCATCTAGTCTGGGATCACAGGATCATAAACTTAGAAAAAGTAGAGATTTTAGAAGGGCAGCTAAACTAGGTGATACATTGGATAGGGTGTTGTGCCTGTAGTCAGAAAGACTAATTTTCCTCAAATCTAATCTGGTCTTGGGCATTTATCACTTGTATGATTTTGAGCAAATCACTTCATCCAGTTGCCTCAACTTCTTCATCTGTAAAATGATCAGGAGAAGGACATGGCAAACCACTCCAGTATCTTTGCTAAAAAAAACCCCAAATGAGGTCATGAAGAGTCAGATCTGACTAAAAAGCAACTGACCAACAACAAAAAGGGACATTAGAGGTCATTTAATCGAATCCCTTCATTTTATGAGGAACTGAGGCCCAGAAAGACTAAATGACTAATTCAGTCCCACAGCTATATCTTACATCTCCTTCTCCCAAAAGGATGTAAAATTCACTGAGGGAACAGACTGTTTTATTTTTATATCCCCAGCTCCTAATGTAGAACTTTGTATCTAGTGAGCAAAGAATGCATTTTTAATTCAACGAATAAATAATCAATCAACAATTCAATCAATAAATAAGCACTTAAGCCATACTACTATTTAGCACTGTGCTGCATGTCTACACATTCCTCACAGCTTGCTAATTTTTTTCCTTCCATCTTTTTCCTCTCTCTCTTCTCCTGCTCCTCCCTCCCCCTTATCTTGCTTTCTCTCTCTCATCATTTCAAAAAGCATATTTGACCAAATATAAGATATTCTATGTGCAGTGATAGTTATTATTTTCCAAGACAGATAATCTATAAGAAATACCTCATATTACTTTTGCATTTTCCTAAGACAATACCTGACAGCCTTATATGTGAGAGACCAGTGATTAAGAACCATGCATTCCATGTAAATAACAGGATTCATGGGGAAATTACAGTGTAACAAAGATTTCCTTGAAATGAAACATTTCATATGAGGGCAACAGAAGGGGATGGAAGGAGGAGCGTGTGCACCTGTTTTTCCATTGTGAACACAAGGTATTTTTCTTCAATTTTAGATTCAGCTTTGACTTATGTTCAGAACAAATCTATGAGCTTGAGATGACACATGAAATGGCAAACAAGCACAAAGGGTTGTTGTTTTTTATATACTATTTCTCATGTGACCTCTACTTTCAAGGAAAAAGGTCTGGACTAGGATGTACAGCATCTTTCTTCTGCTCCAGTTTCTGGACCTTGGGAAACCTCCTAGAGTCTTAACTTCCTCATCTGTAAAACAGCCTGCTCTTACTACCTCACAGAATAAAGTGGCAAAGATATCAAATGTATGAGAAGGCACTTTGAAAACCATAAACTACTATTCAGTCAGCAAAAGGATATAATAAAAGTCTACTATGTACCAGGATCTGTATGAAGTGCTGGGGGCTTAAATGTAGGCATTTATCTTTTCATATATGTAAATATATATTATTAGTAGTAGTTTGGTGACTGGAAGGGGCAGTAAGATGAAAGAAATTCTTTGCTTTAGTGTAAGGGACATCTAGGTTCAAATCCTGCTTCTGACACATTCTAGCTGAATGATCCTAGACAAGTCACTTAATCTCTCAATTTCCCAAAAAGAAGCAAGTGGACTGTCTATATCAGTGGATGGAGTGCTCACTTCAGCAGCACATATACTAAATTGGAATGATACAGAGAAGAATAGCATGACTCCTGCGCAAGGATGACAAATTCGTGAAGCATTCAAGTGGATGGAGTCCCCATACCAACAAATCCTCACTTTAATTAAATCACAAGCCAAAAACAAAAACAAAAAAGAACAAATCATGATGAAGAAATGAGCAAAAATCTTAAAATTCTGTAATGACAACTTTTGGCAAAAATCCCTTTAATATTATGGAAAAACATGGAAATGATAAAGGGTTAAGATTTAAGACTTTATACCTTGGTGACTGAAAAGTCAGTTTTAATATCATTTCTCAGAAATTATGTGATATAAGCTGATAAAGTCCTCTTTGTTGCATAGATATGGCCCCATGCCATCTACAGCTTGTTTTTAGCCAGTGCTCTGATTTGAGGGTGGCCCCCACCACATTTTGAAGTCTTATTAGCATAGGTGATGCTCTAGGTCTGAAATTGGAAAATCTGAGTTAAAATCCATCCTCAACATCTTGTAACTGTGTGACTTTGGACAAGTCACAACTTCTGTTTGTTTCCAATTCTGCAACTGTAAAATGGGTATAATAATAGTACTTAATACTTACCTCCCTGGATTGTTATGAGAATCAGATGAGAAAATGTTAAAAAAGCTGGCACATTGAAGACATTACATTCATGGTGGCTATTATAATTATTACATATACATATGTATACAGTACATATATATGTATATACAAGTGAATAACAATTGTTATTCACTTGTTATTCACAATTACTATATAATGTCTACTATATATTGACACTGCAAAGTTCAGCCCCTATTTGGGCACCAAAGATCTACTAATTTCCCTAATGCAGGCATCTGACCATGTTATCTCCCCATTTAACTTTTCCAGGTTTAAAGCTCCTTACTATTCTTCACATACTTTATGTTCCCGTCAAAATGGTCTATTGCTCTTACTTAAACACAGATTTCTGTCTCATGCCCTTGCCCATGTCACCACGTCTACAATACATGATCTCCTTCCTTCTGCCCCTCAGAATCCTTAACTTCCTTCAAGTTATAAATCATGTATTCTTTCCTGCAAGAACACTTTGTTGATCCCTTCAGTCACTGCTATTCTCCTCTGAAATTATCATATAGGAATTTATGTGCTGATATTTTATATCTCCTCCTCTTTCCCTGTTCAACTTTGAAGAACTTTGGGATTGAATGCATGACATGGGACATAGTGGTAAAGGACAGCCCTGCATGGTATCCCTATGTCAAAGAAGGCACTGCGCTCTATGAGCAAAACATAACTGCACTAGTTCAAAAGAAATATATATGCAAATTTGGAGACATCTCCCTCCAGATGTTCATGTGGACTAGCTGTGCCCTACCTGTGGTAGAGCCTTTCGATCTTGAACTGCTCAGCTATGGTCAGAAACACTGTACTTGGATCCAACATACTGATATCACTTTTGTTTACTTTGAAAATGGACAGCCAACTAACCAACCAACCAGAATATAAGCTTGTTGAAAGTAGCAACTATTTTTCTCCCTTTATATCCCCAGCACCAAGCAAAGTGCCTTACTAATAAAAAGACTTAATAAATGCTAATTGTATATAAGTAGAGGAAATTTCATGTAACTATGCAAATCAAAATGTAGACTCTTCAAAGACCAGTATGGATTGGAACAGTAAATCCAAAAAGATTTCATAGCAAAGGCAGAACCTCAGTTAACCTCAACAGTTTTGCATAATCCTTTCATTCCTCCTTTCCTTTCCAGTTCTATTGCCACTAAGTAGAAGGTAAAGTCCTTATTACTTCATGTCAGTATTACTACAATAGACTTCTTACTGGTTTTCCTGTCTTGAGGTTCTATTCATCTCATACCATGTTCTATACTGCAAGCATTACTAGAGACCTTTCATCACATACAGTTTAAAAATCTCCCGTGACTCCCAATTGCCTATGACTCCTTAAGCTTGCATTTGAGATCTTCTATCATTCAGCTCTAATCTACCTTTTCAGATTTGACTCTTTTTAAACCTTGTACTCCATCCAGTTAAGCTATTTTATTCTCTAGACTCCAAGTTATTCTCTAATGCAATAGATCTTAAAAATTTCCCTCTTTTGAATTTTTGCTGACCCTATTCCTGCTGTCCCAGTTTCTGTCCTTTTTCAATGCTTTGTTGTTGTTTGCCCTTCATTCTTAAAAGGACCATGATATCAGGGAGGAGATGCCATGACATTCAAATAAGATGGATTTAAATAAGGGTGGGCTGTGCAAGGTCATCAGTCTCCTTTCTTCCTCCAGAGTCTTCTGAGTCCAGTGGCAAGATACAGATCCTGACAAATGGAGATGGCCCTGGATTCAGTGGGAGATCTTGGCCTTTTTAAGCTAAGGCTTTTAATGGGTCTCAGTTTGAGGTAAAGCCCATTCATTGATTAAAAAAAGATAAGAAATGAGAAAAAGAATGGCCTACTTTTCTACCTAGTTAAAAATAAAAATCTAATCTGGGAGGAGAAGACCCTCATTGGATTTCCCATCTTTCCTTCCCATGAGATCCCATTCCGTAGTTATCTTTATTCAATTATCACTCTCATAACATCTACTTTGAATGTTATCTTTCCATTTCAACAAACACCTAACTTGTGAACCTTTTCTCACATCTGTTCATAAGTAACATACTTGAATAATTAATATAGTTGAAACTGCCCTTGCATGAACAACCTGACAAAAATCTGTTCAAAGGTACGTTGAGTTACAACTGGAGGCAGTGGGCTGCCTGTCTCTCACTAGATGTTTCAAATGTTGAATGGGTTTTAAAAATAATCTCTTGCTCAGGCAAGAGTTTGATACAGATAATTTGAAGTCCCACTCAACTTTATGATGCCATGATTCTATTTATTTCAGGAAAATGTTCATATGTGTGTAAGGGTCCATTTATAAATAAATATATATATGTTAATATATTAATATATATATATACATACAAATAGTTGTAAAATTTAAATACCTATAAAGGTCTTCAATAAATATATTTGAAAACCTTATCATCTCTTTTAAAATGCAGTTTCCTGAATGACGGGGTTTATATATACTTTCTTTTTTCATAAAATTAGTTGTATATGACATTCTATTAATAAAGCATATTAATCACATTGAATAATTTCTACACTCTTGCATCACTGATCACTTTTCAGATGATTTATGGCACTTCAGTTCTTCTTAGTGAATGTAAATTTGTTTAGATAATACAGCTTTCAATTGACAATGTGCCTCACTTGAAAGAGATCACATTTCAAGGAAGAAATGACCAGGGAGTTGATTTTGGAACAAACAATATCTCAGAGGATTATAAAGCTTGAATAAAACCCCAGATATAGCTCTTGGCCAGCCACATATTTTTGAAGTGTGAAACTGCAACCCACTGCCAGATTCTCAGAACAAAAACCTGTGAAAATCAAAGGGCATAATCTGGTAGAATTTCTTCTGCCATGAGAGTCTATATAGAGTTCTTCTGACAATTTTGGCTTAAGTGATTTATTCTTCCAAAAGATAGCATCTGTCCCTTAGTATAAAAAGTAAAATTTGTAAATAAAATTCACACTTTTCTAAATGTGTGAACACCAGTGATTTCTTTCCTTTAGTGTTGCTTTCTCCTAGAGACAACTCAGAGTGGCAAATATTTTTAAAAATCATTTTCATATTAAAATCTTCTGTCAATTTTTTGGGTAAAATTTCTTGTTTATTGTTACATAGTTATGGTTGATATATACACAAACATCAAATCTCCATCTCAGACTCAAAAGAAATCTGACTCGAGAAAATAAAGCCACAATTTCACCAGGAAGTACTAAGGGCAAATTTGAAAGAAAAAATAAATGTGATTGCTGTTTGAAATGTCTTATGTTGGTGAACAGAAATAATCTTCAACAATATTAATAATAACAAGGAGTGTTCATCTAAAACTTTTTTTTTGTGGCTGAGGCAATTGGGGTTAAGTGACTTGCCCAAGGTCACACAGCTAGGAAGTATTAAGTGTCTGAGATCAAATTTGAACTCAGGACTTCCTGACTTCAGGGCTGGTGCTCTATCCACTGCACCACCTAGCTGCCTCCATCTAAAACTTTTAAGGTTTGCTAACTGCTTTACAATAATTATCTCATTTGAATGTCCAAATTATTCTTATCTTTATTTTCCAGGGAAAGAAACTGAGGTATATAGAATTCCACAGGGTCATACACCTACTAAGCATGTGAAACTGGATTTGAACTCAGGTTTCCCTAATTCCAAATCCAGTGCCCTGTATACTGTATCACCTACCTATCTAATAAATTTGGTTTTGGATACAACATCAACGAGAATACTACTATATATATATATATATAATTTTATATATTTATATAATTTTATATTTATTTATATAATTGTACAACTTTCAAAGTCATTTTATATAAATGATTTATTTATCCTCATAAAGCCTGTGACAGATAGTGCTGTTATTCCAATTGATGGAGATGAAGAAATAAACTAAAAAATATTAAGAAACAAACCCACAAAGCATCTAATTATATACAAATTATTCACATTTAATTTAAAATTAATTTGAAATTAAAAAATAATACATATGACAAAAATGGTTCTTTCCTTTTAGTTTATGATCTAAATCAGTCCTATAAAAGTTTATTTCAAAAGGTTCATTCATATCATCATGTACTTCTATTCAACTGCTAATTTTATTAATCTCTTCCTCTCTTTTCCTGTGTACTATACAGTAAGGTTTTTTATCCACATGTATTTTGGGATGACACTTTCTTCAATGTTTTATAGTAATATCTTTTAAAATATGTAACACATTTATGCTCAGTCTAAAAACACATTAAGTTGGTAGGGTATTTACTACAGATATTATAATATGCTGCTTGATATAGTTATTGTGCCCATTGGTTTTGCTTAAATGTGTTTTTTTTTTTTTTTTTTGTTGCTGTTAGAAGAGAAGGGGCAATGGAGGTAAGAAGAAATGACCAAACATTTAAAATACTTTTAAACAAAATATTTTTAAAAACAAATATATGGACTTTTGTAACAATCTTAAAATTTGTAATTCATGAAAATATTTTAAAAACATTATTCTGTGATAGTGAGTGCTGTATTTTTCTTTTAACATTCTAGAATATTTAATCCAAAGAATCACTGCTAAATTTATTTAGAAAACAAAAATCTCTAGATTGAATTTTTTTCCTCTAGAAAAACAACTCTTATAAGTCATTTTCTAGCAAGTCACCAAAAATAACAGGATTTTAGGATGACATAAGGCATACTTTCTTTTTACAATTCACAGAATATCAATTAACAAGTATTTACACACTTACAATGTGACAGACAGACATTATGCTATATATTTAGGATTTTAGGAAAAGCAAAAATAATCCACGTCCTCAAGAGCTCACATTCTAATGAGAATATGTATCTGCTTTACTTTTATTAAAAAGAAAATGACAAAACTTGCACATCTATTCCTTTCCTTTTCTTTACTGAATGGAGTCAACTTGGTGAATGAGAGGGTAGGGTCTATGTAAGTGAAAAGACAGAACTGGGTTTCAATTACTTTCCTTTTTCCCAAAAAAGAAATGTTTAAAAGATCAGGAAAAATACAGATGATAAAATAGACTTAAATGTTGACTCTCAGAGTTATGAATCTATAGAGATATATTTGTCTTGGGTGAATAGTTATTAAACAATTTCCAAAATTGACTTAAATAATCTAAACATGAGATTATTTCATCATAATGATAATAACTGGCATGACATGTTTGTATAAACAGATAAATAATTCATTGTTTATAGAATACTTTTTTCCTTCTGTTCTTTGTGTAAGGAAATGTTTATTTTTATAATTTCATAATAAAACTTTTTTAAATTTAAAAGAATTTTTTAATGAAGCTTATTAGACTGGACAACATCTTTGGTTCTTTTAGCTTTATATCTAGAAATTCTATGGATTTTTTTCCAAGGGGATCAACCAACAAATGTAATAAAGTTATTAACTTTGTGACAGGCATTGCTGCCAGAAACTGGTGACACAAATACAATTAATTAAATAATTTCTATTCACAAGGATCCTACATTCTAATTGGGAGGCTACAAGGGCACAAAAAATGAATAAAAAACAAATACAATAGTTGTATTTTACAAGATGGTTGGAGATGGAGAGCACTAAAAGTGGAAGGGATAAAGAAAAACTTCATAGGGAAGGCCGTATCTAAGCTGGTTTTTGAAGGAAGAAAGGTATTCTATGAAGCAGAGGTAGGGAAGGTTTATATTCTAAACATTAGCCTAGAAATAGCCAATGAAAAAGAATGAAGATGGGACGGGGGTGTTATGGTTAAGGAACAGAAAGATGGCCAATTTGGCTGATTCACAGAGTGTGGGAAAATGAATAAAATGCAGTGAAGTTAAAAATAGATAAACTAGGACTAGGTTGCAAAATGATTTAAAAGCTAAACAGTTTATATTTAATCTAAGAAGCAGTAGAGCACCATTTGAGTTGAATGAGTAGAAAGGTACCATGATCAAATCTGCAAAATCCTTTGGCAAAAGTATCCTTTGGATAGATTGGAATGGAGAGAAAGTTAAGATAAAGAGATTCATTTGAAAGCTATTGCAAAACTCTAGAGATTCAGCAACTTAAAGAGATATAAGTTGTGAGGGAGATCAAGAAGTTAAGGAACAAGGTTACTAGAAGAATGGAGGTATCTTTGACAGAAGGGGAAGTTTGGGAGTAAAGGGTTTAGAAAGAAAGATAACAAATTCCATTTTGAACATGCTGAATTTGATGTATCTTTGGAACATGTAGTTTGAAATGCCCAATAAGCAAGTGGTAATGAGGACTGAACCTTAGGTCCTAGCATAGGTTATCTATTTCTTTTTATGTATATATCAATTTGAGTCATTTTCATAGAAATGATAAAACCAATGGGAGCTGGTGAGGTCTCCAAGAAAAAATGTAGAGAGAGGGGAATGGGGTGTCCTAAGAAAAAGCTTCGGGGAGTATGCATAGTTAGGGTATAATAAACTACTTTATAAATCTCTATCACATATTATTATTGCAAAATTGAACTGCATTAAGTACATGTAAATCTCAAAACTTAATGCCCAACTTGATTTCAAAAGTCAAAGGATCATTTCAACTAAGTCATTTAAATAATTGTACCATGATCTCAAAGAATGCACAGGATAAAGCCAAATAAAGTTTTTCCATATTTATTCTTATTTAATCCTCATAAGCAATCCTGTGAGATATGTACTACTGGCATGATTTTGTTTATTATATAGATAAGAAAATTAATGTTCAGAAAGACAATGGTTTGCCTGAAGTTACAAAACTACCAAGTGTCAAGAGGCAGTTTTCAAATCTGTGCATCTCTTGCTTTTTAAATTACATTGTTCTGCCTTTCCAAATGGTTTAATAATAGCTGTAATGTGTCTTTTTTTCAAACAGAATAAGGATGGGATTATTAGTATGTTGAATATAGTTGAAATTATTTGTATGCACAGGCATATGATTTTACTTAGAATTAATGGCTGAATACTTACTTGGGCAAGTTAAGAGACAAATTACTAATTTATGTCCCCACACACTAAATTGTCTTCATTGCTTCACTCAACTCTCTCTTGGATTTTAGCTATCACCTTCCATGCAAATTAATTTAGGTGTGTATTTTCAAACAGCAAGAGGAGATGATATTGAAACAGTTTTGGAGAACAGTTAGGGATTTCCAAAAAGTAGATTCTATACAATTCTATATCATAGAGGGCTTTGAAAATGTTGAGGCATCTGGATTCCAATCAAAAGACAATGAAGAGTCATGGATGATTTCTTGAATATAAAAGTTGAAGTGATCAGAACTGTATAAAAGTAATATTAATCTGGCATGGGAGAGAAGGAAATGATAGCCTAGAAAAGGTAATTATCCTACTGATGGCTTAGGACTGTGACTTTTTGTCAAGGTTCTAAGAGCCTTGTTTTCATTTTAATTCTATGATGTTAGCCTTATAATTCAGATCCTAACCCTATAATTTTTTTTGTCTTCAGGAAAGGTAGAATCAAAACCTCTCAAAACAAGTGATTATCTTACCTTTTTATTAAAAATTTTGAGTTCCAAATTCTATCTCCCTGTCCCTCTCTTCCCTTTCCCCTCCATGAGCAGGTAAGCAATCAGATATAGATTATGCATGTACAGCTATGTAAACATTTCCATATTAGTTATTTTATACATGAAGAATTGAATAAAGAGAAAAATGAAAGAGTGAAAAATAGCATGCTTCAGGCTGAACTCAATATCAGTTCTTTCTCTGGAAGTGGATACTGTGCTTCATCATTAATCCTTTGAGATTGTCTTGGATCATTGTATTGTTAAGAATAGGTAAGTCATTTACAATTCTTCATTTACCAATATTGCTGTTACTATGTATATTATTCTGGTTCTGTTCACTCCATTATGCATCATTTCATAAATGTTTTTTCCAGGTTTTTCTGAAATTATCCTTCTTGTCATTTCTTCCAGCACAATAATATTCCATCACAAACATATACCACACCTAGCTGAGCCCAGTCACCACAAAAAGAGCTGTTATAAATATTTTTGTATAAATGTCATTTTCAATGTTTTTGATGTCTCTGGGATATACACATACTAGTGATATTGTTGAATCAGAGTTTTGTCTTTGGGCTTAGTTCCAAATTGCTCTCCAGAATGGTTGGATCAGTTCACTACTCCATCAATAATGCACTGGTGTTCCAGTTTCCCACATCCCCACCAACATCCAATATTTCCTTTTTTTGTTATATTAGCCAATCTCATCTGTATAAGATGGCATCTCAGAGTTGTTTTAATATACACTTCTCTAATTAATAGTGATTTTGAGCATTTTCATGGGATTATAGGTAGTTTTGATTTATTTGTCTGAAAATTGCCTATTCATATATATATAATTGGTGAATGACTCGTATTTTTATAAATTTGACAGCTCTCTATTTATTTAAAAAATGAGGCCTTTATCAGATATACATGTGAAATTCCCTCTCTCCCCAGTTTTCTATTTTCCTTATAATTTTGTTTGCATTGGGTTTATATGCTCAGAAATTTTAATTTTATATAATCAAAATTATCCATTTTACATTTTGTAAAGCTCTATTTATTTTTTTTTTGGTCTTTTTTTTTCTTATCCATAAATCTGATAAACCATTCCATGCTCTTTTAATTTGCTTATGGCATCACTTCCTATGTATAAACCATGTGCCTGTTTTAATCTAATCTTGGTATATGATGTGAAATAACTTTTATTTTTCTCCACTTATTGCTATGGCTAATATTTCTAGTAATATATTAAGTAATAAAAGTAATAATGGGCATCCTTAGTTAACTTCTGACCGCATTAGGAAGGCTTCTGTCTTATTCCCATTACAGATAATACTTGCTGATGGTTTTAGATAAATATTACTTATCATTTTAAGTCATCTTAAGGTAAGCTCTATTTATTCCTATGCTCTCTAGTGTGTTTAAGAGGAATGAGTACTTACCCTTTGACCCAGCAGTGTTTCTACTGGGCCTATATCCCAAAGAGATCTTAGAGGAGGGAAAGGGACCCACATGTGCAAGAATGTTTGTGGCAGCCCTTTTTGTAGTGTCTAGAAACTGGAAACTGAAGGGATGCCCATCAATTGGAGAGTGGCTGAATAAATTATGGTATATGAATGTTATGGAATATTATTTCTCTGTAAGAAACGACCAGCAGGACGATTTCAGAGAGGCCTGGAGGGACTTGCATGAACTGATGCTGAGTGAAACGAGGAGAACCAGGAGATTATCATGCACAGCAACAACAGTATTATATGATGATCAATTCTGATGGACATGGCTCTCTGCAACAAAGAATTGTCTCAAACCAGTTCCAGTTGTTCACTGAAGAAAACCATATACACCCAGAAAGAGGGACATGAAATATGGACCACAACGTAACATTTTCATGATCTCTATTGACATTTGCTTGCATTGTGTTGCCTTTCTCTGATTCTTTTTTTTTTTTTCTTGTAGATAGGATTTTTCTTGCATAACTTCTCAAGCATTTCAACATTATTAACATGTAGTGGACTTCCTGCCATCTAGGGGAAGGGAGGGGACTGGGGGTAAAATTTGTATTGGAAAGCTTTGTAAAGATCAATGTTGGGGAACTACCCATATATATGTTAAAGAAATAAAAAGCTTTAATAAAAAAATAAATAATAAAAAAAGGGAAAAAAAAGAGGAATGAGTACTGAACTTTGTCAAAGGCTTTTTTTCCCCTGAGGCAATTGAGGTTAAGTGACTTGACCAGGGTCACACAGCTAGGGAATGGTAAGTGTCTGAGACCAAATTTGAACTCAGGTCCTCCTGACTTCAGGGCTGGTGCTCTATCCACTGTGCCACCTAGCTGCCCCTGTCAAAGGCTTTTTGTGCCTCTATTGTGATACTCATATGATTTGTCTTAGTTTTTTATTGATGTGGTCAATTATGTTAATAATTTTCCTAATATTGAACCAGCCTTGCATTCCTGGTATAAAACCTATCTGATTATAGTGTATGATCTTTGTGATATATTATTATATTTTGCTAGTATTTTATTTAAAATTTTTATATTAATATTCATTAGAAAATTTAATTTATTATTTTCTTTCTCTGTTTTGACTTTTCTAGGTTTAGGAATCAGCATCATATTTGTGTTGAGAAATGAATTTGGTAAGACTTTTTTCATCTGTATTTTTCAATACTTTATATAGTATTGGAATTAATTGTTCTTTAAATGTTTGGCAGAATTAGCTTGTGAATCAATTTGTTCCTGAGGACATTTTTCTTAGGAAGTTCACTGATGGCTTATTCAATTTATTTTCATAGTACTGGGCTATTTAAGAATTGTATTTCTTCTTCTGTTAACCTGGGTAATTATATTTTTGTAGATATCTATTAATTTCATTTATATTGTCAAAGTTATTGACAATAGAGTTGGGCAAAATAATTCCTAACAATTGTCTTAATTTCCTCTGAACTAGTAGTGAATTCAGCCCTTTCGTTTTTGAGATACTAATAATCTGGTTTTCTTCTTTCCTTTTGAAATCAAATGAGCCAAAGATTTAGCTATTTTTTTCATAAAATCTGCCTCTAATTTTATTTATCAGCTCAATGGTTTTCCTATTTTCATTTTATTATTCTCTCCTTTGATTTTTTTAGGATTTCCAATTTGGCGTTTAACTGGAGATTTTTAATTTATTCTTTCTTTAGTTTTTTTTCTAGCTCAATTAATTTTTTCTCCAGTGTTTTATTTTCTCTATTTTATTGAAGTAATCAATTAGAGATATACATTTCCCCCTACGTACTGCGTTGGCTTCATCCCATAAATTTTGGTATGTTGTTTCATTGTTGTCATTTTATATAAGAAATTATTGATTCTCTGATTTGTTCTTTGACCCACTTATTTTTTAGAATTAGATCACTTAATTTCCAACTCATTTTTTTTTTTTTTTTTGCTTTTTGCTGAGGCAATTGAGGTTAAGTGACTTACTCAGGATCACACAGCTAGGGAATGTTAAGTGTCTGAGATCCAATTTATTTTTAAGTTCTTTCTTTTTCCATTATTGAATGCAGTTTTTATTGCATTGTGATCTAAAAGGAAGCATTTATAATTTCTGCTTTTCTGCATATGGTTAAACTTTTAAAGATTCTAAGGAATAGTAATCTCATAATTTTCCAGAAACTTCTTTCTATTAACCTTTACATTGAAGATTGCATATTTTAAAATGACCATTTTGTTATCCTCTACCTTTCTATTCTTGTGCCAAATAACTCCAATATATTTTAACTTCCCTTACTGTTTCTATTTTCCATATCAATGTTCTCTGGTCAATATTCTTCAATTTTTCCAAACCTTTATTAAAATGTGAACTCTTAGACTACATACACCATTCCAAAAGAACCAAACCAGGACCTGGCTTAGTGGAAGGATATCTTTTGCTGCCTTTGTATGTCGCACACAAGTACTACTATCAATTGTTTTTTAACTAAAGGAGGCCACTGCTAATGTGTATTGATCTTATGGTTCATTTCAAAGGCTGATGGGGTGAAGTCATCCAGTTTCCTTTTATGTTCTATTGTAATAATACCAAGTAGAAAGGATTCAGATATACACTGGATGAAAAGTATTTTATGCTGATTTGATAGAAGGAAACTTTGATAGAAGAGTGACAGAATAAAAAATAATCTTTCCAACCTTTTTTTATTCCATTCTTGCCTATACCTCAACTCTCTTTTATACCCCCTTTCTAAAAATAAAAAATTCAATTAGAAAACTGTGAATTTAACTTGAATTTCATAATACATATCATTAATGCTTTTTAATGAAACCCAAAGATTCTATAATCACAGAACAGCATCTGAATGAATACAAATCCAAAGGTATATCCAAAGAATATCTAAACCACTAAATTTATACAGAAAGTCCATGAAAAATCTGGTCCACATCTTCAGATTCTCTGACCTTGTAGCAAGGCTCAGATCAATATATTGCATTCTCTCATATGCCAGAAAAGTAAATAAGTAGTTTAAAATGACACTAACTTTCTGATGCTCTGATAGCTGATGGCATTACCTGTCCCTGGCACTAAGAGATCAGTGATAACAAAGAAAAGTAAATGGGATGTCTTACAGAGTTGCTACAGCAAATATCAAAACAGAATAAAACCAAGAAACAGAATGAACCCTCTAGAAATTATACAGTGGCCTCATTCATTTTTATGCAGCTTTTTTTCTATTTTCCATATGTAAAATCTGAATGACTATATTAGATGTAATTGACCTCAGGATCATAAAGAGAGCCAGAAGAGACTGTGGAATTTCATTTTTCTTCTCTGTTGAAAGTCACTAGATCATTGTGGCCCCTTTCCCTGGGCTCTTGGAATCTCCATTTTAAAGAAAAGTGCACAGGTCAGTCATATTCACTCTTTTATTACATGGAAATCTCTGTTCCTGACTCTTTGGACACAATGTCACTTCCCCTTCTCCCTTCCCTGACTTTTCTGCTTCCTTTTGTGTTGTCTTTCTCCTTCCCCAGATCCTTACTGTCAGGGACTATCTTTCTTTCTATTTGTACTTGTATTTCTATCACTTAGTACAGTATTTGGCAGATAATGTTTAATAAATGCTTGATGATTTTACTTGACTATAGAGACTATTTAAAGAGAAGGGTTGAAAACAAGAACATCAAATTGGAAAACATGCCTTTGGATAGTTAAATTCCGTGTGTGGGGACAAGAATTCGAGTTTAGTGGTAGTACCAAGAAAAAAAAAACAATTATGTGAAACTTAGTAATTAGAAATTAGGAAGTCTATGTCTAGGATCTTTACTAGAAAGACTTTAGATGGGACAAATGAACTCCGATAATCCATTAGCCTCTTCAAACGTTATAATCCCAGTTACTTATAAGCATAGCAATGGCAAATAAATTAGTGAAAACTGTACTGGAGAGTTTCTATATACTACCCTAGGCATGTGCCTCATAGCATATGATTAGCTTAGTGTCTAAAACATAGTAGATGCTTAATAAATTCACGTTGATGTATTGACAATAGCTATTTGGTGTTTGTTAAAAATTATTTGAGGATAAGGACTATGTCTTACTTAAAAAAATATTTTGTAGTGCTAAGCATATTCCTAAATAATTTAGTGTCTGTTTGTTCAGCTGAAGATTCTGATGTGATCAAGCTCTTAGAATTGTTCTAAATGTAAAGACCACAACATCAGAGTCAATCATTTCAGTTTTCTCTCAGTTTCCTTCATTTGCCTCTCTGGAAATAGACAAGACTTTGTAGAACTCGGTCAGAAAACAGACCTGTTAGGTGGAAGGGCTAGCTTATCAAGGGGAAAAAAGGAAATAACATTAGTCTGGCTTACTCTTTTGGTGGCTAGGTGGTACAATAGGTAGTATTTTGAATCCTGCTCAGATACTTTTGATTTTGAGCAAAGGCACTTAACCTCTATGTGCCTCTGTTTCCTTATCTGTAAAAAGGGGAAAATAACAGCACCTGACTTACAGGATCATTGTGAGGATCCAATGAGTTGCATGTGTAAAGTATTTTGCAGATCTTAAAGTGCAACATTAATGCTAGATTTCATTATTATTATTATTATCATTGATAAAGCCATACATAAAGAAACAATAGGAACCTTTGGGATGGAGAAAAGATAGTTAAGAATCAATGGCATAAAATTTTGAAAAAGAAGACCCAAGAAAAGCTTTCAACAGTTATATTCTAAAGATAAACCAGCTAAAATTAGTTTAATATGGAAGAAAAGAAATCTTATGAAGAGGCTAACATGGATGCACAGGGAATTCATCAGCAAACTCAGATTAAAACACACACACACACATAATTAAAGCAAAGTCTGACTGAGGAAAAATGAACAAGAATAGTTCTGTAAAGATTGTATAAAGAGTGCTAAAATCTGCTTCTCTTTTCTTTTTCAAAAAGAAAAAAAACCCTATTTAATGCAAAAAAGGCTGGATTCAAGTTTAAAAGATGAGTTTAAATTCTAGCTCTGTCAGTTAACTTCTCTAGACCTTAGTGTTCTTATTTGTAAAATAAGTGGATTTGAATTAGATGAGCTCTAAAGTCTATGAACTTGTGAGGCTCTCATCATGCTCTTTTAGAGTTTGTCAAAGATAAAGAAAATACTGGGTTGACCCGATTTGTACCTCAGAATTTTTCTTTGCAAGGGAAAATTTAAAAAAATAATTCAGGTATAGATTATAGAATCCTACAGACTGAAAATCTAAAAGGGATCTCAAGAAGGAAAGATATAAAGAGATGTTTTTTTTTTTTAACATTTTTAATTTATGGAATAAAACAAGCACTTCTGTAACATAGTATAATTTTAAAAAAAAGATGATTGCATATGAAACTGCAAGTCCATTATGTGCAACTTGCTATTCCCTTTAAACATATAAAATTATCATGTAAATCTTTTTTTCTTTCCATCCCCACTTTTTAAAAAGGGTATTTCTTCATAAATTTCTAAGTCTGTGATTTGAATTTCTCCATTTTATGTATGTAATCTCTACTGCCTTATCTTCATGTATTTTTATGTTTGGCTCACAAAGGCTCCTTCCCATAAAGGATACAAGGATAACAAAATGGAAAGGGTAACCAAATAGCAGGCAGGCTTCATTAATCACAAAGGTTCTTAAAACTTCAATCCATGAACCTGATTTGGTTTGATTTTTAGTATATTTAAATATACTTGTTTTCCTTTGTACTTTTGTACTTTGTAATTTCCTGTGTACTTTTCTAAAGTACTTTGTACTACCAAAGGAGTCCATGGTCTTAAAAAAATTGTAAATCCTTGAATTATCACTTGTCTACTTTGCAATACAATTATAAGATATATATAAGGGCCATATATATATATATATATATATATGTAAAAATATAAGGACATTTTGAATTTGTGTTTGGTCATCTGTATTTAATCAGAGGAATATATCTATATATATGTGAGACAGTTTGATGTAGTGGAGAGTCAGGCAATAAACAGGAAAACCTGGGTTCAACTGCCCCTCTGACATAAAATGGAGCTGTGACCCTAGGGTAATCAATTAACCTCTCAGCATCCCCAGGCAATTCTCTAAGATTAAGGGTTCTTAGCCTATTTTTATCATAGACATTTTAGGAAGTTGTGTTTGTCCTTCATTCTTTTTTTTTATTCCATTTTATTTTATTTTATTTGCATAACATGTGTGGGTAATTCTTCAACAATAACCCTTACATAGCTTTCCACTACAAATTTTTCCCCCCAACTCCCCACCCCTCCCCTAGATGGCAGGATATCCACTACATGTTAATTATGTTAAAATATTGGCAAATCGAATATATGTATACATATTTCCAAACTTATCATTGTTGTGCAAGAAAAATCTTATCTACACAAACGATATATCAGATAAAGGAAACACAATGTAAGCAAACATCAATCAAGGAGTATGAGAATGTTATGTTGTTGTCCTTCATTCTTGACATCAGGGAGATGATGTCCTGACTTGCAAGTGAATGGAATTTAAGTGAGGAAAGTTGTACAAAAAAAGTCACTAAACTCACTTTCTCCTCTGCAGCCATGAATGGGGAGGAGCCCTGACCAACATGCCTTTGATAACTAAGAGATGCACTAGTGTTTTAATCACTGATGCTCAATCCCTGTCTTTTGCAAGACTTCATTTACTGCTACTTCATATATCCAAATAGTTGACATATCTTATCGTTTTAACCTTCACAACATCTTTCCTACATGTCCCTACCTTCACTCACATAGCCAACATTCTAGTATTGACTCTCATCATTTCTCCTCTAGACTACTGCAATAGTCTCCTAATTGGTTTCCCTGCCTCCAGTCTTTTCCCAACTCTAGTCCATCATCAACTCAATAGAACTATTAAAACTTATTGAGCTGGGGGAGGGAGGGAGGTGACATGGTCAGACTACTGCTTTAGGAAAATTACTTTGGCCTTTGTAAATACAGTGAAGTCTATGGACTATATTTCAGAATAGTATTTGAAATGCATAAAATAGTATACATAGGACTAACAAGAAAATCAATTATATTGAAATACCTTTATCAAAATATTCTTAAAAACAAGTTCATAGATCCTAGGTTAAGAATGCCAGCTCTGAATATAATAAAGATGGCAATACTACCTAAACTAATTATCTATTTAGTGCTATACCAATCAAACTCCCAAGAGATTATTTAACTGACCTAGAAAAAATAACAACAAAATTCATCTGGAAAAACAAAAGGTCAAGAATTTCAAGGGAATTAATGAAAAAAAATGCAAATGAGGGTGGCCTAGCTGCACCAGATCTAAAACTATATTATAAAGCAGTGGTCACCAAAACCATTTGGTACTGGATAAGAAATAGAGTAGTGGATCAGTGGAATAGGTTAGGTTCACAGGACAAAATACTCAATGACAATTGTAATCTAGTGTTTGATAAACCCAAAGACCCCAGTTTTGGGGATAAAAACTCACTATTTGACAAAAACTGCTGGGATAATTGGAAACTAGTCTGGAAGAAATTAGGCATTGACCCACACCTAACACCATATACCAAGATAAGGTCAAAATGGATTCATGATCTAGGCATAAAGAATGATATTATAAACAAATTAGAACAATGTAGGATGGTTTACCTCTCAGACCTGTGGAGGGGGAAGGAATTTGTGACCAAAGAAGAACTAGAGGTCATCATTAATCACAAAATAGATAAGTTTGACTATATCAAGTAAAAAGTTTTTGTACAAACAAAATGAATGCAGACAAGATTAGAAGGGTAGCAGTAAACTGGGAAAATATTTTTACATACAAAGGTTCTGATAAAGGCCTCATTTCTAAAATATATAGAGAATTGACTCAAATATATAAGAATTCAAGCCATTCTCCAGTTGACAAATGGTCAAAAGATATGAACAGACAATTTTCAGACGAAGAAATTGAAACTATTTCTGGTCACATGAAAAGGTGCTCCAAGTCACTATTGATCAGAGAAATGCAAATTAAGACAACTCTGAGATACCACTACACATCTGTCAGATTGGCTAAAATGACAGGAAATGATAATGATAACTGTTGGAGGGGATGTGGGAAAACTGGGACACTGATACATTGTTGGTGGAACTGTGAACGGATCCAACCATTCTGGAGAGCAATTTGGAGCTATGCTCAAAAAGTTATCAAACTGTGCATACCATTTGACCCAGCAGTGTTTCTACTGGGCCTATATCCCAAAGAGATTTTAAAGGAGGGAAAGGGACCCACATGTGCAAAAATGTTTGTGGCAGCCCTTTTTGTAGTGGCAAGAAACTGGAAATTGAAAAGATGCCCATCAATTGGAGAATGACTGAATAAATTATGGTATATGAATGTTATGGAATATTATTGTTCTGTAAGAAATGACCAACAGGAGGATTTCAGAGAGGATTGGAGAGACTTGCATGAACTGATGCTGAGTGAAATCAGCAGAACCAGGAGAACATTATACACAGCAACAAGACTATACGATGATCAATTTTGATGGACATGGTTCTCTTCAACAATGATATGATTCAAACCAGTTGTTCAGAGATGAAGATAGTCATATACATCCAGAGAGAGGCCTGTGGGAACTGAGTGTGAACCACAACACAGCATTTCCCGCTTTCTGTGAATATTTCCATGCATTTTGTTTTCCTTCTTAGGTTGTTTTTTTCTTCTTCTCTTTCTAGATCTGATGTTTCTTGTGCAGTAAGATAACTGTATAGATATGTATACATGTATTGTATTTGTCATATAATTTATCCTATTTAGCATGTATTAGATTACCTGTCATCTAGGGGTGGGGGGTGGGGGGAAGGAAAGGAAAAGCTTGGGAAAAAAAGTTTTTTTGCAAAGGTCAATGTTGAAAGGTCACTCATATGTTTTGTAAATAAAAAGCTTTATTAAAAAAAAAAAGAATGCCAGCTCTAAGACTGTTAATCACAGAACAGTTGCTGATTTACATTAATAAGGGAAGATCCATTTCAAGGAATCAGGGAATTAAGATGAGATCATAAGTATAATAACACACACACAGAGATATCTAGTCTAAATCTGGGTTCAGACCCAGCTTGTGACACTTCCTAAGGGCTCTGTGACCAAGGGCAAATCATTTCTCAGAGCCTCCCAGATCTGCTTCAAGAAGAGAAAGTTTTCACTAAGTTTGCACACTAAGAGTTCCTCACACCAAAGAAAGCGTTTATTAAGTATCTATTATTATATGTCAGGGATTCCACTAGGCAAGAGGGATAGAAGTACAAAGAACAAGGTAATGGCTATTCAAAATAAGCTTGCATCCTAATCACAGTGTCTGACCTTAGAACAAACTATATACAAATATATTTATATGTACATAACCTTTGCAGTATTATAAAATAGTGCTTTAAGATTTGTAAAACATTGTACAAACATTTCATTTTATCCTCACAACCACCCTAGTAGGCAGGGATCATTATTATCCCTATTTTATTGATGAGAAAAAACTGAGGAATTCAGAAATGTAGTGATTTCTCTAGAGTCTCACAGCTAATAAGTGACTGAAGCTACATCTGAACTTGAATTTTTCTGACTCCAAGTCTAGCATTCTAGCCACTATAACACTTGAGTGCATTCTGTAAACATTTATTTGAACATATAAATGAATATATTGCTATTTTGTATATAAGTATATATATGCATATATATTTGTAATTTGGGTTTTTGGTATTGTATTTTATCATACTTGTATCTATGCACAGCTAGGTGGCACAGAGCATTGTACTTAGAGTCAGGAAATTTAAATCTCACTTCAGATCCTTACTAGCTATGTCCCTGGGCAAACCACTTCACCCTGTTTGCCTCAGTGTCCTCATCTGTCAAATGAGCTGGAAAAGGAAATGGGAAACCATTCTAGTATCTCTGGCCAGAAAAGTCCAAATACGGTGATAGAGTCAGACACGACTGAAAAAATGACTGATTAAACAACTCTATAAAATCAAGTCCTCAAGGTCAGGAACAATTCTCCGTATTCTGGGAAACATATCTACTACATTGTTAACAGTCAGTCAATAAACATTTATTAAGTGCCTACTATATGCCAGCCACTGTTCTAAAAGCTGGAACACGGTTTAATTCACAGAGCTGCCACTCAATTGTTTGTTGATGACTATGACAACAATTTTCTGGAATTCATTATTCTTTTCCTTTCTATGCACTTAATCACATCCAGTAAGGATGTTATTGATTTTCCTCTGAAATGACTCAGATTGAGGCAGGAAAATGTCAATGTGTAAGAGAGTAGTAAAAAAAACAAATTAACTTTGGGAATGAACACTAAGTTATTGTTCTACCTCAACCTTCCCTAAGCAAAAAAAGTACAATGCCTCTTTTCTGTAAATAGCAGCTTTCTGAATTTCAATACTCTTTCTCATTAGAAAGATTGTCATCTTGAAAGCTATGTTTACCGATAAAATTAAAATTTAAAAAAATCCACTTGGAATAGAGTAAAATGATTCAGAGGGTGTCCCCCATCCAAAGCAAGAGGTTAAAGACTCATAATGAACCTCTGATTACCAGTTTGAGGTTTGGGGATATTTTCAAAAAGCCAGAGAGACCCAGGTGAATTGAAATACAATCCAGATTTGCTTATTCCTATCAACAAAGGGGATAACTGGTGATAACCATATTTGGTATTTTAACAAAACCTACCATGGAGAACTAGTTCTTAAGGTCATAGAATTAGACTTGGGAAAAATTTAAAGCTCAATATAACCAAATTCTTTCATTTTATAGATGAAGACATTGAGGGGGAGAAGGAAAGTGAAGCATCCAATGTCCTATAGCTTAAGAGACAAGACTCAGGTTTTAAGCCAGTGCCCCTGCCTCCGAATCTTTCATTCTTTTCTATGTATATGAATATTTTCATTTTGTAGCAATGCATATTTATGTAGTATTTTAAGGTTTACAGAGGACTTTTTAAAAGATAACTATAAAAGATACATAGTACCAAATATTCATAATCCCCATTTTATAGACAAAGAAATACAGTTTCTCAAGATTTCAAAGCTACTCAAAGAGAACCAGAATTAGAATCCCCAACATTTGCTTTCTAATTCAGGGCTCTGTCTGTTTACCCTGTTGGTGGTGATAGTAGTTAGGAAATTCAAGTTTCAGATACTATGTAAAAGTGAATTGTTCGTATTATTCTTAATTCTTTGATGGTTAGGAATAGCATGGAAGGCATTAAATCTTTAACACAACCATTCTCTTCTTGCACCAGTCATTCATTGCCTGTCATTGATAAAAATTATTCAGTAGGGAAATTAACATTTAATGCACCAGAAAATGAAAGAATAGAAGCGAGGGAGAAGAGGCAACTCTGTGAGCTTTTATTTCTCCTCTTAGCCTGAGTAATACAATTCTACTCTTGAACTAGAAATGAAATGGATTAAGACAGCCTTTTCTGAAGACATGAAGTAACCCATGTCCTCCTCCTCCCCAGGAAGAAAATATTGAAGGGCAAATACCATCTTGCTTCTCTGTAATTACCAATCATTGGTCTTTTTTTTGCTCTGAGTCAATGCAATGGAGGGGGAGAAGGACAACCAGCAGAATAAGTTTAACCCTTTACCCATATGGCAACTATCATGCCCCATCTTTGTCTTCTCTATCTTTGCTAAACATTTTAATTTCCTTCAAGTCATCCTCAGATGGTATGTTTTCAAAGCATCTTTCAGCAACCTATGAATGTCACAATACATTTTATTTTAGATTTCATTCCTCATAAATACTTTATCATTCTGGTATGGAAAAGACAATTCCTTTTATCATGAATCAAGTGGCTCCTTTTTCCTTTCCCTGACAGCTAGAGTGAAGTAAATAGTGATAGCCACTCTCTTTTTCTTTCTCTGTCCTTCATTTTTTCCCCGTTTCTGAACTAAAGAGGGGAAAAAGAGAAAGGGCAAAGACCACTTGTGAAGTCCTTTTTTAATGTTCTAAGAGTCCAAGTATCAGTATTCATTTTATCTGCTGCACTCACCCAGAAAGATAATAGACTCAGATACCACACTGTCATCAATCCTTATGCCACATTTGATCCTTTGATATCTGTGGTGAGAATATAAAATTGAGTTTCCTCTTCATCATAAAACTTCCTTAGATCTTGCCAAACCACACCAGGTTTAAGATTAGGAGAAGATTCTTTGATATCATTTTGGTTTTTGATTTAAAGGTTTTGAGTCAAGTCAAAAAATCCCAAGATTCCCAGTATCTCAGATATGAGCAAAGAATAGTCTTTTACTTCTCTTTTTTATACCCAGATTGGTTACCTGAGATATTATTGCTCTTGCAGAGCTGAGTGGCAAAAACTCATCATCCCACTTATAGTTTTCTGAATATAACAGCAAAGTCTTTTTTTTTTTTGCCTCAGCTATGCTCTATTACTCAGAATTATACTCATATTTAATGCTCATCATCATGTATTGGCATATTGGATTAGAGAGCTGACATCAGCACCAGGAATATCTGGGTTCAAGTCCTACCTTTGACATATACTCTCATATAATGAATCATTCAATATCTCAATGTTTTAAATAATTCTGTAAGATCATAAGTTGTGGAGAAGATGGTGATCTGCATTGGTATTGACAGAATCCTTACCTGGAAGTTACCTATACCAATGGAATCATATAAATACACTCTATCCATCAGCTAGCACAATGGATAGTTGCAACCATTTATTGGTTTTCACTTAAATTAATACTGATGACTTAGAACATCTCTCTCTTCCTACATCTAGAAATTCTAGATGGTACAGTGTATAAAGAACTGAATCTAAAGTGAGGAAAATCTGGGTTCAAATCTGGCTCCAGGCACTTATTAGATGTGTGACCCAGTGCAGATGCAGTTTGCCTTACTTTCCTTAACTGTAAAAATGAAGATATAATAGCATGTATCTGGCACTAATGAGGATCAAATGAAACAATATTTTAAAGCACTTAGCATAGTTCATGGCATATTAATGCATATTCCATTCTTTTCCCCCTTCCTTAGAAATAGGAGCAACTGTCATGTATGTGTAATCTATAGGAGGGGTAAGGGGACAAAATAAGGAGCACATAATAGGTGCTTAATAAACATCTGTTGATTGATTGATACTATAACAAAAGCTTGTTTTTACTTTAACTCACTTCCCCCCAATGGAAGAGTAATATTTAAGATCACTTTGCAAAACTCATTTAAAGGAAAATAAAGAATATTTACATACTTGGAAGGATGAGAGAAAGGCCATTGTTTGTGATGCAGTCGATAAAGTATCTTTGCTCATGCAAATTCCCTTAGAATTCAAAAGGGAATTCTGAGGTCATCAGGTGTAACTCTACCTAAATCACAACTTCTCTCCAAAAACATCACTGTTGAATGATCTTCTAGTTTAAGATATAAACAGATATCCAATGGGATGGAATACAACAATATACCCAAAGAGCCCATTCAGTTTTTCATACATTTTGAATAGTTAGGTAGCTCCTTCCTATGGAGCTAAAATCTGGCTTTCTAAAACTTGTATTCATGGACCCTAGTGCTGACCCAGTGGGGAAAAATAAACCAAATTTCTTCTTAAATCCTTCACATGTTTGAATATAGTTCATGTTATAAATGCTTCTCTCCCTAAGGAAAATCTAATAACCAAAGTTCTCTTAGACATTCATTATATAACGAGTTTGGATCCACTCTTCATTTGGTTACTTTCTATGTTCCAGCATCTCAATGTCTCCTCTAGCATATGGTATCTATAACTGAACATAAGATTCCTGATTTGTCTAATGCAGCTAAACCAGGACAAAGAATTGTAGTGCATCAGCAGGAATTGGTTAAGGGTTTACTCACCCAGGACTGCTAAGGTCATCAGTAGTAGCTAAGGAACTTAATGACTTGACTTGACATGAAAGCTTCCAAAAGAAAATCAAGCTTCTGAGGTGTAGTTTCAGCTTGGACAATGCATCAACTCCATGGCACTCCCTGAATTTTGGTTTCAGTTCATCTAAGCTCATTAATTTGATCCCATTAAGATTAGTTAGGTCTTTTTCTCAGCAAATCTTAGATTTTCCATTTTAAAAAAATGTTTTGTCCTATTTTCCCTATTTTGAGGATCCTTTTCCTCTGCAGATGACAAAACTGCCTAAAATTACCATTGCTATTCTCTCAATCTATCAAAAGCTTTCAAGACTCAATTTAAGAAGTTTTCATTCTTCCATTAAGATTTCTAATTTCTAGTTTCCAAACTCCCAAACTTACAATCAATTGCTAAACTTTGATAACCAGTACTTATGTCTCTCATATACATACACAAAATGGAAGTTGGAAGGATTCTTAGAGACCATCTAGTCCAACCTATAGACTCACTAAAACATTCCTGACAAGTGGTCAAGTATCTATTTGAAGACCTCCAATGATAGAAAATTCACAGTCATTTCATTTCATATTCAGATAGCTCTGTTAGGAAATTTTCCTTAAATTAAATTGAAATATATTCTCCATAATTCAAAGTTTTATCTGTGTTTGCTTGCATATAAGAATCAACTAATAAGCAATACTTTATTAAGTACCTCTATATTCTAGGTACTGTTCTAAATATTAAGAATATTAAGACAAAAAATTAAAGGAAAAAAATCCCTTCTCTTAAGGAATTTATATTCAGTTGGAGGAGATATAATATTGGAGGAACTACTGAGAATATGACTGAACAGAAAAAGAGGTGGACCACTCCATGAAATGAAAATGAGACATAACAGATGACCAGCCCGAGTGGTATACTAGGAACTCTGAGGAACTAAAAGGCATACTCTAATTTCAGTGAATTCTCTAGTAAGGATTTATGGGAAAAAAACAGACAAAAGATCACATGGAATGCAGTCACAGGGAAGGTTTTTGACCTGCATGCAGGAAATGTCCCCCATGATGAAATCACTGATCCATAATACCAGACTGATCAATCTGGGTACTGCTTCAGGGATAGAATGCATGGGATATAAAAAAGCATTTGACATAGTTCCTCATGATACTCCAATGGGCCAGATGGAACAATGTGAATTAGAAGACAGTTCAGGTAGATAAATTCAGAATTTGACTTATGAAACTCAAACAGCATCAATTAATTATCACTGTCAACCTAGAAGAATACCCCATGAATCCCTCCTCAGCCCTGTTTTGTTCATATTTTTACCACATAGATGGTATGTTCAACAAAGATGACATACTGTGAAGGATGACTAATGTTAGAGGCCAGATTTGGGAAAGTAGCGCTAATCATTTTATGTCCAAGTCCTGGACAAAAGCCAGGTCCTGCCTTGTATTTACTTTGAATGCCCATCAGACAGGAAGCTTGGGCTATAAAACTTCATCCAATTCTAGATGATGTATTTGATTTTTTATGTTAAAATAAAAATCCAAAGATTATTTCAGTTACTTTATTGAAGCTCATAAAGGTAGCAATATCCACAAAACCAATAACTCCATTTCTGTACTGCCTCTTCACTTCCTTCAGTCAATGTGGGCTAAGGAGTATGAACATAACTAGAGATATGGAAAGACTGACTTCTTTTCAAATGAATTTCCGAGATGCCAAAGAAGAGAGCAAGATTCCCTACCCACACATTAATTGCTACTTAAAGTAGTAGATTGATACCTCCTAAAACAAAAAACAAACAAAAAAAGGTGAATCATGACTGCTTTCAGTTCCACAACTTATGTTTTGGGAGGGAGGAAAAAAGAAGTAATAACTTTTTTCTTCTGAAGAAATTTTCTTCATAGTGATTCAAAATTACTATCATATTTCATGCTCTGCTCTTCTTTCAAAATAGTTTGAAAGAATTGTTATTCCCAAGAAGAGAAAATAGGTAAGAGAGGGTCTCCATGTACAATGGTGATTCTTGGCCGCTAGGGCACTCACTCTTTGCAAGCAGCTGCTCTTTTGTTCTTAGACTCTATCATTTTGGGTGTCACAGAGCTTTTAAAACATTCACTGTAAGGAAAGTGCCCAAGCCAGATAAGGCTTCATTCTTCCATAGACTCCATTCCTGACTCTACAAAGTTTCTTCACCATCCTAGGCCATTCTTCTTTCTTACCCTACATGTTAACTGTGCTGCTGTGGCCCTCTGATTCTGCAAGTTTACTTCTTCTAAGCAGTTTATAGCACCATGGCTAGAGCCCAGAGTCAAGAGAATCTGAGTTTAAATGTGGCCTCAGACACTCCCTGATTGTGTGACTCTAGGCATGTCACTTAATTTATGAGACTTATGTCTCAATTTCTTCAACCGTAAAATGGGGATATAAAGTACCTACCTTTCAGGGATGTTCTGGAGATCTGATGAGATAATATCTGTAAGAAGCTCTTAGCACAATATCTGGCACAAAGCACAAATACTTATTCTGTTTTGTTCTTATTACCACAACATTCTTCCCTACTTCACCCTGGAAGTTCATTGTCCTTCCTTACTGCCTTTGATTATTTGATTCCTTCCAAAATCTCTTTTCCAGATTAGATTAGTCTTCATTTTTCTATAAGCACCATTCCTGGCTCTTCAGATTTTCTCCACCACCTCTCCTTGCCCCTTGCTTTTTCAGCTTCCTTTTATGTGCTAAACTCCTTAAGGGCATGAGCTAGCTTTCTACTTGTATTTGTAGTCCTAATGTTTAGCATAGTACTAACATAGAAAATGCTTAATAAAAGCTTGTTCACTTGATTTGACATGATGAAGTTTAAGGACCCCTCCTCAGAATGTTTCCAAATGTACAAAATTAAAAAAATAGGATTACAATGAAACCAATTATAAGGGAATATAATTATCAAAAATTTTTTAAAAATTTAAAGTGCCCCAAATTAAGTACCACTCCTATTTCAGATATATTCTAATAGTACCAGGAAAGAAAGGTTTGTATAGTTAATACCTCCTAAATATTACATTCTTTAAAAAAATTCAATAACATTTTGACAATGACCACCAACAAAAACATGGATGCCTTAATTCAAATTTTCTCAGCGAGATAAAAGTATCTTACACAATAAAATATTTAAATATTTAAAACATTACCTCTAATTTTCATCAGACAACTTGATATAGTAGAAAGAGAATTAGATTTGGAGTCAGAGGATATAGGTTCAAATCTCTTTACTATTTGTATGGTCTTTAACAAATGATTAAGCCCACTTAGGGCTTCACTTTCTCCACCTGTAAAAATGTAGTAGATAATTGCTAAAATCCCTAAATCTCTGACTTTATGTAACCTCAAAGGTTTTTGTGTTCCTCTAGCTATATATACACATATATGTAGATTTATAATCAAATATTTACTAGCTATAGTGTGGTTTTTATGGAAAGAACCCCAGATTTGAATAATACCCATCTTCATTACTTACTAGCTCTATAGCTGTGGGCAAAAAAAAAATCACTTCTACATTTTCTTATTTGAAAAGTAGGATACAAACATTTTTACAACCTCCCTCCCAAAGTTGCTGTGAAGAAATTATTTTATGAATTGTCAAGTTCTATGAAACCATGTACTATTCTTATAATTCCTTACGGTGTCTAACAAACTACTTGAGGCTATTGTTTGAATTCCATTTCCTAATATTCTAAATATGATGGCAATAAGTACTAACTGAATTGAATTAGAGAATAAGGGGAATGTACAATTATTTTTTTCTACTGGTATCCTATTGCTCTCTATAGCATTAGCTAAACTTTGAGCAAATAATAGAATTAGTCATTAAAATTACTAATATTATGGGAATTTGACAATCTACTCATTTTTCCTTCCCTTTAGTTTTTTAGAGAAGCCAAATTATGTCATCTCAGTGATGTCCAATTTTTAACTCATAAATGCTAGTGTCACATAAGTTTATAAGGAAAGTGAAAATGATTTTTTTGGTTTTGTTTGTATTCATTTAGACACAGTTGTTGCACAGTGGATAGAGGGTCTTGGAAATTGAACTCAGTTCTTTTTGAATTAATTTTACATGTATTAACTATGGTCAGTACCCAAGACAATTTCCTCAAATTGTAAACTCTCTAACAATTGCCTATTTGCAGTGATAAGCATTTCCTAAATAGGAGATCTTTACATCAATGAAGTAACAGATGTGAGATTCTACCAAATTATTTATTTATTTTTTTTATGAGGAAGGAAAGGAAAGAAAAGACTAGTATGCTGTTTCTCATTTTGGCTTTTACCTTTTCCTAATTTGGTTTATTAGATTAAATTTTTGTAGTGTGCTTGTAGATATGGCAAGTAAATTTTATCCAACAATGTTAATTAACACCTCAAAGAAAAGACATACAAAATTATACCCCATATATAATTTAATCAGCATCACACAGCTTCATGTTCTTCTTCTTGGGGGAAAATATTTTTACACAAATAACCATCATATCCAACTTTTTGTGCTTGATACCATAATAAAAAAACTGTATTCATGCTAACCTATATCTCTTGTGTTTTATGTGGATATGTACACAAAAAAGTTTCATCTATAAATTGAAATTATCTTTGAGCAAGATTACTGAAATTATTCTAGATAAATCATTCACTTAAAATGTTTCTATCATGAAAACATTATTGATTAATATGGAATATTATTTCTGAAGATTTCATGACTTCCTAAAAAAATGGAAGGTTCTAGCTAGGATAGAACAATATAGACAAGAATGCATTTTTCCTTCTTATTCTAACTTCTTATAGTCTTAGTTGATAAACTGCTCACCCACTGCCTACTATTTGTGGATTAAAGGATTACATATGTGAAATTGTCAGAACCAAATGGAACCAAAGGGAGTCACTTATTTGGACCCAAGTGTGCTTTGGTCCATCTATGTATCTACTTTCCCCTAATGACCATTTTCTACTCCTTCATTTACAGCTTTACTTGGATACTTAAATTTGAGGCCGCTAAAATTTCCCAAGTTAATATAACCTATTTTCCTTCTGTGTTCAGATTTTTCTTTTTTTGAATTTTCTATTGGCTCTAGAGTCTGGTGGAGAAAACTTATTTGTTAGAGACAAAAAAAAGCCCAACACCTTGATTGCATTTATGATATTACTGACCTTTTATAGGCATTGTGAGGATTTCCCTGAATACTTTCTTGTAAAGTGCTTTGAGCTTTATGGGAGGAAGGTGCTATTTAAATGCTGTGAACAACACTAAGATTTCTCTATGGAACAACAAACTGTATTTCTTGGTACTGTTCAGAGACAAGGAATGGCCAAAATAGCAAAAACAGTACTACTGGGAACCTGGAGGTAAGTGGCTGGACTGATGTTTGATTTAAGATTTCTTAGGATCTAGTTCCACATGGAAAAAAAAACATACTTATATAAAATGTTATATAAATAAGTACTCCCATAAGAACCTCAGTACATCTGTGATCTTATCAATCATAACTAGACATTGCCCATTGTTCTAAGACTTCTCATTGAGGTTTTCTCTCATGGTAGTAATTAAAACCCTTGTCGGTTCATTGGTGAGTTTTGTCAACCAAAATCTATTTGTCAGTTGGCATGGAATGTAAAGTTGAATGCAAGGATGTGGTATGTTATAATTGTCATGAGTAGTCCTATAGTGACAACTTAAAAAATTCAATTAGAAAATAGTTGGGTTCTCAAGCTTTATTATATGAAGAAAAGATAATAAGGTAGTACATAAAAAATCAACGACTCCAGATACTGACATACGTTTAAATTCTAGGCTCCCAAACAATACTATACTACTCATGCAGATGCCTTTAAATATAAAAAAGCATAAAATATAAAAAGGATTCCTTCTTTTCACAGGTCTTCCTGCAAAGTCAGTTGAGTAACATCTATATCTACAACTTCACTTTCAATGCAGGGCAATTCTACAAACACCCCTCAAGTATGCTAGGTGCTAGAGAAACAAAACAAAAAACAAAAGCCTCTGCTCTCAAGCTCACATACTACCAAGACTGAGGGTAGAGAGGATTCAATTTTTATACAGATACATAAATATAAAATATATGTGCCGATGCTCATGAAGCATTTGTCAATTTTGTCATGACATAATGAAATGTTTTAATCTTCTTTGTATTTTGTGATTGTATTGTGTTTTGCTCACTAATAGTCTACATATATAAATTCAAATAGTCATGAATACTGGGTACAAAATTCTCAAACTGTTATCCACAAATTTGTATAATGTATATCTTGGCAATCATATCTACCACCATTTAGCAATGATGGTCAGATAGAATTCTTTATTGTCCTCTACACAGGCTAGGCTCACCTATTTCTTTGAAAATGCTTTTATTCCCACCTGGAATGCCTTCTTTCTTTGTTTTGTCAATCTATTCAATTAAAAAATTCTAACCTCAAAATTAATTTAAAAAAAATTCTTTACCCACTCTTCCAAGTCCTAGCTCCTTGTACTTTCTCTATAAAGTCCCTATTGTTTCACCCAGATGGTTCTCTCCTTTCCTGACCCTCCCTAATGGCACCCCTGTGGATATTCAGCTATTACAGATGAGTCTGAAGCTTTATGACCCCATTTGATATTTTCTTGGCAAAGACTATAATATTTTGCTATTCCTTCTCTATCTAATTCTCCAGATGAGGAAACTGAGGCAAACAGCATTAAGTGACTTGCCCACAGTTACTCAGCTAGAAAGTGTCTGAGGCCAAATTTTAACTCAGTCTTCCTGACTCCAGGTCAGAACTGTAACCACTGCATCACTCAGCTGCCAATATACTCCTAGTACAGCACTATTTAGCATTTTAATACAGAATGTATAGTAATTTCTTTAATTGTTTCAATAATAATAGCTAGCATTTGTACAGCACTTACTATGTGCCAGGTACTATGTTAAGGGCTTTCCGGTTATTATTTCATTTGATCCTCATAACAACTCTGGGGGGTAGGTTCTATTATTATCCCCATTTTACAGATGAGGAAACTGAGGCAAATAGAAGTTAAGTGACATGCCCAAAATCACACAACTAATTACGCAGGGTGTGGAGAATGGATTCTAACTTAGGTCTTCCTAACTTTACATCAAGTATTCTATTTGCATTCAATAAAAATGCAAAATAATTTGGGGACAACTTATATGCATAAAAGGAGTTGGGAGAAAAGAGTGGTCATTAGAGATCAGAAAAGTCAGGAGGAAGCTTCAAAAGATGGAAACGATGTTCCTAGTATTTTTTTTAATATGGACCATCCTATTTCTGAAAAAACTTTTTCTCTACTTTGTCAGTGATACTTTGAATTCATTCCTAAATATGGACAATCTTGAATTAACATCTAAAGATGTAAGCAAATAATCAATAGTCTATAAACAATTCAAGTACTTTATTTCTTTAGTCTGTTTGAATTTGTCCTTCACATTACTATCTACCCCAAAGTATCCAGTAATCCTCTATAGTAATAGAGACCATATCAGTTTTAATATATCCTGTACCAGTCTAGACAGCACAATACACTGTTCACGTGGACACTAAATGATTCCAATGTTGATTATGGTTTCCATCATCCAGATTACTGATTAAAAATATTAATTAATAAAAAATATCACCCCAAATCCAACAATGAGCTACTCAAATCCTTTAGCCGGTGACTATATACCTGCACCAAATAGAAATGTTCTTGGTCAGAGCTTCTCTCACCTTTAGACTTCATAGGAGGTCACAGGAAAATTCCAAGCACTTAGAGGTAGATTTGTCCAGCTCTCATTCCACCTTACTATTCTTTATTGATAGCTTCTCTGTTCCTTCTCTCTCAACTTCAAATTGAGATAAATGGGTAAGCTCAAATTAGAACCTCAATACCACCAAAATTTCTGACATAAAGAAAAAAGATTACTGCTGTTCTCAGTATCTCAACTGGATCTTGACACTTTTTTGAGGAAGGGGGGGGCATAAAATTGAAGAAATTATGGATTTTCTCTTTTAAGGATTTGGGCATAACTCCTTAGTTTAACATTCACTTGACTAGTCAGATAGGAACTCGATTGGGCTGCACATAATTTTTCATGTCATGAATCTACCCAAACAGAAACTTAGAGAGAGAAATCTCAGAAGGGTTTTAAAGAGAACCAAAGGCAAAATGAATTGAGTTTCATAATATCCAGATAATTGATCAATAAACATTTATAAAATACTAACTACATGCCAGGCACTCAGATGAGGATCCAAAGACAAAAAAATGAAATTATCTTTGCTTTCAAGCATTTCTTGACCCCTTATTTTCTAAAAGCTTTTCACTATCAGAAATCTCACTACCATGATAACATGCAACTTTTCATTTAAGGCTTTGGCTAAAATAACTCTGGCAATTTGTTTTTATCAATCTATTATATTGTTTCCTTAACACCTTCTTCCATAACTAGAATTAACTGGGAACAATCAAAACACTGATAAATCAGGTCAAGAGAAGCAGCTGCCTCAATGACAGCAAGATGACATCATCAGCATGGCTTGAAACAGACTAGACAGGAAGTTCTTATTAAGATCTATATCTCTGGCTAGAGGCTTTATCTCTTGGATAAACTAAAATGATGGTTTTAATGGCCCAGAAACTCTCAAAGCTTTAAGCATCATTAAATACATTTCAGTTGAGCAATCCCCCAGAAGGAATTACATACAACTGCGAACTGTGAATGTTCACTTCCTCATCCCAAAGTATTGTTCCACTGCAGATGAGACAGAAAGAATCTATCTCACTCTGGTCTATAAGAAATTGATTTGAAATAGTAGATAAAAAGAGGGTATGGCTATATTTTTTGTCTTTTAACTTCCAGTTGAGAGAAAGGAATAATACTAAATAATCACTTTTAATTTTTAAAAGTGGCTAGCATTCTAAATTCCAGATATTCAAATATTATTGGAAGGCAAAAATGAAGGACATGAATAGGAAAAAAATAATTTGCACTATGTATCAAACATTGTGCTAATTGCTAAGAAACAAATGCAGAAAGTGTCATTCCTCTTATGTTATTACACGCTATTTCTTTGGGCCTATTATTGCAGTCTACCAAGGGTTCTTGGTGAAGTATGCAGTTGTTGATAGAGTACGGAAGAGAATGCAATGTTAGTGGAATATGCAATACTAGAAAATGAAAAAAATAGAGTCGAGAATTAGTCTGGAATTCACAAAGAATCTGGGATTTTTTGTAATACTAGGTAAAGAACTGGACTTCCAGAGAAAAAAACATCCTTGAACCATGACCCTTAATCAAGAAATTTCCTTTCTGGAACTCTGAGGAAGCATAATGTAAATATCTTTTAGTTGCGCAAAAAAGGATAAGTCAAAGATAGTTTTGTTTTGGCAGGAGTGCATCATAGCTTTACAAAAAGTGTTCTAAAAGATTACTTTTTTTTTGTAGGGAATCTATCTTTATCTTCTCTGTATATGTCTCGTGTACCTAGTTATTTACATGACACCCCCATTATAATGCACATTTCTTGAGAGCAAAGTCTGCTTTTTGTCTTTCTTTACTTCAACTGTGCTTCATACACAGCCTGGCACATAGTAAGTGCTTAAATAAATGTTGGTTGATTGACTACTGCTCTAGATGCTTTACATTTACAATATCTTTTTTTTCTTTAATTGCAACAATAAGTGCAAATGAAACTGCAATCAATTATGTTCATTTTCCAAGAAACTAAGATACTAAAATCCTTAAAACTGATTTTTACATGACAAAACAAGAAATTTACCACACTAAAAAAAGGGAAATAGATATCCAAATATCTTTCATAACTGCATATTCATAAACAATAGAATGCTACTTGTTAGGCCTCTCTTTTCCCATTGTGATTTCTATTCTACTTTTCAAAAAAGTTATATCTCAGTTTTAGGCAAAGACACCCAATGTGCTATTCAGCAACCTCCAAAAAATATATCTAGAGAATGGTAACCCATGTAGACTACAACACAATATAGTGCTTTGTACATTCTGTAGACTCTAAATAAGTGCTTGAATTTTATTAAAAACATTCAAATAGTTTACTTTTCCATTCAAAAAAGATATCTGGGATTGCCAAGAAACATTTGTGCTTAAGATAGTTTGGGAATTGGACAGAAAATGCAGCAAGTCATAGCTATTGCTTAATATTAAAATCCCCGTTTAACAATACATAATAAAAGGCCAAGAGCCACAAATTGTAACCAAATTGAAGACCCTCTTTCAAAATGCACTAGATATAGAAATACATTCACAATTAAACTTGAATTTCAAAAAATGGTTTTGAATCACTTTAATTTTCTATCATTGCATATAAAAAATAATATTCTCCAATTTGGTAAAAGCATCATGTTTGTCTAATACAACAAGATCTAATTTCATCCTGTGCAACCAAGAGAGATTTCTCTGTAACCTCTAATGATGCTTTTAAGGCTCTCTATAGTTTTGGCTCTGGTGAGTTTTGTTTTCTTATCCTCAATACATGTTGTAGATAATAGAATACATAAATCAACCCTAAACTCTTCACATAAAGCCACAGAAAAAGCTACAACTGTTCAGTACTCTGAAACTAGCATGCTCTTGAAAGGCCTGAATCAAGCTTTTGGTGATTTCTATACAGAACATTTGTAATATTTTTTTAAAAGCTCAAAAACCCAAGTTTTTCATTTTCTTGTTATGTTCTGAACTCTTTTCTCTGCAAAACTCCAAAGAGATCTTTCTTTTGCATAGATTTCCACAATTCTTTTGCAATCCCCTAATTATGCAATAACTAACTGACCTAATCAGTCCTGAAATCTGCCAAGACAAAAAAAGTGCTTTCAGAAAAGGTTCTTGGATAAAAGCAACCAAATTAAATATGCTCTCCATTATGACCTTTTCATACAGTACTTTACAAAAGATATAGAAGAACCTTAATCACTCAGTTCACTAGTTTCAAAACTTGAGTGGTTCCCAACTCCTCCACAAGAGTGTAACTATGACCGCTAATAAAAAGTACTAAAATAGTTCTCTAATAAAACACACAATAATATCCAGCTGCTCTTAAACCTCCATAGCAAAAGAGAGACACTTTGTGCTGAAGAGGTGGCCATTTAAAAAACATTATTTCAAATTAGAAGCATTAGACAAAGAGGTCATTTGGTATAACGGAAAGAGCTTTGTACTGAGTAGAGACCTAAGTTCTAATTCATCTTCACCATTTACTAATCTGTTTTTACCATGGAGCAGCTTCTAACCATTCTGGGCTTCCACTTTCCTAATTTGTAAGAGAAGAATGTTGTTCCAGGCCATCCCAAGGGTCTCTTTTATATTTAACATTCCATGACTATGATTTTTAGTCCTGATAAAATACTAAGCATTTAACTGAAGGAAGAAACCAAACATAAGCTTAGTTGGGAGAAATATAAAAATAAGGAGCATGCAAATAGTCTGAACAGTCATTATTGAGTTTTAATCCAAATCTCTGACTTGATAGGTGTAAGGACCTCCCTAAATAAAAAATCCAGTCACCAGTGCATATGGGAAGAGTCTTAGAAAGACACCTGGGGCTTTGGTGGTTAAATGGTCAAGCAGTATTTCGGAGGCTGAATTTATATAATCCAAGTCTTTCCAATGGCAAAGCTGTCTCTTTATGAAGTATGCCATACTGCTGTGTTCAAACCAGGAAAATAGCATCTTAGGGATAATGTTATTGTTAATTTGTTTCAGTCATATCTGACTGTGACCCCATTTGAAGTTTTCTTGGCAAAGATACCTGTGTGGCTTGCCATTTCCTTCTCCAACTTATTTTGAACTGATGAACAGAGTTAAGTGACTTGCCCAGATTCACACAGCTAATAGGTGTTTAATTTCATATTTGACGAGGCTTTCCTTACATTCACTGTACCACCTAGGTGCCCTAGGGATCATATATTATTCTAGGACTCATATTTTTCTCTTTCACTCTAACTTTACCATGGAAAATTATTTAATCCTTGAAAGTAAACACTTCTTTATCTATCTTAAGAAATGTTCAAGGAAAAGACTTTATAAACTGTAATGAATCATAAATTTGAGATATTATTGTGATTTTAGGCAATTTTTTTAAATTTAGGAAATAATTATGTTTAAGAATAAATATGCATTACTAATACATTATTCTTAATAAATATTATTCTTATTATACTATTCTTAATAACATACAACATAATTATATTTAAGAAAAACACATCCTTACCCATACCTAACACCACATACCAAGATAAGATCTAAATGGGTTCAAGATCTAGATATAAAGAGTGATTTTGTAAGCAAGTTAGAGGAACGTAATATAGTTTACCTCTCAGACCTGTGGAGATGGAATAAATTTATATTCAAAGAAGATCTGGAACTCCTAATTGAATACCAGATGGATGATTCTGATTATATTAAATTAAAATGTTTCTGTACAAATAAAACTAATGCAGACAAGATTAGGAGGGAAGCATCAAACTGGGAAATCATCTTTACATTTAATGGTTCTGATAAAGGCCTCATTTCTAAAATATATAGAGAATTGTCTCATATATATAAGAATTCAAGCTACTCTTCAATAGATAAGTGGTCAAGGGATATGAACAGACAATTTTCAGATGATGAAATTAAAACCATCTCTAGTCATATGAAAAGTTGCTCCAAATCACTATTGATCAGAGAAATGCAAATTAGGACAACTCTGAGGTACCACTACACATCTGTCAGATTGGCTAAAATGACAGGAAAAGATAACGATGAATGTTGAAGGGGATGTGGGAAAACTGGGACACTAATACATTGTTGGTGGAACTGTGAACGGATCCAACCATTCTGGAGAGCAATTTGGAGCTACGCTCAAAAAGTTATCAAACTGTGCATATCTTTTGACCCAGCAGTGTTTCTATTGGGCCTATATCCCAAAGAGATCTTAGAGGAGGAAAAAGGACCCACATGTGCAAGAATGTTTGTGGTAGCCCTTTTTGTAGTGGCTAGAAACTGGAAACTGAATGGATGCCTATCAATTGGAGAGTGGCTGAATAAATTATGGTATATGAATGTTATGGAATATTATTGTTTTGTAAGAAACGACCAGCAGGACGATTTCAGAGAGGCCTGGAGAGACTTGCATGAACTGATGCTGAGTGAAACGAGCAGAACCAGGAGATCATTATACACGGCAACAACAATAGTATATGATGATCAATTCTGAGGTCCATGGCTCTCTGCAACAAAGAAATGTCTCAAACCAGTTCCAATTGTTTACTGAAGAAAACCATATACACCCAGAGAGAGGGATATGAAATATGGACCACAATGTAACATTTTCAGGATCTCTATTGATGTTTGCTTGCATTGTGTTGCCTTTCTCTGGTTTTCTTTTTTTTCTTGTAGATAAGATTTTTCTTACACAACTTGTCAACTATTATTACATTATTAACATGTAGTGGACTTCCTGACATCTAGGGGAGGGGAGGGGACTGGGGGTAAAAGTTGTAATGGAGAGCTTTGTAACGATCAATGCTGGGGAACTACCCATACATATGTTATACAAATAAAAAGCTTTAATAAAAAAAATAAAAAAAAGAAAAACACATCCTTAATAATGCATTATTCTTAAACATAATTGTTTCCTGAGTTTAAAAAATTCTAAAACAATAAAAATAGCTCACATTTATATGATTCATTACAGTTTATAAAGCATTTTCTCTACATTTCTTAAGATAGATATAGGTGATTAAATAATTTGCTACCTTAAAATAGGAGTGAAAAGGAAAAATAGGAGTCCAAGAATAAATTCCAATACTCACTGCTCCTTCTTTAAGCAGTACATGATTTTATTTGTTAAAATGGGTTATGCTTTTCACCCTGAGGCTCTAAGTATTAGCAGTGCCAGAGGAAAGATATTAAATTTAGATGCAGATATAAGTAATCATAGGGAGATAATCAATGTAAATTTCTTCATGTTTTAATTTTGCAGGGACTTACTAGGCTATCTCATCCCCAATAAATCCCCAAGCCACAGAATTTTTAGGTCTGGCTTTGCCACTAACAAGTTGAATTTAAACAAGAATAGCCTTACTATAAGACTGGGTGTCAGGGGACCTTAGTTCAAACCTGCTTCTCCCACTAATTTGCTATTTGATCTTAGGTGACTTGATTCACTTTCTTGGTTTTTTTTTTTTCCCCATCTCTAAGGCCCGGTTAGGTTCCATGAAAATTAAGATTCTATGACTAAGGTAGCTTAACCTTTTTGTGTCCAGGTTCCTCTTTTTGCCAAGTAAGGTAACAATGTTCTTTCCTTTATTATCAAATAAGGAAGGTTGTGGAATCCAGATAAATAACAATACTTTGGAAAATTACAAAGCATTAAACAAATGCAAATTGTAACTCTAAAACCTAAAGAACTCAAAAGTTAACATGTAATGGAAGGAATCTCCCTTTGTTGTAAAATGCCTTGGGTGAGGTTGGATTATGTACGTTAGAGCAACTGTGGTTAGCACAATGGAACAGGAATCTGGAAATGTAGATTTAGAGGGTATAGAGCTCAAAAGACCTTTGAGGTCATTTTATTTCAATCCTCTCATTTTACAGCTGAGGAAACAGAGACTCAAAGAGATTAAGTGATTTTCCCAAAACTACATCATTTCAGTGATAGAGCTAGGATTTGATTCTAGGGCTTCAAACTCCAAAATCCAACACTGTTTCACTGCATGTTGCTATTCTCCTTTCCTTGACTTCTGTAGCCTGTTTCCTTAAGTCTAAGGGGAAAAGATTGGTCTAGGATCAAACCTTTTTTAAACTGTGGCTTGAAACTACATATGGGGGTCACATAACTTAAGGCAGGGGTCACAAAAAACTTGGTATCAGTAAAAGATATCAAATATTTTGCCAAGGTTTAATTCATTATGTAAAAATAAATAAGCCCATCCATTTCATTAGCAAATTTGCTTTAGTCTTTAATGAATGGTAAAATTATGTGAATACCAAAAATTGTTTTGAAATAAATTTCTTTATGATTTATTATCAGTGTTTGATTTGTATACTTATTTTATATACCCACATATAGTATATATATATATATATATATATACTGGGGTCATGTAAAAATTTCTTGAGGACAAAGGATTCATACATGGAAAAAGTGATAGAATTCCACACTCTGATTATTTTTTAATACTGTGCTTAATTAGGAAGCTTTGTTAAGTTATTAACTCACCTTATGCCCCTTTCTCTTGATTTTCTGCCTGGTGTTAGTGGTCTATCATTTCCTTCATTTTGTAAGAGGGCCTGAGGGACCCTCAGTTATAAGTTGCATTTGCAGGATGATAAAGGAAATACCTATTTTACTCCATATAAGATAGCACACATGATGTGGATGATTATAAAGTATTTCTGATGAAACTAAGCAGTCAAGTCACTTGCATTAAGACAGTTTTATATCACTTTTGCAGAAGTTAAGATGCAACAAAAATAAATGCAGCAATGTTTCTATGCTGCTATACTAAATTGCTTGGGGTTTTATTTTAAGGCAATTAAGATTATACTAAATTGTTATTTATTAAATTACTCCATCTGAAATTCTCAACCAACTTACCCCTAGAAATTAAAAAAAAATAATATTTCTTCATTCTTAGGGTGCTACTCTAGTGATTTAGTCCTCAAATCAGTTTAGTTTTCTGGTACGGATATCTAAGTTATAGAAGAGTAAATAGAGCTGGAATATTAGTATGTAGTTCCTCATTTACAAATAAACTAAGGAAATGAGGTAAAGTGACTTGCCCCAAATTATGCAACTAATTAATGATATAGTATCATTTTAATTTATACAATTTGGGGATATTTTTATGTTAATGGGATTATAATCTCTGCGATAAAAGCCATAACATAGTTAGAAAAAGATACAGGTATGGACATTCATTTTCCTCTCTTTACAAATAGTACTGTATATGCATGTGTGTGTATGTATGTACATATACATACATACATACTTTTAATTACTATATCATATCAATTCCTTTTCAAATTGGTAATATATTCTTCTTCCACAAAAATTATAATGAAATTTATTTTAAATGAAGCAATAATCTGAGAGGGAAAGAAATGAGGGAGGAAAAATGTTCTTATTTAATTTTTTTAGTTCTGAAAAAAGTATACTCCACATAAATCTTACAATTTAAGATCCCTCATAAACTATTTAGAGGAGGTTAATTTCTATTATCATTGAGAAAAGTTGTAAGATCACAATATCCACTTGACAAATTATTTCATTATTCCACCTTTGTACCCCAATGTTTTAGCACAAGGCCACAAAGTAAAAACCCAATAAATTCTTATTGATGGATTGATTACTTATGGCTTTCCATTAAATAGCCCATTCCGTCCTGGACCTGAGTAGTCCACCTTAATGGGGACTTGCCCTCTCTGTTAATTTTAAGTCAGTACTGCATATCTATGTATACACACATATACACAGAGACCCTTTACCTGGCCTATGGAAGCTCCCTTCAAAATTGGGAATTCACTGTTTCTAAGGAAAGATCTACTATGACTGCCATCAGTATACCAACACCTTGAGCAAGGTGAACTACATCAATAACAAGAAGCATTTCAGCTGGGGCAAAAATGTCAAAGATTAATCCTGTAACTGTATAGATATATGTGTGTGTGTGTGTGTGTGTATATATATATATATGTGTGTACATATATATATATATTGGATTTATCATATATTTTAACATGTATTAGACTTCCTGCCATCTAGGTGCGGGGATGGGGGGAAGGAGGGGAAAAATTTGGAACAAAAAAATTTTGCAAAGGTCAATGTAGAAAAATCACTCATATGTTCTATAAATAAAAAAGCTTTAATAAAAAAAGATTAATCCTGCACCTCATTTACTATATCTAAAAGAATACCTTTTGTCAAATCCTAAATGAATCATTTTCTAATTGAACTTCAGCCCTTGAATACAGTCCAGAGAAGATACTGGTAGACAGAGAAAGCTTAGTTATCTAAGTAACCTCTTCCTTGTGCAGAGGGTTAGAGTAATGCAATCTCTAGCTATTTGCACAAGAGCATCAGACTTAATACATCTAAGACACAGCCCAACAAGTGTCATGTTGCCATAATTATTCACAGATAGGAACAGTTGGCCTGCCTCGGTACCTGCTCTGGGCTAAATTTAATAAAGAGTAATGTTACCATTTATGTGTTATCTTGTAATCATAGCAATAAGGATCCTTTTAACTGGATAAGTTGTAACCAAATGACTGTAGCAGGAGAGTTAAGGATTCAGGTTCTCTAAAATAATGTACAATTGTAAGCTTCTCTAGGAGTCCTTAGCTTTGGTAGTTTTCTGGGTAACAGAAAGGAATAAAAAAGCTACAAAAACTCTTCCTGCTTTTACTCAAGATGGAGGGCTCACTTTGTGGAAGACCAAGCCACTGTAGATCACAGCCAAGAATGAAATCACTCAGTCTCATGCAGTCTCTTGGTTCCCTGTGCTTTGTGCTGCAAAGGCAGCTCCTTAGCAACCAATGCAGACAACTGGGTTTCCAAGGAAACCTGAAAGCCTAATTTATAAAAACTATGAAACAAAGCAATCTTACAGACAACATAAAATACTTCAGAAGGTAATGTTATTCTTATTCCTGCTGATGAATTTTTGCCAGGGAAGTGATAAAAATATAGAGTGTTTAAACGCTTAAGGAAAAAATTAATATTTTACCATTTCAAATTACCACCTCTTCCCAGCTCACCATTTCAGCGTGCCCAAGATATTTCAGAATAGAAAGAAAAAATAGGTTATACTACATTTAGTCAAATATTACTCTTTTTTAAAAATGGTCTTATAGGTTAAGCACAAATCACACATGTAGAATCTCCCATCAGATGTTAATTCCAACCAGGCCAAAGTTTAAAACTATATGAATCCTATATCTTTATAAAAGAAAATCTTGTCTCCATTACACCACACTATGTAACGATTGTGTTCTGCCATATAATCATCTCCCTAGTGGATAAAGGATACTAGGCAGGCACATTAAATGGTGAGGAAATAAATAGATATCAGGCTAGAACTACTCAAGACAATGGTATTATTTATGCTTCTAGAAAATCTTGGAAAAGTTGGGCTTTTAAAATAAAACTCCTGCAGAATACAGATCATCCAACCACTAATTTCATATGGTTGCAGGAAACTTGTATCATTATACAGTTAAATGTCTGTATGGATAAACTGTCTTTTTAAAATAATTTTTTGATAATTTTTGTTTTTCTATAACAAAGAATGAAAGAGGGGGATACAATTCAGCAAAACAAACATGTCAAATTAGTCTGCTATATATGGTATATACCTATAGTTCCCTTGCTCCACATATACATACACATATTTAGAGGAGAAAGGGGAGGAACATTTTCCTTTACATGAAATCCTTGAATGTCTTAACCTAGTTCTTTTCTCTTTCTTTTTTTTTTTCAAATTTCCTAATTTATTTCCTTTTTCTCAAGATGGGATGGGGAGGAGAAAAGCAAATTGGCTAGAAAAGTGACTGGAATTGTCCTCAGATGTATGTTTTAATGAAAAACAAATTGCAGCTTAACACCAACTAAAACAATTGCTATGTATAATTATCTCTGCTAAAGTCCTCCTCTGATGCCTTATCTTGGCTCAGAGGTCATCCTGGGTTGTCCAAGGCTATGCCAACAAAACAGAAGCTCTGACAGATCCTACCAAACCAGAATGGTTTTGTGTCTGGGCTTGGCATCAAATGTCTGTCACCTGAGCACCCAGATAACTAAATTCACAAAGGATTGGCCAACAGGGCATGAACACTTGACCACAGAACAATGGTCATCTGCTTAACCATGGCTAGAGCTGCAATTAGCAGTAGTTGAGGAAGTACCTATACTCATGAAATCATATATCCTTGAAGTAGAGAAGTAAGTATACCTCAAGAAAGAATAAAAAACTATTTGTGGGAGAAACACAATTTTTTCCTGCTAAAATCATCTTCTATGATGGCTGGCTTCTTTGACCTCATCACTTATTCTTCTTAATATCCACATCAAACTCTACACATTCTACTTTAAGGATATCCCTTTTTAGAATCTTTCATCTCCCTCTATTCTGTTAATACCTGTCAAGTTAACCTGTTGCCTTTCGTTCATTCTCACACTCCCACATTCATGTCATTTTTTAGGTTGCCTTTGCATCTGGTAATAATAAAGAGCTTGAATTTATGTGATACTTTGAGTTTTACAAAGTGTTTTTCTTTCAATGAGTCTATGAGACAAAAATATACTTTCTCCTCATCCCTGTCAAGCTATCTCCTGAAACCAACCTCCTACCCCTAACCTACATTCCACTCATTTCTTCCTTGATTTGGGAAATGAAGGGAAGAAGCAAAAATTACTTAGCAACCTATTGTCTTCTCTCAAAAACCTCTAGATTCAGATACCAGTTGAGCATACTGAAAAAAACAAAGCAAAAGATAAGCTATTTATCTTTTTCAAAAGAGACAGCTATCCATATTCCAAAATAGTATTTTGTATTGACATTCATAATTCATTTAAAGACAACAAATATTTATCACTTACTAAATATGGTATGCTAGATCAGATTCAAGTTTTAAATAATACAATATTTAGAGAAAATTGGTCCCTGGTTTCATGGAACTTCCCACCAGGGGTTTGGATAAAGAGAATAGTATGACATACATAAAATTAACTTTAGTGAAAAAATAATTGAGAAGTACATTGGAAGTGTGAACCAAGTGTTGTGGGAGTCAAAGGAAAAGTTTTATTGCTGCCTGGATAGGTCAGGGAAGGCTTTGTGAAGAAGGTGGCATTGGAATTAGGTTTTAAATGCTGAATAGGAAATAAATTAGCAGATGAGAAAGTAGGAGAAAAGTAACAGAGAAAGGGAGAATGAAAAAGAGAAATGAAAAATCATTTGCTGTAAGAATCTGCTGCAAGAATCCAGTTTGCCTGCAGCACAGTGTTCCAGGAAAGTAATATGATGTAATAAGAATAAGAAATAATTAATATTTGTTCAGACTTTAGGATTTACAAAGCATTTTCCTCACAACAAACATATCATGGGAAACTCTAGTAATGACCTTCATGAAACCCAGCAATGGAAAAATAACATGTCTGTAAAATCGCTTGGGAAGTGAAAGCTTACTAATCTGTAAAATGGGAATGATAATTCTAAGACCCCATGGTCTGGCAGTTCAAATCTCATTTTTGATGATTTCTGAATTTATGACCTTGATTATATCAATTAACTTCCTGAAACCTCACTTTCCCCCACCTGAAAAATAAAGGGATTGGGTTACACAGTTTCTGATATTTTTTTCCAAATCAATATCTATGATACTAATTATGTTCAATGACATTCTTAGGGCCACAGAACTAAATGTCAGCTGGAGATCAAACTTAGCTCTCCTAATTGCACAACCTGTGTTCTTACCACTACTCCACACTGGCTCTTATGGAAAGTTTCAAAAATTTTCTTTGGCTCTAAGGTATGTCCAACCAAATGAATCTCAATTTATATAAATCGCTTGCTAACAGTTCCCTCATTTCTCTAAAACCAAAACAAAATCTGAATTCCAAATAAATCTGACACCTAAGTGTCCATTCTTTCTCCCTCCCTATCTCCAATACTTTCTTCTTTCCCTTCCTCTCCCCTTCCCTTTCTCTCCCTCCCCCCCCCTCAAGATAATCAGGAAAACACTTTGCATTCTATTAAAATTGTGCTACCCATGATTCCCTTGTTTTTGTGTGTGAGGGGTTATTCTTTTTTTGTCTCAGTTTAAATTTTTTAATTAATTTTGAACATAAATCCATAAAGACAGAAAAAAATTGTATTTACATAGCACAATATAAAATGAGAATTCATTATAAAATTATGAATTTCCACTTCACACTGTTTGCCTTTTTTAAAATTATACAATCAATACTAACATCTCTTACTAATACTACATTTTCTGTTGATTTGCTTACCAATCTTAAAAACCCATTTGTTCAGGGGACCTTGAGTTCAAATCTGATTTTAGACACTTAACACTTCCTAGCTGTGTGACCCTGGGCAAGTCACTTAACCCCAATTGCTTCAGCAAAAAAAAAAAAAAATCCATTTGTTGACAACCCACTATTTCAATGTTAGCATACCAGATACAACAGAGAAACATAAGAAATGCACAATCTTATTTTGGAAGGGGCAGTGAGATGGTATAGTAGAGAAAGTGCTGAGCCTGGAGTCAGGGAAGACTCATCCTCCTGAATTCAAATCTGTCTTCATACACAAACTAGAAATATGACTCCGAGCAAGTCATTTAACCTTATTTGCCTCAGTTCTTCATTTGTAGAATGAGCTAGAGAAAGCAATGACACACCACTCCAGTGTGTCCATCTTTGACAAGAAAACGCCAAATGGGTAATGGAGAGTCAGACATGAAATAACAACAAACAACAACAATATCATAATCATCATTTTGGAAGGGACTTTTCATCTAGTCCAATCTATCTCTCATAGTTAGAATTATTTCTCTGGCTTAGAATCATAACATCTACTTCAGCACTTTAGTGATCATGAGCCCACTGCTTCAAAAGAAAGTCTACTCTACTACGCAACAAGTCTAACAGCAATTTATTGTATTGCACTGAAATCTCTCCTTCTCCTTTTTAATTTCTCTGAATAAATTAAACCCCCTGAATCTAGGTGTTCTCTCTGAAGCAGTACAAATTAAATCTACTCCCATCTGCATATAATTCCTCAAATATTTGAAGACAGTCATTTTTATAGATATAAGCTTTCTCTTCTCTGAGTTAAATATAGCCTACTCCCCCCTCATTTCTCATGTAGAAGTTTTAAGACTTTTCATAGCCCTCACTATCTTTCTACTGATATCTTCTAGTTTGATCAGCAAACTTTTAGGATAGTGAAATGTCCTTTAAAAATATAGGGGGAATTCTCCATAGTATGAACTATGCATAATCTTTCCAAAACATCAATGAATCTGTGATGTTAACAATGTGCATATTCCCACTAATAAATAATAATAATAACAACAACAACAACAATAATAATCCATTCATGCCTTCTGTTCCTCCTTTGCAACTCTTGTCCATGCCCAATGCAACTTGTCCACAAATCCTTCCCCTGGGATGGATCCCTGTCTCTATTGCAAGCCTTTAAGTTTCATGACTTTTTGTAGACTCTGAGAGAACACAGAAGCTGTATTAAAGCTATTTCTGTTCTCACCAGATTACCATTCCAACCTTCTTCTCAAGTTATACATCTCTCTGATAAATCCTTTACACTAGAGGCATCAAACATGCACCTGCAATACTATAAGATGACAACAAGAACTATATTAAAATATAACTGGGAAATGTTTAACAATAAATAATAATGCAATAGAACATAGGTAAGGTAAATAAGTTGTTTCATACTTCAATGCATGGTCTGCACGGATCCTGCATGAATGTGGTTTAGTGGTCCCTGATTCTGAGTTTGACATCATTGCTTTATACTATTTCTTTTGCCCAATTCTTGGAGCTCTAGCCTACTCTCATCTGCCATGTGCTTTGATTTCCACCAGTTATCCTTATTGTTATCATATGATCAGCTCAAACCTCCTTTCCCATTATACACCTCTGATATCATCTTTTACATCACTTCTGTTGTGCGATATTGAGGTTTTAATATGCTACATAGTCTACTCAATTTCACCATGTTTTTTCTCCATTGTTTTTTGAATGATCCTCAAAATCAACGTTTTCATTGACATCTATAGAATCCCATGACTCAGAAATACAACATCATTGGAAAAAAAACTGATGTGAAAAATATAAGATATTGTTTGAAACAAACGCTTGGAGTCATTAAAAGAACTACACAATTTTCCCAAAACAATTCTCTTCTTTCCATTTAATTCTAGGACCCTCCTACTCAAACTGAGTAAACTTTGGTGAATTAAAACTACCAGGTTTTTTTCAAATGAATTCTTGCCAAGACAAATATAAATATGCATGTTCTTATATACAATTTAAGGTCAAAATATAGGATTTTACATTTAAATTCCATTCTATTTATATTTTCCCCCTACTAATCTATTAGGGTAGTTGTGAGGAAAGTGCTTTGTCATCCTCAAAGTACTCATGCCATAAACAGATGTGCTGTTATTTTTTGTTGGTAAAAGCTTGGATTTAAAGTTGGGTGGGGACTTTCAGGTCATAATATCCAATCTTCTGATTCAATGAGGATTTTTTTAAATTATTTTTTTATTTTATTTGCATAACATATGTGTGGGTAATTCTTCAACAATAACCCTTACATAGCTTTTTATTACAAATTTTTCCCCCCAACTCCCCACCCCTCCCCTAGATGGCAGGATATCCACTACATGTTAATTATGTTAAAATATTGGCAAATCGAATATATGTATACATATTTCCAAACTTATCATTGTTGTGCAAGAAAAATCTTATCTACACAAACGATATATCAGATAAAGGAAACACAATGTAAGCAAACATCAATCAAGGAGTATGATAATGTTATGTTGTGGTCCACATTTCACATCCCTCTCTCTGGGTGTATATGGCTTTCTTCAGTGAACAATTGGAGGTGGTTTGAAACATTTCATTGTTGAAGAGAGCCATGTCCATCAGAATTGATCGTCATATAGTACTGTTGTTGCTGTGTATAATGATCTCCTGGTTCTGCTCATTTCACTCAGCATCAGTTCATGTAAGTCTCTCGAGGCCTCTCTGAAATCATCTTGCTGGTCTTCAATGAGGATATTTAAGACTGACAGGTGAAGCACCTTGCACAAAGATATATTATTAAGTGACAGAGTCTAGATTCAAACCAAGGGTCTGTCTATAAAATGTAGGCTATAAGAAATAGAGTAGTCGATTAGTGGAATAGGATAGAATCACAAGACAAACTAGGCAATAACTATAGCAATTTAGTTTTTGATAAACCCAAAGACCCCAGCTTTTGGGATAAGTATTCACTATTTGACAAAAACTGCTAGGAAAACTGGAAACTAGTGTGGAAGAAATTAGGGCTTGACCTAATTGGGTTCATGATCTGGATATAAAGAGTGATACTATAAGTAAATTAGAGGAATGTAATATAGTTTACCTCTCAGACCTATGGAGATGGAATAAATTTATGTCCAAAGAAGAACTGGAACTCTTATTTGAAAACCAGATAGATAACTTTGACTATATTAAGTTAAAAAGTTTTTGTACAAACAAAATCAATGCAGACAAGATTAGGAGGGAAGCAATAAATTGGGAAATCATCTTTACATTTAAGGGTTCTGATAAAGGTCTCATCTCTAAAATATATAGAGAATTGTCTCATATTTATAAAAATTCAAGCCATTCTCCAATCAATAAATGGTCAAAGGATATGAACAGACAATTTTCAGAGGATGAAATTAAAACTATTTATAGTCATATGAAAAGGTGCTCCAAATCACTATTGATCAGAGAAATGCAAATCAAGACAACCCTGAGGTACCACTTCACACCTGTCAGATTAGCTAAAATGACAGGAAAAGTTAATGATGAATGTTGGAGGGGATGTGGGAGGGCTGGGACGCTGATGCATTGTTGGTGGAGCTGTGAACGGATACAGCCATTCTGGAGAACAATTTGGAGCTACGCTCAAAAAGTTATCAAACTGTGCATACCCTTTGACCCAGCAGCATTTCTATTGGGCTTATATCCCAAAGAAATCATAAAGGAAGGAAAGGGCCCCACATGTGCAAGAATGTTTGTGGCAGCCCTTTTTGTAGTGGCTAGAAACTGGAAATTGAATAGATGCCCTTCAATTGGAGAATGGCTGAATAAATTATGGTATATGAATATTATGGAATATTATTGTTCTGTAAGAAATGACCAGCAAGATGATTTCAGAGAGGCCTGGAGAGACTTACATGAACTGATGCTGAGTGAAATGAGCAGAACCAGGAGATCATTATACACGGCAACAACAGTACTATATGACGATCAATTCTGATGGACATGGCTCTCTTCAACAATGAAATGTTTCAAACCACCTCCAATTGATCACTGAAGAAAGCCATATACACCCAGAGAGAGGGATGTGAAATGTGGACCACAACATAACATTCTCATACTCCTTGATTGATGTTTGCTTACATTGTGTTTCCTTTATTTGATATATTTTTTGTGTAGATACGATTTTTCTTGCACAACAATAAGTTTGGAAATATGTATACATATATTCGATTTGCCAATATTTTAACATAATTAACATGTAGTGGATATCCTGCCATCTAGGGGAGGGGTGGGGAGTTGGGGGGAAAAATTTGTAATAAAAAGCTATGTAAGGGTTATTGTTGAAGAATTACCCACACATATGTTATGCAAATAAAATAAAAAAAATCTGAGGGAAGATTGAAGCATACTATTTTTCACTTTTTGGGATATTTTTGTCTGTTTTATTTCACAATTTGATCAGTATGGAAATATACATGTATGGCCTAAAAAAAAAAAACAAAAAAAAATCAAATGTAGCCTACTTTCCATTGTGTTTGTTTTCTCTCATTCTAACCTGTTGATAAATTTTAAATATTATCATCCAATGTATAACCTATTCCTTCTCTGTTTTCTTACACTTAAATTTTATAAGTATGCTATCCCTGACTTTGTTCAAAAGATGAATAAGAATGTTATTTGAAAAAAGGGCCAAAGTCAGAGAGTGGAGTATACCACAAAAGACCTTCCAAATTGATATTGATTCATTAAAGAAAGCTCTTTTGGCTACAGTTGTTCAACGAGATATCCATTGTCATTCGGTACCCAGCTGGATGCTGGGCATACAAATACAAAGAATGAAACAATCCCTGTTTCCAAGAAACTTATATTCTAATAGGAAGCCAATAAAGATTTAGTAAAATATATAGCATAAATATGAACTTAATAAATACAAATATGTACAGAGAAGTTAAATGCAAGGTACTTTGGGAGGAAGTGGGTACTGTACTAACAATTAATAAAATGGTCCTCCTCCCTGAGTAGCTTATAGGGAAGCAAAATGTTCATATATAGGGTTATACAAAATAGAGTTACATTAACTAGGTGTGGAGCAGGGGAAGTATTAGGAGCTAGGGAAGGAGACAATGCCTAAAAAAGCTTTATATAACAAGTGGGCTTGAAGGAAACTGGAGATTTTCTTTGGCAGAATTGAAATAGGAGCACTGGGAAGAACCAACACAAAATTTTGTCAAGAAGAACACAACCTATGTTATTTCTATTTTTTTCTACAGTTGTGCCATTTGTTTCAAATCAACAAAGATTTATTGAGCACTGTCTATATGTGTGAATTTGCTAAATATTTTGTTGAAATAAAAGAGGAGATGATAAGGTACTTGCAACCCAAAGTGCTTACAATACAATTGGAGAAATAAGCTTTTTATAACTGTAAAACTAAGCATGGATACAATAGGAAGATACTGATGAAATGAAATCAAGTTGGATTTAACACATTATTTCTCTGCTCAAAAGTTTCCAATGCCTTCCTATTGCCTACCAAGCAAAATTTAAGCTTCTCTATCTAATATTCAAATTTCTCCATACTCATAGATCTCACTACTTTTCCAGCCTTAATTCACATTATATATCTGTACTTATTATATTCTACAGCTGAAAATGAGCTATGTATACTTCCTAGGATGCAGCATTTCATTTGGGCCTAAACTAAGAAGATGAAATTTAATAAGATTAAATTTTTAAAATCAACTTCAATTAACCAATTTTCTCTATCTTGTACTTGACAGAAGTTTATGTAAAAAAATTGCTAAGAGAATTTAGTGGACTGAAAGCTCAGAATAAGTGAGCCAATTGATGTGGTCCTCAAAAAAATCAATCTCAGAGTCTGTTAGAAAAAAATTATAGCATCTAGAACAAGAGTGGTAATAGTCTCATAATTCTCTGAGCCTGTCAAGCTACATTTGTAGTATATTATTCAATTCTGGGTACCACATTTTAGAAGGAATGTTGACAAAATGGATCTTGTCCAGAGAAGGGTAACCAGGAATAGTAAGAGTTCTAAAAAACATGATAGATTAGAAAAAAATTAAAAGAATAGGTCATATTTGGCCTGGAGAAGAAAAAACTAAGCATTCATATTAAAAGAACTTTCCTATGGAAATATCAGGAGTTCTTTTGCTAGCAATAATATTTGATCTTGTAAAATAAGCATTTTATCCACATATTCTCATTTGAACTTCACAAAAACCCTGCAACTATTACTTGCCTTTTTACATATGGGTAAAATGAGGCATAGAATAGTTAGATGATTTGTCCAGTTTCATAGTTAGTAAGTACAGGAAGCAGGTTTCTCCTAAACTTTACATAAGTTGCCTCAAAAATCAACATCATGCAAATGGGAACAGAAATTACATTTGAGGAATTGTTTAAAGTTTCTCACGATCCTACTACTGCAAAATCATATATCCTTCACACTAATATTCTTCAGATGATATGGCTCTGATTTATGGACTACTAGGATTTCAAAAGCATTGCAAGTTCAAATAACCTCCTGGTAAACATAAGCAGGTTAGCCCAAATAAACTGTAAGATATGCAAGAAGGATTGCAACTGAAGATAGCAAAGGAGGGGAGATCACTATGTATCAAGAAAGAAGAAAAATTAATAGACTAATCAGGAGGTACCCCTCAAGACACTTAAAAAGAAAGGCCTTCGGTTTATTGGGAAAATCATTCCCTGGTGACAGAGAATGGGAACAGATTAACACAAGATGAGAAAATATGGAGTTATACATTGGTAGAGGATATGTCCATGATGGCTGAACCAAGAATTCTTCAATGTTCAAGAGGATAAGCAGAATTATGGTTATTCTAGCTTTAGATGGCAGAGTTAAGACAACTAGATAGAAGTTAAAAGGGGAGCGATTTGGGCTCAAAAGAACAATGAATAATCTCCAAAACCACAAGGAAATGTCTTTTAAAATAGTGGATACCAATTACTGAAAACGTCCAAGTAAAGGTTAGATAACTACCTGTTAGGGATGTTCACAGAATGGAAGACTGAGCTACATGACCCCTAAGATATTTTAATTCTTGTATTCTGATATTTAATTTATTTCAGTTCCTATTAAGCACTATGGTTCACCATCAGACTTTCTACTGAGCACTCAAAGTCTTCTTGTATTCTACATCAATTTTTTTCTCTGAAATAAAAGACACAAAAGCCTTTTTACCTTTTATAGTTTCCTTTTGAAATGTGTCTTAATTGAATAAATTCTATTTTCCCTGTGCCACAAATTCACAGTACAATCTTTACAAAGATAAACTTTTTGCTAATATTTTACTTTTATTGGCTTCTTTTACTTTGAACATGTCTTCTCTACTTTGAATTTGGTCATCTCTTTATGAACAGCCTTAGTATGAAATACCATGTCACTTACCTGTAGGAAATGAACATTTGCATGTAATTTAATTTAAAATTTTAAGGTTAATAAATGCCATAAATTTAAGAGAAAACTGCTCAAAAAGTAAATGATACATAAGAATCACAATATACCTGAAACTAGCACCAAACTTTACTAGTCTTCTGTTATCAATTCATTAACATAGATCAATTCATTAACATAAGATAGATTGCAAAGTCATTATGTTGTAAAAACAATAAAAAGTCTTAAGTGTACAATTCAATCCTTTACTGGATTATGTAATAGCTTTTTTGGATCAAGGTTATCAAAAGCTCTAATGAAGCAGCAAATGTATTCTTGAGTTTTCTTAAAATCAAGTGTGCTTAAGGAGACCACCCACAATTTAACAGTAAAACTGACTAACAGGTGGCTTTGAAATGCAAATTAACAGTCCTAATTTAAAACCCAAGCCAAGAAAATGTGGAGCCTTTTAAACAGGTGCCCTTCCCACTGAGATGGCATCTTAGGGAGGGCTTTATTTTTTGGAAATTCTACCCTATTGTTCTAGGTAAAAAATAACTTGCACAAACACATGCGAAAAAAAAGCTGGACCATCTAAAGAAAGAGAAAAGAAAAATTTAACAAGTCATAAAATGTGTTCATCCAAGTGTCACTAATTTGGAAAATAAACAGGAGAAATACATTTATACTAGAACCCAGCAAAGATCAGAATTCCTTTAGCATTTCATTGGATTGTAAATCTCGTTTTACAATTTGGCTCCAGCCTAGTTTATTTCACATTACTGCCTTTCACCTACTCTCCAATCCAACCAAATTGGCTCTACTGACTATTCCTCAGTCTTCTTTCTCTGTGCCATTGCACAGACTGTCCCCAACTCCTCCAGGATTCCCTCCCTGACTCAATTTGTTCTCCTTTAAAGCTCAGTTCAAGTACCACCTCCCATAGGACGCTTTTCTTTATCATCTGTCTTGGTTGATCTGTATCCTTGCAAAAACTGAATTTATATAGTCCCTGCTCCATTCTTTTTCCTAACTTCCTTAATGTCTATAAATGGTATTTCTGCTCTTCCAAGTTTTCCAAGTTTACAAGCCCTTTAATCCTCTTTTCTCTCATCTTCTATTTCAATTGCCAATTTCTGTCAATTCTGCCTTTAAAGAGTTTATGTACAATTCTGCTTTCCACTTGCAATGCAACCACCCTAGTTCAGACCCTCATTTGTTACTGCTTACACCAGCATCTCCCTTCATATTCATTCAATCTATTGCCAAGACAGACTACTGGGCATTTTCATTGACCGTCTTCAGAGCCTGGAATGTTTTTTCTCCTCATCTTCACCTCCTAGTTTCCCTGACTTTCTTCAAGTACAAACTGATAGTCCACTTCTCCATAGGAAGCCTTTTCTCAATCTTCCTTAATTCTAGTGCCTTCCTCTGATGATTACATCTGCTATCTCCATATATCTTATTTGTACACATTTGTGTCTATGTTTTCTCCACTATAAGATTGTGAGCTTCTTGAAAACTGGGACTGCCTTTTGCCTTTTTTTGAATCATCATTGTTTAGCACAATGGGTGGCACATAAGTAAACACTTAAATGTTTATTGATTGTTTTTATTATTTTACAACATTATATATAAAATATTTTTAAACATGCACCCCCTAAAATAAGTATATTTATTCATTTGCAAATGATATAAATACTTCTATACAAATCATTAATATTATAAAATTTACACAACAATAGTAATTTTTAAAGGATGAGAAAGAGAAAGGATTAAATATCCTATAGTCAAGAGAGAGCCAGTTAACCTCACTAAGCAAGGGAGTGAAATGGCCAGATCTTAAATAAATCATTTTGGGAGCTGTGAAGAAGAAAAGGTTGAGACTTAAAGCAGGGAGATCAATGAGGAAGCTAGCTACTGCAGCAGTGCCATGATTGAGTCCTGAACTAGGGTGGTGGCTGTTGGAACACAGAAAAAAGGGTACTAATTTAAGAGACATCTTAGAAGTAGAAAGGACAAGATGTGGCAACTCTTTAAATATGGTGAATGAGTAAAGAGTGTGGAGTCCAGGTAATGTTACAGCAAATAACAGAAGTGGGTTGGTTATTTTTTTCAGGAAATAATATGATGAGATCTGTATTCAGCCTAATTATCTTCCACCCAAAATGAATAAGGCCCAGAGGATCAACTTGGCACCAAGGGACCTCTGTCAGGAGCCACAGAGGGCATTTTGGAGAGGACAAAATAAATATACTGTGGGGAGAAGTCAGGGAGTGGATTTTCTCATCTTCACCTATGTAGTTGCAGCTGTGAGTACCTGGATTCAGGTTAAAGCTTCTCTGAGGGATTGAGGGCCGGCTTAGAAGGGAGAGTTTTGGACCTAAGGGAAAGGCAAAGTTGAAATAATGTTGGAGAATAAGAGTGGCTGTGGTTATGTTGGAGCCAAGCTCTAGGAATGGCGATGGAAGGAAGGTTGGAATGCTACCCATCTTCTCAACTTTCAATCACACACTCCTTGGAATAAGCCATAAAGTCCATCTTGGAGACACCTGGCCCAGACCACAGGGACAGTTGACTAACTGATCTTCCTTATCTCCAGTTTGTTCTTCCCCCATACTGCTGTGAAAATAAACTTTTTGAAGCACAAGCATAACCATGGAATTTTCCTATTCAAAAATCTTCAAGCCTCTCCTCATTGCCCATCTAATAACAGACAAATTTACTAACTTCACTTTCAAGGCCCTCTACCATCTGTTAGTAACTTACCTTTCCCAGACTCATTTCCCATAGTTTTCATCAACTCAGTGCTCCAACCAAACTAGTCTCCTCCCCACTTGCCAATCTCATTCTGTCCTTTTCCCAACTCTGCATTAGTGAATGTCCTCATTGCCTGAAATTGTCCCATTTCTACCCATTAAAACTCATTTCTTCCTTCAAGACCCCAGTTCAAGTGCTCTGGAAGCTTTCCTTGGTTTTTCAAACTAGAAGAGATCACCTATTGAAGTCCTCAAGCCATTATTCCTTTACTTTTCCTATGACCTTAATCACATTCTCATTTCTGTTATAGCTATCTGGGCACAGATATCCTCCTAAAACATTTATAAACTCTTTGAGGTCATGATCTGTGTCATTTTTTCTTTCTTTCTTTGTATTCCTGGAACATAGACTAGCTCTTCAGATATAGTAAATGCTCAATAAATTTAACTATTGTTGAATTATTTTAATAGCTGTTTCTGGTTCTCCACATTAGAAGCCAGAAAATAACTACCTATATAATTTATAAAATTTGCTACCTAACAGCCATCAAAGAAAGTTACTGCAGAATTGGATATTTGTTTTAATATAGGTTGAGAAGTAAGGATGTAGAGTAGATGTAGGACTAGCCTCAGAATCAGTAAAGTTCAATCTTGCCTCTGACAGTAAATAGGCTGTATCACATTGAACAAGTCATTTAGGTTCTCAGTTCCAGATAACTCTAGAAAACATTAAATTGTAGAAAAGATATCAATCTATATTGGGAAAGGGAATTTCCTCATTAGGAGCTCCTTACATTAACGAAATCACAAATCCAGACAAAAAAAGGGCAAGAAACTAGACCAGATATCTCTAGGGGTCCCTTTCAATTCTATTAGTAACTAGTTTTTTAGTGCTTTCTGGAGACAGCAGGGAATACTAATGAAAGAACCTGGGAACAATGAAAGAAAAGGCAGTTGTCAGCAGCCCTGGTATGCTCCTGATGAGTCAAAGCCACAGCTATCAAAAAATAGACTGGCCACACGCTATTAATCAGGTTTTAAATTTTTAAACCCGAAATCTCCAGTGACCTAACTGAAAAACTCTGACCACATTCTCTCTGTGAAATACTTCTGTCACAAGTCCCAGCTTGCTGTTTTTAAAGTCATAGTATTAGGAAATTTAGAAGAAATACCAGTCCATCCATCCTGAGATGATCTATAAAGAATGAAGTCATAAAGAACTAAATGGTGTTGTTAGAAGATCCATCACTATAGTTATATTTTTTCATAAATGATCACTGACCCCAGGTAAATTCTTGTGCCCATACAATGGAATTTAGTTCAATTCGTTAAGCATTTATTGAATGCAAAGCATTTTGCTGAGTGTTTAGGAAAGTCACATTGCTTCCTGGAAAATATCAAATAATTTGTTTTTAAATATACCATGTGGTAAGATCCCTAAATCCCTATATCTCTTTTTAAAACCACCACAACATTAAGTAGAAAGATGTGTCCCTAGCCAATTCACCTCTAGTCCCCAATCTGGCAGTCTCAGCCTATTGAACAAATGGAACTGCATACACCATCCAGATGATGTTAATTAAAATTTAACTAGTTGTAATAAAATGTTCATTGCCTAGTCTATTAGTATCTAAGCAATAACATAAACATGAAAATTGCAAATCTCACAAATATTATTTAATATTCTCTTCATCTAGTGAACATCTGCTGATAACATAGGACACCAGCAAAGTATAAGAAAAATAGCTTTATTCAGTAGTAGTCAATTTCTCAGAAAATTTCAAAATATGGAATACAACTATACAATTAAGTCAAACCAAGAAATTAGTTCCAGAATCCCTTTTTCATGAGTTGTGGTTTACCCTATTTCATTTCTGAAGTGAAGTTGAAGAAGCTTTATTATATATTGCCATTCTGGCTACTCAGAACTAGAAATTAGAAAATTAGAATTTTTAACTAGCTTTTTCATTTGCTTCTCATGAGTATGAAGGGATCTCAGAGGTCATCCAGTCAAACCTAAAACCAGGGCCAGAATCTCCTTTCCCACAATATTTTCCACTTTATGTTCAACTTACTTAAAGCCAAACCACAAAACTCTCTTACCTAAGACCTAAAAATAACTCACCAAGGAAAACATCAGGAAAAATAATTCAATAATAAAACAAGATTTTAGAAAAAAATTGAACTGATGATATAACATGCTATCCATGACAGAGAAATGATAGATTAAGAGTGCAGGGGAAGACATTTTTTCATATTTCCATTGAGAGAATTTGTTTTGCTCAACTGTGCATATTTGTCACAAATATGTTTTTCTTTTCTTTCCCCCAGTAGGTTTTTGGGGTGGAAGAGAACATAAATTCCTGTCTATTTTTATAAACAGAGAGATGAGGGAATTATAAAAATGAAATGTTGTAGACACTTTAAGATGAAGTGACTGTACTATGTTTTACTTAATTGTTTTACTTTGTTATAATATTTCTCATTTAGTATGAGTATTCTGTAAATATTTATAATATAAAACACATCAGTAAAACTTAAAAAAGTTAAAAAGAATTACAATCCTAATAAGGTAGGCTTCAAATTCAAAGCAAGTCTATTAAAGAGCTATTCATATTCAGTGTCATCACTAACAAATCTATTCCTCAAAAACTTTTGAAAATGTAATATAAAAATATACATATGGCAAAGAATTATCATATCTCTAAAAATCAGATCCTATCTCTTAAGGATATAAAACAAGTAAATATTTCTTTTCTTTTTCTTTCTTTCTTTCTTTTTTTTTTTTTTTTTGCTGAGGCAGTTGGGGTTAAGTGACTTGCCCAAGTTCACACAGCTAGGAAGTGTTGTGTCTGTGATCAAATTTGAACTCAGGTCCTCCTGACTTCAGGGCTGGTGCTTTATCCACTGTGGCACCTAGCTGCCCCCAAGAAAATATTTCAAATGACTACATGTATTAGGAAAAAACTGAAAAATTTCCAATTGAGATAATTTCTATATTCTATAAAAATTTTTATCAAGTCAGAAAACATTTTTTTTCATTTCTGCTGGCTATTCCAAAATATACAAAGGCCAACAGACATATGATCTAGTTCTATCAAAAATCAAAGCAAAAGACTTCCTGTGGCATTTTCAAAACATATACAGGCTTGTCAGCAAATGTCAATTTGATGAAAATCATCTGAGTCAATTAGACACACAGAGGAAATAGGCTGGCAAGGAAGGTACACATAGGACTTATACCACACAAATGTTACTGTCTTCTTCTATTTTCATCACCCTAGAGAATTATGGACTCTAGGGATCTAAAATAGGAACACAAGGGATTCTAGCTGGACGTCTGATAGACTGTACAAGTAATATACTAGAGAGCCCAGTCAAATCCTGCAGCAACTCCAAGACCTTATATGTTTTTCAAAATTTGTGCATTGGTGCAGGATGAGGTTAAAGAATTAATGGAAAAGACAAGAAAACAACAAAGTTTTAAGTCAGAAGGTGTTCTTACAAGTCTTCACACAAATGAACAAAAAAAGGAAAAGTTTCTCTAGCCTGAAATGCTTATTCTTTTTCAAGATTTATCCTGAAGACATGTACTTCATGATAAATTAATTAGACTGGTGAAAGTAGCAATCATTCTGTCATTGTTCATTCACGAGTTCTTTGTAGAACAGGCTGCTGACATGAAATACATCTTTTAAGAAAGCATCTCCTTACAAAACTCATGTCAAAGTGACAAGACAACCACTCAAGGTGATAGTTGACCATAACCCACTTTCTGGCGGCTATATGAACTTTCAAAAAAAAACCCAATATCTTCAACATACATCTATAAACCATGCCATGTTGTTACTGAAATGAAATTAAATACCATTCTACTCTAACAAAAAAAAAGATATATTTACATAAGGCTATGAGAATCCAAATACTAATTTCAAAAGATAACATACTCCCCCAAAAGTCTAATAAAAGGAAACAAACTTATTATTATCATCATCATCCAATTACTCTGGATGGATTCTTCTTTTTCTTCTTCTTCTTTTTTTTTTGCTAAAACAATTGGGGTTAAGTGACTTGCCCAGGGTCACCCAGCTAGGAAGTGTTAACTGTGCGAGGCCAGATTTGAACTCAGGTTCTCCTGACTTCAGGACCAGTATTCTATCCACTGAGCCATCTAGCTGCCTCTCTCCCCCCCCTTCTTTTATCCATTCAACCAGGCTATAATTTCTTTAATTCTCCTCATTAGGGAGCAAGTCTCAACCTCTGTCTCAGTTTCCTCAACTGTAAAATGGGGATAAAAAAGCAACTTACTCTCATAGCTGCTAATAGGATCAAATGAGATAATATTTAGAATACTTAGCACAGTGCCTGGCACACTGTAAGAACTAGATAAATGCTGATCGCCTTTCCCATATCATGACATCATAGAATTCAGAACTTAGAAGGATTTTAGAGGTCATTTATTCAATTCCCCTCATTTTATAGATGAGGTTTAGATAAATTAAGTGACATGTTCTGAAGTCATAAGCTGTGACTGAAATTCAAGTTTGTTTGATTCCAAAGCCATGGCTCTATACACAGAATTATGTTATCTCTCTAAACTAGAATGAAAGACAAAAAATCATTGGTTAGTTACTCTTAATAACAATACTTAACAATTTTGTGCCTATATCATGATTTGTTCATGTTCAGTTGTTTTCAGTCATGTTTGCTCTTTGTGACCCCATTTGGGTTTTTCTTGGAAAAGATACTGAAGAGGCTTGCCAATCCTTCTCCAGCTCATCTGTCAGATGAGACAACTGGAGTTGTGACTTCTCCAAATTTGAGACTAGATTTGACCTCAGGAAAATGAATCTTCCTCACTCCAGACCCAGGTACTCTACCAACTATGTCACCTAGCTACCCTATCTCATGATTTATCATACCACCGATCTATTGACACATTTTACTGATTATTTTTTATATTAAGAAAATACTGTTGTCAGTTGAATTTAAAATAGAAACTGGTCTGGAACTTTGTACAGTTAATAGAAGTTATCTGGAAAGAAAAAATACAAAGAGTAAATGAAGAAGCTCATAAAGACTAAGAGTCAGTCCTTAGTCTTCTACTGAAGAGGCTCAGAGCACAAGCTCCCAGAATTGTCACATTGTTCTCTGTAAGAAATGAACCTGTTATCAGGATTTTAGGAATTTATGACAATTTACAGGAATGGGCAGGAACCCAAGGAAATGGTAGCAATCAAGCTAGAATCAAATTTAGTCCATATAGGGCAGAGGAAACACTGGACCATCTTTTAAAACTAGATGTTTAATAAAGAAATGAAGTATCCACTTCAAATAAATACAAAAAAAGTCTACCCTAAATGTCTTGCATTTTATATAAAAGAATGTTCCTTCTTTAGCTAGAAACATGTTTCTTTCCCACTGCTATTTTCCATTCTATTCCCTTTCTTAACCTCAATTTATAACTCAACTGTCATTGCTTCATCCCTCCCTTCTTCCCCCCTCCATGACACTGAAGGAACTGCTGACCCATGTTAGAATAACATTATTTAAGCAGTCACTTTAATGTGCCTAGGTAATGCTGAAAACACAAGATCGAAAATCCTCCAGAGTCAGCTTTTGTCTAGACAATGAAAATCCTCCAGGTACACCTACAGGCACACCTTAGCTGAACTCAGGTGCTGGGAGGAAGTGTTCTGGGTCTGAGAATTAATCCCTCTGGTAAACTGCTTGAGAGAGGTAAAATGACTCCCTTCCTAGTTCTTTCAAAGTCAGTAAATTAAAAGAAAACTGAAAATTTATATGTCTTTATTCAGCCTTTGTTAAATGAAATTGTTCCTTCTCTTTAGAAAAAAGGTAGCAGAAGCTATATTTATTTAGATGTATGTGTCCCAAAAGTCTCACTGTAATGTTAAGCTTTAATAACCGTGTGCATATAAATATGTAAATATGTATATTATATACATGCATATAGAAGAGGGAGAAAATTATATCGATTCTTATGTCTTTTTAAAAAATCTATTTGCAATTAATTAATTTTGTCTTGAAACTGGCTAAGTCATGGTTCTTTGTCTCTAAACTTAGTTCAGAAATTCTGTTGGCCTGTGATGAGTTAAGTTGAAATCCAGTTCCCTGGCAAAGCCCTATTCCATTCTGGCTTCGAGGAAATGTATTATCCTTGGGGAATGTGAGTGGACAGCAGGGAGGCTGGCCTAGGGTCTTTACATCAAGCTATCTTTCAAGGTTTTCAGGTTTGCTGTCCAAAGAAGTCTGATCTCCAGGAATCTCCAAACTTACAGGTGGAATCAAACAATGAGCTTTTCTTAGTCACAGGAAGGAAGGAAGGGGCTAACAACAACCAGACTATCATCCCCAATTTCCAACCAGTCGTGTTGCTGCTATGATGCTCACCCCCATGATGCTGCCAACCCTATAACCAATTCTATTCTTTCTTCACCTACCCTGCTCTTTGTTCTAATCTTATAAAAAGGAGTTATGTCTCCTCAACTGTTATCTTGCTCAGAGAATACACTCCTCAGCTTTGCTGATTTTAATGGCAAAATCACACACACAGAGAAGGGTAGCACTAGTTTTATACTTAAAGATACTTTTAAAAATATTTTCTCAGTCACAGACCTTTACCTTAATTTTAGTAAGTCATTCATATATATTTAGAAGAGAAATAAGAAGCACATAAATGATAACTTTGACCCAAACCATTAAAATAATGACCTCAGTAACACAGCTGGAAGCTATGTGGTACAAATACTGTAATCTATAAAATTTGAGTTCAAATATAGCCTCAGACACTCGCTCAAGTGACTTGATTTAACTTCTGTCTTCCTCAGTTTACTTCTATGAAGCCTTATATGTTTCTGACTTACTATATTCCTGTGGAACTATTATTTCATCATGTCAACATGGGTAATTCTTTGAAATGATTCAAACCCAAATCTTTCCCATATGATTTTGGGGTACAGCCTTCAGAAATTCCACCCTGGAGTGGATATCTCATGGTAAAGTTACATTTGTGGCCAATGTCATCCATTAGGACTAGAGTTGGAATATTTCATAATAAATGAAGCATTTATCAGATTTAACATTTTTTGAAACTTCTAATGACCTGGCATCATAGAAATTCCTCACACTGCTTTGGGGAAGTAACATAATCCTGAGAACAATATCCACTCCTGAGAAGTAAAATGCAAAGAGCAACAAAATATTACTTTCCTAAAAAAAACCCAAAAAAACAAAACAATAATCAATTGGATATTTGTAATATTCTTCCTCCCTCCCACCATAAAGAACTAGTTCATTAAAAATTCTTGAAGGGATACTAAATGACTCCCTATTGCCTCTAAGATCAAATACAAACTTCTCCATTTAGCTTTTAATGTGCTTTATAATCTGGTCTCAACCTACCTCCCAAACTTCACTATACATTTCCCCTCCTAAAAGTCAGAATCTTTCTACCCTTCTCAGTTAATAAGGTTGCCCATTGATCAAAGTATGTAAGTGGAGGTTTAATATGATAGTCCCTCTTGCTAATCTCCCATCCTTTTTGTTGTAAAGATGAAAAGGGAGATTCAAGAGATTCAGTGCTGAAATCCCTTTTCTGATATCTACAGGTATACTAATTATCTGATTCTTCCAATCAAGTCTAGTGCAATTCCTATGTTATCATCTGATTTTATCCAGTGGTTCAAAAGCACTTCATCCCTTCCAAATTGTGTGTGCCCTTGACCAATTGTCTCTACTGAAGAATCTAGGTACATGTTTACAGATAGTCTACACCTTTACTGGATAGAATCTATATATCAGAGAATATGGAATATGTTGTTAGTTATATGATTTGAGGTTAAGGAAGATCGTACAACCTTCTTAGTATATAATTTGGGTTTCTATATAATACACACAGGCACACACACACTGTATCAGAGATCTCAACCAGTGGCTAATGTCTTAAACTATTCATTTACTTCTAATCTAATTTGATTACCCTTTCCTGCAACATTAGAAACCCAGAACCAGATAAATCATATTTTCTCTAGTACAATAGTGAAGAAAACATTGGAAAGAAATCAGAGCTCTTTCTTTGTTTGCCCAGTTGAAAATGAACAAAGAACAAAGCTGTTGTCTCGGTGTCTAATCAGAACTCTACTTCTTCTTGAAAAGATTATCAAGTTTTCATTCATTTATATTTAAGTTCAACAAATCATGCATTTTCAATTATTCTACATATTCTAAATGTGTTCTATTAGCTTTTAAGAGAATGGATATGAAGAATTTATTTTGTTAGTCTTCCAGAAAATCTGGAGTCTCTGATGTGAGAGTCATTGTTCTAGATATTGGAGACACAAGGTCAAGATGAAAAACAAAATATTTGTACTCTGGCATAATACATCATAAAATGCCATATAATACAGTCTTATGCTAGGTATGACATAGAAACATCCTGACCATAGTTGATAACTACTTAGTGTTATTTCCTTTTTTGACAGTTATTAGATTGATAAATTGGAGATATTCTGTGTATATATATATATATATATATATATATATATATATATATATATATATTATTCAAGAAGGTACCTGACAAGGTCATGACAAAATGGAGATAGTAGTGTTAGGTCACTTTGTAACTGACTGAAGGACTAGACCCAAAGAGTACTTATTCAAAAATCAGCATCAACTAAGTTCTGGGTGATATGCTGCAGGCCAGAGACAGAGATGGCATGTTTAATCAAATAAAAAGGCAGATAACATGACCCTGAGAGGGACAGATAATATACTGGATGATGGAATCAGTATTCAAAAAGATCTCAACAAATTAAAACAGGATTTCAAGTAAACTAAGATGAAATTTTTGTGAAGACAAAGAAAGTCTTATACTTAAATTAAAAAAATAAAATGCTCAAATAGGAAGTAGAAGAGTTGTGTATAAGACAGTAGGTTATATGAAAGATGGCGAAGTGTTTTAGGATCATAGGATCATAGATATAGAATGGAAAAGGCCCTGGAAATTTTAACCTTTTATGTCCAAAACTTCCACTCTTGGATCCATCACGTCTGGACTGATGATTGCTTCATTTTGCCTGCTATTTGAGGCAGAATTTGGTCACGTTTTTCTCTCTACTCAGGGTCATCAGCAGCCTTGTTACACAGAACCCTCTCTATTCCTGCCCCCACCTTCATCTCTGCTCTTGTTCTTTGATGGGGGATGAGGGAGTATAACTTTACTCTGTGTAACTCAACTCACCAACTCTGTAATTTTGGGGTGCCCCATTCCTGGCTACCCATTTTTGAACTTAAGATTCTTGAAGGCAAAGACTATTTGAGCTTTTATATTTATGTCTTCAGCCTTTAGCATAGCTCTTGGCACTAAGTTGTTAATAACAACATAATAACAATAACTGATAAATTAACAATTTTATTATATATCACTGTCATGATTGTACAATCATTATAAGAATCATTAATGTATATATTATTATTATTAACAGCAAGCATTTATGTAGCACTTCAAGTTTTGCTAAACATTTTACAGATATTATGTCACTTGATCCTCACAACAATCCTAGAACCTAGATGCTATTATTGCCTCCATTTTCCAGATGAAAAGACTGAGGCACACAGGGATTAAATATCTAGGGTTACAGAACTAATATCTAGGTAGAATGTGAACTTTTGATTCCAGGTCCCTCACTCTAACCATTGAACATTTTTCTCTCCTCTAATTTTAGAGATGAGGAAAAGTTAAGTAGTTTTTCTACTATCACATGAGTAATAAATGGCAGTCTTCATATACAAGTCCTTTGATTCCAGTTCTGACATTTCCCCAACACCATATCGGATTTCTAGTTAACTGCAAGCTTATTTCCTTTGAGGCTGCATATATAGAAACCCATGCTCCACAGTATTCTAATAGTTTCTAATTAGACAAGACATTTAACTACTTTAGCCTCCAGTTTCCTTAGCTATAAAAGGATAAGGGCATCTAAGTTTTCTTCTAATTAAAAACATTATTCAAGTTGATATCTAAGTTTCATGGAATATGGGGTCGATGACATCTGAGGTTCCTTCTGAATTCTCACATTATACGTTATAATCAAATTTGTACTAGAACTAAGAGAAATAGGACCAATAGGAAACAGATTTCCAATCAGTCTAAATAAGAGCTGTCTAGTGTTTTCAATCATCCAAGATGTCATATAGTGCTTCAACAGGTGTTGAGCTATTCAACTTTAAAAGTGTTCAACGGGGCTTTATGATCACGTGTTGTAAAAGGGATTTATGTATCAGCTAGGCTGTTAATTTTATCTAAAAACCATTGATAACGTAAGCTCATGTGTACTGATTCCCAGATCAACTACTAGCACAAATTTCAAACCCAATCTGGAATTCCTGCATGACCCCTTCTTGTCTGCCCCCACCTTTTAAGAAATGGTCTTTTCTTCTCTTTTTTTTTTGCCTCTGTTACCTTTCTTTAAACATTCTCATTATAAAATATCAATTGATTTTCTTTCCAAAATAAGATTTTTCCTATAAATAGTGATATTCTTTTGGGACCAAGTATCCCACAGTTATTTTAAATCTCTTTGGGAAAAGTTGAGGGGAGGGAATAAATTCATGGTGGAGAAATAAACACTTTCTAATATTTGGATGTTTTTACTATGTCAGAATCTAGAAATCCATACTATAATAACCATAGCCCAACTTCCTGATTCTATAGATTCATTCTTGTTGCTACCTAGAATGACCCACTATTTTAAGAAACAATGAAGAACAAGTAGTGTTTTACCTAGAATAAAACAAAAATATCAATAACTTTCCCTTTAAAAAAGAATACATTATTTATATTAATGTGCAGGACATGCAAAATCAACAGGGTCCTTTAGCAGCTCAGGGGTTTATAACAGTTTTATAGTTATAAGCTGCAACAGCCAATTAATCACACAAGGTCAAAAAAGACCTAAATAATACATAAAATACATGCTGAATGGCAGAACTATGGGAGAATTGCTATTTAAATCACTTGAGGAAATCAAGATCAGCCAGGCATAGAAAACAGATTGATTTTTTTTAATCAAAAAAATGAACAAAGTCAAATAGATCTCAGCGGAGAGGACAGTACAGCTATACTAAAAATATTACAGGTAATCTAAGAGTCATAATCCAATTTATTATACATGACTTGTCTTTTTACGTATCTTTTAGAAGTATTTCATGCCCACTAAAAAAACAAAACATTTTCTATATCCACACTATCATCCTTTATTTTTCCTCCTTTTCTCAAACTCTCAAAAATACTGCCTCCATAAGTTACCTCTACTTTTTCTCCTTTTATTCACTCTTCACCCCTTTGCAACCTGGTTTCTGATCTCATCACTCAACTGAAACTTCTTTTTCCAAAGTTACCAATGATCTTTTAATTAACAAATTTGATGACCTTTTCTTAGCTTTATTCTTGAGCATTTCTCTCCTTCAGGATGATTTCCCCTATCTGGATTTTTATTTTCTCCTGCCTTTTGCATTGGCTTGTTATCTGACTGCTTTGCTGGCACATCTTCCCATTCACATTCCCTATGGTGTTGCCCAAGGCTTTGTCCTGAACCCTCATCTCTTCTTTCTCCCTCTCTTGGTGACATCATAAGCTCCCAAGAGTTCAATTATATCTCTGCAGATTACTCACAGATCTATAAATATATCCCTTGAGCTTCCATCCCACATTACCTATTGAGTATCTCAAAGTCAACGGTCTAGAAGAGAGCTCATTATTTTTTCCCCAAAACTCACACCTCTTTCAAATTTCCATCTTTCTACTGAAGGCACCAGATTTTTCTGGTCTTTCAAGTTCAGAACCTTAGTGTTATTCTCCCACTTCCTTATCCCACCTATCCAAATGCCAAAACTTTCTGTTTCTGTTTCCACATCTCTCATGTCTGATTCCTCTTCAGACTCATACAACTGCCACCTTAGATCAGTCCCTCATTGCTGCTTGCATAAATGAATTCAAGAGCCTCATAATTGTTGCTTCTACCCTCAAGTCTGCCTTGACTCCAACTCATACCTACAGCTGTCAAAAGAATTTTCCTAAAGAAGAAATCTGGCTATGTTATCCCCCCACTGAAACTTCAATGTTTCCCTAATTCATTGCCTCTAGGATAAAATAGAAAATTTTCAGTTTAGTTTTTAAAGTCCTTAACATCCTAGCAGCAACTCATTTTTCCAACATCATTATAGTGCATTGGTCTCTTTCCCATACTCCAGAATGCATCCAAACTGGTCATTTCCTTGTTGCTTCTCAATCTCTTTGCACTAGCCATTCCCCATGCTTGGAATACCACCCCCCTTAAATTTCACCTCAGAATCTTCTCTATTTTGAAAACATAGCTCAAACATCACCTTCTACATGAAGTCTGTTTGATAGAAGTCATTTTATTATTTTCTACAATAAATCCATATGCCTTAGGTAGTTAATGACCATTAATCAAAGAATGCTGTGGAGAGGATTCTTGTTCAGATACAATTTGAATGTAGATGATTTTTGACCCTTCTAACCCTGAAATTCTATGATTCCACATTTTAATGTTGCATTGAACTTGTGGTTTCACTAATATAAAGGATTCTACAACAAAAAAAAGCACTGTCGCTTACAATTTATATCAACATGATACCTAACATCAATAACACCTCAGATTTATATAGAACTTATTATTTCCCTGGTATTATGCTAAGCCATTTTCAAATATCTCACTGGACCCTCATAACAGTCCTGAGAGGTAGGTGCTATTATGATCCTCATTTTACAGCCAGGGAAACTGAGGTAAACAGTGAAGTGACTTAGTTACAGACAATGTTTATGACATGGGATTTGGAGCAAAAGAATCAGAAAAGGATCAGTAATGCTGATGGAATTAAAGTTGGTGGTAAATAGGTCTTTATGCACTCAGCCTTGGTTTTACCCAGTGGGGAAAAAAAAAACAGGCCAATGGATGTTTCTGAAATGACTGCTCATCTTCCCTAATAAAAGAACATCTTAAATATGTAATAAATTCACCCAATTGAAGAAATTGAGTAGTCAAGGAAGAAATGCTCAAATAATTCATTTCTAAAATGACATTGACTATATTACTGTCAGAATTGGCAAGTTAATTAAAAAGTCTATTAGGGATGATAAAGATGACACATTTTCTATTCAGACTGACAATACCCAAAACATAGTATTACTTATTCAGAAATACTAGGTCACAGAATCTGAGAGAGAAGATTTGATATCTTTCATCAACTTAAGGTCAGGCAACATAAAGATATTCCAGTCACTTGCAGATATCGCCTGATAAAAATATTTCTATGAAAAATGTAGAAACACCTAGTTTAATAGGTTTTATCAGAGTTTAATTTTTTTGAGTCCCCATGTTGTTTTCTATTTCTATTATTAAAATCAGATGTTATATTTTAATATAGGTATAGATATATCATGTTTATATATCACACTCGTTTTTTAGTTTTCAGAAATTGTTAGGATAGAATTCAAGTGAACATGGTTGAAAAGACAAAAAACCTGACCAGCAGCCTTTTCTCAGAAAATAAAAATAGTATTTTATGTAAACTTTTGTTCAAAAAAAAGAATGTGTGCAGTGAAAAGAATACCAAAATTGGAGTTATGGAGAGCTAAATTTAAATCCTTATTCTGATACTTACTCGTGTAGTCTTCAGTAATAATAATAATAATATGTATATAGTGCTTACTGTGTGCCAGGCACTGTACTAAGCACATATAATTACTATCTCATTTGATCTTCACAACCCTGGGAGGTAAGTGCTATTATTATCCCCATTTTACAGATGAGGAAACTAAGGCAAATGAGGTTAAGTGACTTGCTGAGCCCACACAGTTAATAATTGTCTGAGATCAAATTTTAACTTAGGCCTTCTTGGCTCCAGACCTAGTGCTCTATCCATGGCCAAGCTCCTCTAGATCCAGCTCACACTGTCAATCTGGCTAGAACCTTAAGCTATAAGTGAACAGGTTACTCTAAAATAGATTTAATTGTATGTGAAAAGTAGATTTTTGAATAATTTGCCTTTTTGAAACACTTTCTTCAAGGATAGTATTTATTCATTGTCTGGCATTCTGAACATTTGCCCAGCAGTAGGGAGAAAAAACCCAACAATAAGACAATGAAAGAAAGTAATGAAGGTTCATGTCAAGAGGAATAAAGAAAGAGGAGGAAATAATGAAAAAAGGAGAGGGGGATAAAAGTATATAACTCGATAAAATCTTATCTGTGTAGCTCGCCTTGTATAGTGAAGCACTCAATTAGGTACTTAATAAGCAATTTTTTTCATAATGAAAGGGTAGCAAATAAAAATGCAAATCTGTGCATAATAAAAACCAAGCAATTCTCTAGAAGACTGGTATGTGCTGTCAATAAAAACAATCTCCTCTTTAATTATCAAAGGCTAATAACAATAGACATAGGAGAATAGCAGTGACAGGAATCAGCCTTTCATTCTCTCTCCCCACTTTCAGCCCCAATGTCTTCCTGTTTTGGGGAGTTTCACAAACATTATTGCTTAAATCAAGATAATTAAAATGATTCAAACGAAGATCTGATTTGCCTTTCCAGCCAGTTGCTGCATAAATGTGCATTTAAGCTCCCCCAAAGGCGTAGAGAACTCCTGCTAAAGCAGAGCTTCCAAATTTCTACACATAATGAAAAAGTTAAATCCTCAGGGAACATCAGGACAGGATAGGATGGAAAATCAACTTTGTTCATGAATGTTTCCACTCCTGTGTAAAATCTGACTTTAACTTTTAGTAAGCGTATTGGTCTTTCCAAGAAAATTCAAAGGAAATTTTCTGAGACTCAATTTCATCACCTGTACAATAAGTTGGAAACTAGGGGCAGGAGGGAATTAGATGATTTCTAAGTTTCTATTTAGCTCTAAATCTATCATGTTAGGAGCACATAGGCCATCCATCATTTTTAAGAAATATTTGTGTGACTATAAACAATATAGTTATGTTTAGTTCTCTTGGATTTAATGTACTTAACTCTAATGCACAAAGATTTTAATTTTTTAGAATTGGTTCTAACATGTGAATATATAACAAGCACAGGCTGAAATACAAAACATAAGATAAAACCACAAAAATACTTCAATCAAATATCCAGTAATGTTATGTATAAGATACAAAATATTCCATCAAAGAATCAGGATAATTGATCCCCTTCTTCATTTTCATAACTGATATAATACCAAAAAACGTTTACCCATGATGGAAAAAAGGAGTTTGTTAGAGTTTTGCTCAGAGTTTCGTTATGAAGTATTAGCATGTGTTAATTGAAGATAATATCTTGGCTCAAGATTATATAGCTTGATTAAAGGTCCCATTATTTAGAAATGTTCACTTCCACTGAGTAAAACAAAGGATGGGAGAATATATGAATATATTTGAATTTCCATAGAGGTCCTAATGTTTTCACGAAGGTGGGACATTTTGTATAAAACCAGTTCCATCATCTTTGCAAGTAATGCAAATAGGATCATAATCACTCAACTTTTCTCATTATTCTTCCTATTGTGACCATTAGTTATGTGCATCATAATAGTAAGTACTTAATTTTCCCTTTCCTTCTCTACTTCCCTCCTCTGAACTTTTCCATCATGATCCAGAAATCTTTTCATTCTACAAGATGACATTAGTCTTAGAACTCACATCTGATCAGTACTTAGCCTTTTCCTTGGGGGCCTTCTAATGGGAAGATGGAGAATTCCTCTCAGAATCTCTATTTCAGTGGGATATCCAAGCTAGCCATTTCTTTGTTTCCCAATGAAATACATTCTACAGGATTTCTCCATCATGTCTCTATACTAGCTATCTTCTCTCCATCTCCTATCATCTATTGTCCCCATCCCCCTAACCTCTCCAGCTTCTTTTTTGTGTTTTTTCTTCTATTGGATGGCAAGCTCTTGAGGATAGGAGCATATTTTTTCATATATTTCCAGAGCATACATCACAGCAGCACATTATTGGTACATAGTAGCCACTTAATAAATAGTTATTGCTGATGGCTTGATACATATCAGGATTTGATTCAGTGCAACATTTAAGACCTTCTCATGTGCAAATGGGGTAGTACAAAAATTATGCCAGCCATTCATTGCCTTTGAAAAACTTGATATTTTGTCAAGCTGAATACAGAGAATCATGAAAAAAAAGTGGAATAGGATAGAACAGAATATATTTTTCTTCTGCTTTAAGGGCTATTAGAAAATTCCAGTTGAAGGAAACAAAGATTCCATAGAGGAAGTAGCATAAGAAGAATTATAAATGGAAATTTTGGAGCCCAGGGCAAGCAATACAAATATCCATGCCCTCTGATCGAATTTTTTAGACAAATTCAGTTGAGAGTTGGGGAATAGATAAAAATGTTAGGACAAAAGGCCCCAAGAGAAGGTGGGCCCCAGGACACTACAAAGTTGATGCTGGGGAGGACGGATTCAGGCCAAGACTAAGTCAAAAAATTGAAGAGAGGTCATGAAGAGGAAAAAATGTCATTGGATAATTTCCAAGTTTGAAAATTGTTGCTATTTAGGTTCTAAATTCAATTCAAGGATAACATCAACAACCATTAAATTTGGTACTCTGGATCAAAGCCCCAGTTATGCCATTTATGATAATATATTTGATTTGCCTTAAAAAAAGGGATTTGAATTGATAGGATAGTCTACTCTGGACATGATATTTTACTATATACAGATGCATGGAGAAAGAAGAGGAAGGATGAAAGAAGGGAATAAGTTTTATATTATATACAATGTGCTAAGCACTTTACAATTATAACTCATTTAATCTAACAACAACACTATAAATTATCTGCTATTATTATCCCCTTTTTATAGTTGAGGAAGCCGAGTTAAGTGATTTACTTGGGGTCACACAACTAATAAGTGTCTGAGGCTGGATTCAAAGTCAGGTCTCTCTGACTCCAGGTCCAGCTACCTCTGGCCAAAGGACCAAATGGTCAGTTAAGTACATTGCTTAGTTTTAAAGTGAATAAAGAGGATCAAAATGGAATAAATCCAGAAGGGTTGGTTAAACCTGGATTATAGAATGTTTTAAATGCTTAAAAGAGGAAATTACTTAAGTTTGCTTAGAGGAGTAATATAGCCAATTCTGAGCCTTCAAAAGATTATTTTGACAACCAAAAGGAAGGTAGATTGGATTGGGAGAAACTAGAGATAAGGAGATCATTTAAGAAATTATATAATGGTCCCAGTAAGAAGTAATGAGGCAACAGAAGAGATAAAAAGGAGAAGAAAGACCACTGATCCTTATACCTCTCAGTTCCCTTCTAGGCCATCATCTCTGTACTAGCTACACTTTTCTCCTTTTCCCAAATTGATTCCTTGGTGAAACAGTTGAATTCATTGTTGTCTTTTCTTGAGCCTCTTACCCTCTAATTGTATTCTTGATACTAGATCAGCCCTGACAATCACCAGCCCTGCATTACTCCCACCATCTATTGTTTTAGAACCTATATGCATGCTGCTAAGTGGGAAAAAAAATCACAAAATCAAGCTAACTGGGTCAACTACAAATTTTTTGTTCTGTAACATCTACTGGGTCCTTGCCACTTACTCAAAGGCATTTTCCCCCACATCTTCTTAAACAAATCACTATCCCATTTGCCACAGCAGCTCTTCCAAACTCTTTCATCCTTCCTCAAATCCTCCATAGCTCGACATCTTCTTCATTCTCTCAGGTAAAAACCTTACTTCATGTTTCAAAGAAAAAAATTGAGGACATTTGCTAAGAGCTCCTTTTACCCCCTCCTTATTCATATCACTCAAATGACCACTATCTCCTTTTTACTTTATCTCACATGAAGAGGTAACCCTTCTCCTCAAGACAAATTCCTCTGCTTGCCCAAGTGATCCCATACTATCCTATTTTCTTCAGCCTACTATCTCTACCATTCTTACTCTCCCACTTATCTTCAATCTCTTCATGTCAACTGGCTGCTTCCTACTACCAACAAAACATGCTCTATCTTCAAAAAACCCTCACTTGTTTCATCTATCTTCATGAGTTATTCTACCATATCTCGCCACCTTTTTTGGCTAAACTTCTGGAAAATGCTGTCTACAATCTGCCCTTATTTCTCCCCCTTTCTTCCTCTCCCTCACCTCTCCTCCTCTCATTCTTCTCCCTCCCTACCTCCCTCTCCCCTGACTCCTCTCCTTCTCCCCGTCCTTCTCCCTTTCCTCCCTTTTCTTCTCTTCTTCCCTCCCTCCCTCTTTTCCTCTCTTTCTTTCTCTCTTTTCTCATATTGAACTCTTTCAATTTCTCTACAGTCTCTAATTTCCAATCACCTTCATCTCCTTAATATTCTATTTTATCTAGATTTTCAGGATTGTACTCTCTTGGTTCTTCTCCAATCTATCCAACTATACATTTGCTATCTCCTTTGCTGGATCTTCATCTGGATCTCTTCCACTAACTGTGAGTGCTCAAAAGGGCTTTGTCCCAAGGCCTCTTCTCTGCTCTCTTTATACTATTTCATTTGGTATGCCCAGTTCTGGGCATCTGCTGTGGCTATCCCTTATATCTGGAATGCTCTCATTCTTCATCCTTGCCTCATGGCTTCTCTGGCTTCCTTCAAATAGAAACTAAAATCCTACCTTCTACAAGCAGCATTCACTCATCTCTCTGAATTCTAGTGACTTCCTTCTATTGATTATTTCCTCTTTGTCTTGTCTATAATTTGTTTATACAGAGTTGTTAACTTGTTGTCTCCCCATTAGACTGTGAACTGCATGAGAGAATAGTTCCTTTATCTTTCTTTGTGTCTCTAGCACTTTGGACAGTGCCTGCCATAGAGTAGACTCTTAATATTTGTTGAATAACTAAACATGTAGGAGTAGAAAAAGGAAATAATCAGTCACTTTCTAGACTTTAAGAATTAATTAAGAGAAATAAGAGGAATTGAACGGAGCAAATTGGGGAGGGAAAGGAAGAATGAAGGATTCAGTTCTGGTTGGTTTATTTAGATAGCACAGAGCACGTGAGTAAAGATAACCAGCAAGCTACTAGAGAAAGATAGTGTTTAGGGAACTGTACTAAATTCAAATTTGGAATCTTCTGTGTAGTGATTGAGATTCATGAGAATTCAAACCATGGAAATGGGAGAGTTTTCCAAAGGTTAAAATTCCAAGAGAAAAGAGAAATGGTCCAAGTATAAAGCCCTGAGCAAAAGGGAGATGGTACATCATAGGAGATTATTAAAATTATAATAGGGATAGCTAATATATAGTGATATATTGTCAAAAGTAGTGGCAAATACTTCTAAGGAGTTAAGAAAAATGAGAATATAGAAAAAGCCCATGATGTTGTACTCTCAGGGATCTTCTACTACTACTTTGATCATGTGTTGCTACTTTTCCTTAAAAACACTGACAGTCTTCCTGGGGGTGGGGTGGGGCTTAAATCCTTAATTTCTTAAAAACACATGAATCTTCATTGGAAAATTTTCATGGAATAAATCAATATGTATACTTTTTAAAAGCCTATTACAATATTTTAAAAGTTCCATAGAAAGGTTCTATATATTTCTGTAAAGTCAGAGAAAAATGTTATTATTAGAAGCAGGTTTTTACTATTACTCTGACTCTAAAGAGCAAGGTTTTATTAATTAACAAAATATTATTTGATATCTCAAAGTATGAAAGCATTATTTCTTAAAATTAAGTTATATTTTCTAATAATATGTTAGAACTACATGCTTCTGCCTTAAAGATAAGGATAAAATATGTGTGTATAGCTATGCTTGCAGAGTTATTTTTATGTACATTGGACCACAAAGCATATTTTTTGAAAATCATAAGTTATACCTTGGAGACATGAAAACTCTCTTACCCCATCATAGTCTTAGAAATTATGCTAAGCCTTCCAATAATAAAATAACACTACATACTCTCAATCTTAAGAGGCAATTAAAATGTTTAAAGTCCTTAGTGTATGAATAAAATTCACATAAACTCTTGATCCAATATGGCATAACAGAAGACCACAATGCAAATCATTTCTGTTCACACAGCAGATTTCATAGTTGGATTTTTTTCATGACCAGTATCACCCCAGGGAACTATGCATATTAAAATAATGTACAAGTTATTTGTTTCAACTCAAAAGTTTCCACAGGCAATGGCAAATTATCTTCAAAGAATCATTCTTTTTTTCAAAAAATTCAATCAACTGTTACTAAATGCAAAGAAGTTTTCTAGATCTCTATATATTCTTATCAAATATTGTCTTAGGCCACCCAGTAGACAGGAAATGCAAAGAAAGGAACAAGAAATTAAATGCTGACCTTGTCAAGAAGAAGACATGCTAGATAACAATGCATTGAAAATAGGAATGCAAAAAATCCTTATTCTCAAGGATGCCTCAGTCTAATGGGGAGACACTATGAAAACATCTAAGTATAAATAAGATGTGGACAAAACAAATTGGTAAATTGTGAGAGGAAGGTGCTGAGAATCAGGAGAACTGAGGATGACTTCCAAAGAAGGTGGAACTTTAGCTTGAAGGAAGCCAAAGTAGAGATGAGAAGACACAGTGGGGGGGGGGGGCGGAGAGGCAGTGAGTGAAAACAATCAGGAAATGAAGTTTTGTGCATGAGGAACAGCAAGTGACAGATTTATATGAATCAATTTTGCTCTTCTTGAGGACAAAATACATGATCAGATAATAAGGATGAATCCACAACCCTTTTTCTTTAACACAAAATTTAGTTCTATAGAAAATCACCAATAAGTGGGGAATGATTCATATATGGATATTACAGAATATTGCTGTGCAGAATGAAGCGATGAATATTAGAAAATAAGAGAAACATGGAAAGTTTTATATGAACTGATATAGAGGAAAGCAGCTCTGGGGAATAATACACACAAAAACTACAATAATGTAAATGAAAAGAAAGCTTAGAAAATGTTGAACTCTGGGTAATTGTGATGATTAATCTTAGTCCTAGAAAACATAATGAAACAAACCTCGCTTCTTTCAGAAAAAGTGGGAGTCTATGGGAGTCAAAATGTTGCATACATTTTTAACCATGATCATTCGAACTGATTTTTGCTTTTTTTCTGTTTTTCTGTTCAGTGTTCGCTATTCAGAATAAAGAAAAATGTGATGTATAAAAAAGGCTTAAATAAACATTATTTTTAAAAGGCACACACAAAATTTACTAGAATTATTTTGAAATGCACTGAAAGTACCTATGAGATATGCTTACTATTTAAAGATCATGGTAATGTTGGTTTGGCTATGTATGGGTATGAGAGTGCTCACAAAGACTCTTTTCACAGAGAATACACATGCAAGTTGTCCACTTATCAGATAAATTAATGTACTTTTTTCAGGTCAAGCCTTGCTTCTTAGCCTAACAGGCCAAGGTATTATCACAAGAAAACTCCTTCTTTGAGGGAGCCATCAATTGATCTTTCCAGAAGGACCAATATCCCCATTGTACTTCCAATAGTTCAATTTTCATGAGCTTCTACAAAGTTTCTTCATCCTGTTCTAGGCATATAATTTTTGTTCACTGTACTGGAGCTGATTTCATATCCAGCCATCATCTATTTTCCATATATAGTCAGCCTAAAGGAGCTGAATTGCAGTGAGCACAAATGCTATGCTAATGAATTGGCTGCTTTCCAGAATATCATTGCCGATCACCCTATTTCATCCTCTGATGTTAATTTTGGCATAAAGATAGTGTTAATGAAACTGCTCAAAAAATGAAAATGTATATCGATGACAAGCCTAAGTCTTGCAGCCATGTAGCAGGTGCCATACTTGGGCTCCCAGGCACATCTCTGAATCATCTGAGTCCTGCATGATATTCTTAGCTACTTATTTCTTGTTGTTTGTTATGTATTATATTACTTGGGAAAGATGACTTCTGAGATCTTTTACATCTTTGGGATTCTGTCATATTCCTGACTGTTTAAAAAAAAGACTATTTTGTTGAATTTCTCCAATGTGCTTATTACTTTCCTTACTGATATCATTTAAAGAGAACAATGGGTTCTATTCCATCATCTCAGCAATGCTTATATAAATGTGTTTTCCTTTCCAGAGACCTTTAGGAATAGTCTACTAATCTTCATTTGTGTAGGATGACTTGTTTTTAGCATTTTTCATATATATCATGTGGATTAGAAAGATTTCTCAAGGTCAATTGTAGGCATTTAATTTAAAAGATCTCTTATCTGCCACTTCAAATCGAGTAGTGGTAGTAGCATAATTTAGTGGAAAGAATGCTTTACACAGTGCCCATCACTTAAGTAAATTATTGTTGACTGAATGATAAACATAGAATTTGAGGCAGAAAATGGCCTGGATACACAGGCATCCATCTGGGTTCACAACTAACTAGTCATGATCTTTGACAAATAACTTAACCTAGCTTGACCTTAGTTCCTTCAATGAAAGTGATAGAGGTCCCATCTTTAAGGTTTCTAAGGTTCCATTCAGCTCTAATATTATGAAAATTTATAGAAATCTACATAGTTATTTACATCTTACCTCCTTCATTAGAATGTGGGCTCCTTGAGAGCAGAGACCATATTTTTGCCTTTCTTTGTACTGGCAGTACCTGCTATACAGTAAGTAGTCAATAAATGCTTGACTAGCTAATGATTGTCTTGATTGAGAATTACTGTATACAAGGTATTTGGTACTGTGAGAAATGAATAATGAAAATGACATGGTCCCTTCTCTCAGGGAGCTTATGATTTACTACAGTATAGACAAGTATACAAATACTATTACTATCAGGCAGATGTCGATTAGTAGAATAAGTTGTGTCTTTTATCAGGACAGCCCTTTTGCAAATTTTCAGGCTACCTAAAACTCAAGAGGCATCATAATATAATGTATAGAGACAATTCCACTGTCAGAAAGATCCAAGTTCAAGTCTTGTATCTAATACATATTGGCCATATGGATCTGGGCAAGTCACTTATCCTCTTAGTGCCCCAGACAACCTTTTAAAACTATAGATTGCAGAGAAGATGCCTTTGTCCATTGATAGAAGAACCTTCCTTATCAAGAGTTCCCTATACCAATCAAATCAAGAGTGCAGAACTCAATGAGAGTCACTTAAAGATGTTATCAAAAGATATCAGGTGATTGATTTTCTACCAGTATATTAAAGCTCAAATTTTCTGTTATTAACAGTCCACTATCAGGCCTATTTTTTCCAAACATTTTGAAAAAAAATTTGGATTTTAACACTTACATAAGTTTAGAATGGTGCTTCTCTGCGACTAATAGGGGGAAAAAGAATTATTTTTTCAGGTATCAGTGATAACAATACTCCTAACAAGGATCATAACTTTTACTGAACTCCAGTGCACACTAAAACTAAATATCAACCACATAAGTATCCACAATGGGGTAGTTTTGCAAAAGAATATAAAAGTGACAACCTTTCTGAAAGTAAAAGAATATACAAGAATCTCAAAATTGGAAAAGATCTAAGGGACAATTTGTTCCAATTGATTGCTCAATCCCTTCTACTGAATGCCCAACAAGTATTTGTGAAGTATATGTCTTTTCTCCGTTATCAGGGAACTCATTCCCTTTTGAGAAAGACACTTTTGGAAAAGTCTTATCATAAAGCTATGCTTCCTAACTTTAAGCTAAAATTTGTCTCTCCAGAACTTCTACTCATTTCTTTTATTACTGATCTCTAAGATCAAGCAGAACACATGTAACCCCTGTTCCATATGGCAATCCTTTTAGAAACTAACCATATTTGTATATATCTGGTCAGCTTAAAAAGTTAGCAATCTCAGTTTGTTTCAACCAAACCTAACATGATATATTCTCTAGCCCCTCCATCTAGGTATCTTGGCTGCCCTTCTCTGAATTAAAGAAGAGGTTTATCAATGTCCCTCTCAAAACATGGTGGTGAAAATGGTAGACTGTGTAGCATACAGGATAGGAATCAGAAAGACATGAGTTTAAAATCCTATCTCAGACTGTGGAACTTTGGGTCAGTTACATGACCTCTTTATGCTTCAATTTACTCATTTGTAGAATGAGGTCACTGAACATGATGGGCTCTAAAGCCCCTTCCAGTTCTAAATCTATGTTTCTACAACTGGATAAAATATGATTAAGGTATGGTTTGACCAGGGTCTGACCAAGCAGTACACCTGGCACCCTTATGTGGGAAAACTGGGATACCGATATATTGTTGGTGGAACTGTGAACGGATCCAACCATTCTGGAGAGCAATTTGGAACTATGCTTAAGAAGTTATCCAACTGTGCATAACATTTGACCCAGCAATGTTTCTATTGGGCCTATATCCCAAAGAGATCTTAAAGGAAGAAAAGGGACCCACATGTGCAAGAATGTTTGTGGCAGCTCTTTTTGTAGTGGCTAGAAACTGGAAACTGAAAGGATGCCCATCAATTGGAGAATGGCTGAATAAATTATGGTATGTGAATGTCATGGAATATTACTGTTCTGTAAGAAACGACCAACAGGAGGATTTCAGAGAGGCCTGGAGAGACTTGCATGAACTGATGCTGAGTGAAATCAGCAGAACCAGGAGAACATTATACACAGCAACAAGACTATATGATGATCAATTTTGATGGACGTGGTTCTCTTCAACAATGATGTGATTCAAACCAGTTGTTCTGCGATGAAGATAGTCATATACATCCAGAGAGAGGCCTGTGGGAACTGAGTGTGAACCACAACACAGCATTTTAACGCTTTCTGTGAATATTTCCCTGCATTTTGTTTTCCTTCTTAGGTTGTTTTTTCTTCTTCTCTTTCTAGATCTGATGTTTCTTGTGCAGTAAGATAACTGTATAGATATGTATACATGTATTGTATTTGTCATATAATTTATCCTATTTAGCATGTAATAGATTACCTGTCATCTAGGGGTGGGGGTGGGGGAAAGGAGGGGAAAAGCTTGGGAAAAAAAAAGTTTTTGCAAAGGTCAATGTAGAAAAATGACTCACAAGTTTTGTAAATAAAAAGCTTTATTAAAACAAACAAACAAACAAACAAACAAGCAAAAACAACTGGCACCCTTATTTTAGACACTAAACCTCTCTTAACAAAGCCTTAGGGGCAGCTAGGTGGCGCAGTGAATAGAGCACCAGCCCTGAAGTCAGGAGGACCTGAGTTCAAATCTGGTCTCAGACACTTAACATTCCCTAGCTGTGTGACCCTGGGCAAGTCACTTAAACCCAATTGCCTCAGCAAAAAGCTCAAAAAAACAAAGCCTTAGATTGTATCAGATTTTTTGCCTATCCTCTAGTATTTCAATCCCTGCCATATTTTCTACGGTTTTTCAAGAAGCATTGAAAAGAACTGAGTCTGAAAATTCTTTCAGTGTCCTGGGAGTGAGGCTAATCTGAGACTGGAGACTTTAACTCATTTTAAACTAGTCAATTATTCAGTTGGTCAATAAACACTTATTAAGCATCTCTATTATGCATCAGGCATCCTACTAAGTACTGAGTACCACTAGATGCTATTTTAATACCTACTCTCTTCTCTTGCTAACTGGATAATTTCAAATCATGCACCTCACATCATTTTACTGCCCAAAATACAAATTAAATTAATTTCTTTAAGCTATTTACTACTATGGAAGAAATAGCACTTTTGTGGCAGCTAGTTGGTCCACTGGAAAGAGCACCAGCTCTGAAGTCAGGAGGATCTGAATTCAAATATGACCTCAGACACTTAACACTTCCTGGCTGTGTGACCCTGGACAAGTAGCCCCAATTGCCACAGCCAAAAAAAAAGAGAGAAAAAGAAATAGCACTTTTTAAAAGACTTCAAAAAAAATTTTAAAAGCCTCATTTAGTTTGAGAAGTGGCCTTCTAATCACTTCATTCAGTTTTTAAAGATTAAAAATTATCAGAAAAATTTGCTGTAATCTGTCACTGTAATGCCATAGACTCCTTCAACTGCTGGACTTGGGAAACTGAATAATTAGCTTGGACAAATACCTTTCACTCCACAATTTCTTATCAGCCAGTCATCAAAGCCATATAAAATTCACAGTTAAGAGTTATTGATTAATTCTTTTTTATTCACTAGAAGGCTTAGCCACTGGTGGAAAGATTAACAACAATTGTCTTAACTCAGAAGATTAATTTGAGGCTCTAAAAGAATATTTCTGCTTTCCTCTATTTGATTTGAGGTTCACATATAATGATTTTCATGCTATAAATATGGTGGATGAGATCATTTATGGTCAGCTATTTTCATGAACAAGTAAGGGCTGATGCATTGAGAACAGACTACATGCTTTCAAATTCCCATTAGTAGACTGATTAGAGTTTAGTCATTATCTTCACTTTAGCATAGTGAGGTGGCCTCCTGGACATATCAGTAGACATCTAAAAATTTAACATACCTCAAACAAAAGACATTGTGGTGCAAAAATCAGAATACTGAATTAAGAACAGAAGATCTAGGTTCAAATCTCAACTCAATTACTTAATAAATACCTATAAGATATTGGGCAAATGACAATATCTCAAGACATCAGTCTCTTCACCTGTAAAATTAAAGGGTTGGATCAAGTCCTTGTCTCTTTTAAATGTATAATTCTATGAACCCCCCCCCCCTTACCTTACTTTTTCTTTTATCTTACTTAATAGTCTGCTCTTAATAGTCTGCTTAATATAGCTCTTTATAGTCTGGCATTATGACATAATCATACAATTGAAACTGTTCTCTCTGAAGTTAGCAGTGACCTCTTAAATTCTTAAAAATCTCTTTATGGTCATATTTAAAATGACTTTTTCTCAATCCTCAAACTTCTTGATCTATTTTGCAGCTTTTGAAATTTAAATTATTAATTGAAATTTCAATTAAAATTTTCTCTTAAATCCCACCTCCTCTCTAAGTCTCTATGACATTGCATGCCTCCCTCCTCTCTTTCTACTTATGGGACTATTTTTTCTCAGTCTCCTTTATAAGATCTTCATCCAGAAGAACCAAAGATATCTACCAACTATACCTCCTAACTGTGAGTTTCTCTCACAGCTCTGTCCTGGGCCTCTCTCTCTAAACCAGGAATTCTTAATCTCAAGTACCATGACCTTCCTTTATTTTATAATATTTTTACAACTGTACTTTAATATAATTGAATTCCTTTATAATTCCATAAATTTTATTTTTATCCACTTTAAAACATTATTGTGGCGAGGTACTCTTTTGGTAGTGTACCAAGAGTTTATCTCTAACTCCTTATTGCCACTCACACTAATATCCAATCAATGGCCAAGTATTGTCATTTCTACCTTCATAATACCTCTTGTATAAATCATTTATCCACTCACAAAACCCTACGCTGGTTTAGGTTCTCCTCACCTCACGGTGGACCACTGCAAAAAGCTTCTGGCCGTTCCCCGTCCCATCCTGGCCTCCCTGTCTCTTCTCACTCCAATCCATCTCCACTTAGCTGCCAAAAATAATTTTTCTTTAGTATAGTTCTGATTGTGTTAGTTTCTATTCAAATTTCACCCTCAATTACCTCCAGAATGTAATGTTAAGTCTCCTTCGGCTTTTAAAACCCTTGATAATCTGGCTCTTCCCGTTATTCCAGTTTTCTTACACTTTTCCTTCCTTCCATACCATATATGATACAGCTATGCTTGTCTTACATATAACTTTATCTCCCAACTCTATGCCTTTGCAGAGGCTGACCTCATGCCCAAAATGCTCATTACCTCATCTACAGCTACTAGCTTCCCTGGACTCCTTCAAGACTCAGCTCAAATCTTACATTTTGCAAAAAGCATTTCCAGATCTTCCTCCCAATCCATCCCCAATGCCTTCCCTCAGTATATAGCAAATCTATCTATTTGAGTATATATATAAACACATACACACACAGATATCTTTCCTCTGGCATGTTTAAAGAAGGAAGAATTTTAGGCTGAGGGAAATCTCTCAAAGTTAGGGAAATCTGATAAAGTCTTTTGTAGTACTCTAAGATCCAACATAGCATGGGGAATTTTGCTTTACTATAAGTATGTACTTATAGTATACACTTATACTATATATATACTATAAGTATTACAAAGTAATTTATTACTTTGTTAATAAAAAAAATTCAATTGAGCCCATTGGAAATCTCTATGAGAAAATATTATATGATTTTAGAATCAAAGACAACAGGAAGATAGGATTAATTTCACAGAAATTCATTTATTAGCCAATTTGGATAGAAATAGTCAATTTCATGGCATGGAATATATAGAGTGCTAGGCTTTGAGTTAGGAAGACCTATTTTCCTGAATTCAAGTTTGGCTCACATCTGACTGTGTTTTTCTGGGCAAGTCACTTAGCCCTGTTTGCTTAATTTTGTCATCTGCAAAATTAGTTGGAGAAGGAAATGGCATTCTCTAGTATTTTTGTCAAGAAAACCCCAAATGAGGCCCTGAAAAGTCAGACATGACTGAAAACAACTCAACAACTAACATAACAATTCCATAAAATATACTACACATCACAATATTGTCAGGGAAGACAAATATTGCCTGAAAGGAATTTTCAAAGAGATCATTGATTTGGAGCTAGAAGGAACCTTGGAATGTCATATAATCCATTCCCTCACTTTACAGATGAAGAAGCTGAAGAATAGAAAGTTTTATTAAATTATCAAAGCTTACACAGGTTCTAGATATCAGAGAAAAGATTTGAACCCAGGTTCTCTGATTCCAAATATAGCACAATTTCCATTGCTCCAAGTTACTGACAAAGATTTTAATTTTCCTGATATTAAGGAAGGAGCTCTACAAGAGAGGCATAAGACCAAAGGTGTATATATCAATAGGATGTATTACCTAAAACAGCATATTATATCACAGTAAAAATTTCCATTTCTCAGACCTACTGGCAGAACTATTTTAAGTACCTTTTTATTTGAAAGCAGATAAAATATTTTTCCTAATTACTGACTCAATTAAGATTATTAATGTCATATGAAAATCTGAATATGTATCATATTTTAAGGGGAAATTCAGTTTCATTTTGACAGCCACATAAATTAGAAGTAATTTATGTAAAAAGCAACAATATGTCACGCAGCTCTGAAAGGGGTCATGTGCGCTTTCATAATATATAACATAACAATTCCACAATAGCCCCAAACTCTACATTCGGGAATGAAAAAAGTCTAAACACAAAGAGCTCCATATTTTTAATTCATTGTGCCCAAGACTACCTTTCTCAGATGTTTGCACTTTCTATATCATTTGAAAAGAGAGAGTGATATCCTAACAATTTTTTTGATTGAAGATGTTTCAAACATAACAGAACATCTTCAATCAAAAAAAATCATGAGGATATACACATTGAGTTTATAATCTTATAGCCAGAAGACTATTTATTTGCTAAGTACAGAATAGTGAGCAAGTCAATTACTTTTAGAGCTTTCATTTACTCATCTCTAATAGGGGAATACTATTAATACTATTAAGTCTGCTAGACTTATCTTACAGATTTTGGGAAATGCAAAATAGTAAGTGATGTAACGTGATCTATTTTCTTCAAAATATATCCTATTAAATCATAGTTTTTACTTTTATATCACCTTTCCCCTCCCAGAAAAGTATCCCTCTACTCTCCTCTACTTAGAAAGGTATTCCTTATAATAATAATTTTTAAAAATGAAGAGGAAAAGGCATTTAAACAAAACCAACAAACACCTCAGTCATATCTGACAGTAGATGTAGTATTACTAGATGTTCATATGTCATTTCCACAAAAAGAGGAAGTACATTTTTTCAGGAGTCAATCTTAGTCCTTACAATTACACAGAATTCAGCCCCTTCTCCATTTCCTCCAGGCTTTTTTATTATTGTTCTTTCTTCTTTAGTGTTGTAAACACTGCTTGTAATAGTTTAGCCTGGTTCTGTTTACTTCATTCTACTTTATATAAGTTCATGTGAATGGACTCTTTTCATACTCTTCTGAATTCAACCTTGTCATTTCTCATGTAACAACAGTATTTTTAATACTCATGTAGTATAGTTAGTTTAGCTTTTTTCTAATTTACAGACATGGACTTTATTTCCTATTTTTGCTACTACAAAACAAGCTGTTACATGGAACCTTTGTTTCTATCTTAGACCTCCTTGGGAACATACAAAGTAATGAGATCTCTGGGGAAAGGGGTATAGACATTTTAATCACTTTTTTTAGCATAATTCCAAACTGCTTTCCAGAATGGTCTGACCAATTTATAGTGCTATTAACAGTGAATCCATCAACTTTCTGCAGTCTCCAATGCTATTTTTTTTCTCTTGTCTTTTGGGTGAATAGTAAAATCTCAGAATTCTTTTGATAGAAATTCTCTTATTTGTGATTTCATGTGATTTTAAGTGATTAACAATGTTGATAGTGATAATAACTAACATTTTTATAGAACTTGCTATGTGCTAGAAACTGCTAAGTACTTCACAATTATCTTATTTGATTTTTACTAGTTTGTAATTGAATATTCCATTCATGTCAGATAATATGCAAAAAAGCAATTTGCAAACCTTAAAGATCTCTATTAATATGAGCTATTATTAAATCCTTCGACCACTTATCCATTGCTTAATTTCTTGGATCTATATAGAGAACAGAAACATGTATCCTAAATATTAGACCCTTACCAAACATATCTGAAACACAGATTTTTCCCTCTGATCAATGATTTTCCTATTTTATCATAGCTACACTAATTTTGTTCATATAAAAGCTTTTTGTTGCTATTGTTCAGTCATCTTCAGTCATGTCTGACTCTTCATGAACCTATTTAGGATTTTCTTAGCATTCACTTTCCTTCTCCAATTAATTTTACAGATGAGAAAACTGAGGTAAACTGGGTTAAGAGACTTGCCAAGGGTCACATACACAGCTATTAAATGTCTTGAGAAAATATATGTCTGAGCGTATGAGGAAAGATGAGTCTTCCTGACTCCAGGTTCTGCACTCCATCCCCTGTGTCACCCAGCTGCACCCTTTTACTTTCATATTATTGAAATAATCTCATGTTTTGTGATTATTCATCTCTACCATTGTTGAGAATTATGCCCTTATCAACAGCTGTGAAAGCTGATATGAAATTTTAATGTATTTGATTTTTGTTAAAATCTAACACAAATCTAAAAATGCAATTTATAGATTCTTTTGACACATCATAAGAATGATTTTAAGCATAAAAACACAAGGTGTATTGCAACATATGAAATATGTATGCAAACATGTGAACATATAAAAAAATATTATACAACCATACACAACATAAAAGATAATAGCTACTTTCAAGGGTCTTACTATTAAACTATTTAATGATTACTATACCTCTGTAAATCTCAGTTTCTTGATCTAAAAAAATGGAAGATATTACATCCACTGTCTACTTCATAGAATTGTTGTAAATTATGTACCCTCAATTGCCTGATTGTTTTAAAAGCACTTGCAAATCATAAAATTCTCTATAAACAAAAGATTTTATAATAATAAAAACATTAATAAATTAAAGCAATAAAGATAGCATTAGAATTTCTGATTGCATTGAAAAATCAATTTCTCAAGAAATTTTAAAAGGAAATATACTAAACTAAAAAAATTCTGTAAAAAACTGAAAAGGCAATTGAGGTTACATAAATATATTTTTTCCTACATCTATACAATCTTTATGAATATAATGAATACATATAGCAACTAATTCCTTCCCCCATGGAAAGTAGGTCATTTTTTTCCTGAAAAGGTATTGAAACTATCCTGGAGACATAAATGGTTCAGGGGAATAAAGGCTCAAGCTGTTGACATCATTTTTTGGATTACAAAATGGTCAGGAAAAGCTCTAAGTACTCCTTGAGACCAGACTGGTGGAAAATGATGGGCAATTCAGACAAGGGAGCCTCACTCAGCTGAATCAATTTGATGTGTCCTCAATGCACATCACTGTTGAATATCCGTCTCCTGCTGTGCTGAGTAAATCTCATTTTGTTAAAATGTGGAATGACCCATGACTATTTCATTTTGTTCCAATATCGAACAGAAACTTACAGTCTATTGACATGAGCTAGGCACAGTCCTGAACACTTGCTGAAACACTGTTAGGAGGGTTTTTAATGTATAATATTCTACTGCAGTCCACACTTTTGCAATCCTACAATTGACTGAAACATGCAAAAATACAAGAATCTATTCTATTTATTCTTTATTGCCTATCAAAATAATTTGGTTTCAAAGAACATTATAAAGATTACATGACAGATACAATCAATAACTCCTCTGATTACCACTATCAAATGATTCGTGAAACAAGGAGAAGTAATATGCTTGTCAAGGGTGTCTATTGCAATGTTACTGCACAATTCATGTACAGTTTTGTTAGCCATTGCCCAAATGACTGGTATCTAATTTGGTCTCCTTTCTTTGCTACTGTAAAAAAAGAAGATTTTGGTATTTGTGGAACCAATAAAACTCATTATACCATCTGGGGTATGTTCCTAGCAGTAAGATCTCAAGGTCAAAAAGAATACATTTTAGTTACTTTTTTATCTTAGTTCCAAATTACCTTCCAATTTGTTTGGATCAGTACCCAACTTTCTACAGTTCCTACAACTCTGATTATTTTTATCTTTTGTCATCTTCAATAATTTTCTGGGTATGAAATGAAACCTTGGAATTGTTTGTACTTGTATTTTTAGTGACCTGGATCAGTCTTTCACATGGCTGTCAATTTTTGGCCATTTATTCATTGGAAAATGGCTTTTGATCGTCTAAATTTATAGCAGTATGTTTATTAAAAAAAGATTTTTTCCTCCAGTCAGTCATTTTCCTTCTTTTCCTAGTTATGTTAATATTGTTCTTGCAAAAGCTTTTCAATTTCATAAATTTAAATTTTCTATTTTATAGTTCATGATTACCTTCATAGCCACAGCTCTAAGAAATGCCCTGATTTGATTCTCTCAAAGCTAAAGATTTTAAATTCTTGTACTCCCAATATTACAGCTTGCTGTTTCTCTCTACGAATCTTTAGCATAAATTAGTAAAGTTGTGATCAGACATATAAATAATAAATATCTCTCAGTCAGAAAAATCAGACTTTTCCCTCACTATTTAGTGAGAGAAGCAAGAGGGGATGGAAGCTTACTTTCTTATAGTTCAATTTTAGAAAAATAACTTGTAGAGAGCTTTATCAGTGATCTTCACAGTAAAGTACTTTCTTGAGTTAGGCTGCTTAGAGATTTGTTGCTCTTTACATTTATAAGGAAAGATCCAATAATCACAGATTTGAAAGATTTAATGGCTCAAAGCAGCAGGCTTTTTCACTCCCCAAAAAGGCCACAGATGCCCCTGTATACAATGTTGGAAGTTAGAAGATGTGCCATGGTTTCTTTCTAGCAATCATGTACAGTATGAGCTGACTTTAATCACTTAGGAAAAATAATCACACTGCAAATGCCATCTGGGCAAAAAGGTTTTTTGGCAGATTGCTTGTACAACCAGCAGTGAAAGTACTAAAGACTAAAGCTTGATTGGGGTAGGGAGGATGTAGGAGAGATACAAGGGGAAAGAAACTTGCTTTTCAGATTCTTTGGCCAATATAAAAGGAATAGAATGGAGGAAAGTAGCCCTCCATTGGAGAAATGATCTCTTCTTTTTTTGCAAGGTATCAGAACAATGAGAAGGTGAATATTTGTATGTTCTTCCTTCCATTGCATGTCCTTGCTCATTTGGTTATTCTAGTCACATAGTGTTTAAAAAGTTGCTAGAAAGAGAGTGAATTGGAAAAGATGTAAGTCATGATGTCTTACTCAATTTTCAGCTTCATGTATGTGATCATCTCTAGTCAAAGTACCAAACAAGAAAAATGGGGACTTGTTCAATTTTAGTCATGCCTGAGTATTTGTGATCCCTTTTGGGGTATTCCTGACAGAGATACTGGTTTGCCATGTCCCCCCCCCAACTCATTTTAGAGATAAAAAAAACTGAAGCAAACAGGGTTAAATGACTTGCCCAGGGTCATACAGCTAGTAAGTGTCTGAAGCCAGATTTGAACTCATGAAGACAAGTCTTCCTGATTCCAGACCCAGCACTGTATCCACTGCACAACATAGCTGCCCCATCAATAAACAGTAATGACACTATTGTCAGGGATCTCAGAGCAAACAGTCTATTCAGGGGTTCACACCAATTGGAGGAAAATTAGCATGCCATTTTGTTATTCCCAATTAGATTCTCCTGGTGTTCTTATTTATTTTCTCTCTCAGTAAGCAACACAGGACTTTTTATGCAAAAGTTGCTTAATAAGTACTTGTTGAATTGACTTCAAACATTGACTTAAATGTTACAACACAATTTGATCAAACTGATATAAAACCAAAGAATTTTACTTCTACAGATTCTATAAGAAATTCAATTTGAAATCCTCCATGAGTTATTACTTTAGGTTCATGTGATACTTAAAAAACAAAAACAAAGAACTCAGATCACTTCAAATCAGATTATAAATGCAAAACATTCTGCAAAACTAAAACTGCTTTGTAAATGTTAACTATTAAAAGAAATAAAAGGAGAGATGGAAGAACACTTGAGGATGCTGTGTACTTGAGAGTTGAGGACCACTAGGAAAATGTGGGCTCCATAAGAAATTGGTTGCAGAAATTGCCAATGTCTTATCGGATATGAAGAAGTGCGACTCAGAGAGGAACCTAGAGAAAAGGCAGTTTATACTCTCCACTGCTCAAGGATGCCAAGAAGATTTCAGCAAACTGCTTATGGGAGCAGATCTGTCTTTTCCGCAAAAGCCATACTAAAGCCTCCCACAGTCCATGAAAAAGTAAGTTTGCTTTTTCTGAGCACCAGAGCACAAAAATCTTTCTATCTTAGTCTCTAATTCCCCCTCAGTTCCTCACTTTTTAGAAAATTCTTTAGAAAACTCCTATGGGAGAATGTCATAACACCACAATGAACTTTTGAGAAACAAAATACAGTATACATACAGTTGACAGAATGGGTTTGGAGGATTTAATTAGGGAGAAGGTAGTTTTTAAAAACTCCCAGTAGTCTTCTTTGGATATATCTAGTCACCATGAAGATTTTGAAGAAATGTGAGCTTGGCTACAAAAACAAAAGCAGTCATTGTGATACCTATGGTCCAAGGAGATCCTGGAGAAGATGGGAAAGGGATTTAAAATATTAACACTAATTACAGAAAGCTCTTTGCAGTATAAGCCAACAAAAATCTATGATGAGCTGGAGGGAGAACTTCAGCAAGAGTACTTTAAGAAGAAAATTATAGGGTGATGCTCAGCTTAGGAAAGATCATGAATTAATATATCAATCAAGGAGAAATGACTTTAAAGTTAGGTCATTCAAAGGTATTTACTCATGGCAAATGGAAAATTAAATTATGGAACACTTAATTACCTGAAATCATGTCCATTATAGGTTTTGTTTTGGATTCTTGAATATTTGTTTTACTATTATTAAATACATATACAGTTATCTATTATGTTTCCCTTTGGAATGCTGGTGTTATTAAGGATGTCCATGTAAAGAGCAACTTAAATTAATTTGTCCTTGAAAAAAACTATATTGAAAATCAGATTATCAGTTTTTTCTTTTCAGTACCCTGTTGCCTACCATCAGTACAAAGGAGATAATTACACTAGTCAATTTCCCACCCTACAAAATGGTGCCAAAATGAGAGTATCTGAAAGTAATTTGAATTTTTGAATCGAGAAAGCATTAGCAACACTTAATCAAAAGTAATAAAGTTCTTTTTTAAAAAGTAGCATAAGAGAACATCAGTGTCGGATATATCAAGTATAGCAAACAAAAATGAGGGTATACATTTATTAATATGAAATTTATGGATTGTGAAATTTCCCATTCACTTATTCAGTAATCAAATGAGCCTTCCAAAAAAGATATCAAGAACACAAAATCTTAGATTAAAAAGATCAATTATTCTCCTTACAAAGGATTCACCAAAGGGTTCTCTAAACAATAAACTCTCTACATTACCTTTCTTATAATTCAATATGTTTGGAACTCTAGGTAAAATACTGATGAAACTTGATCTATATATTTTTGGAACCTAGATCTTTAACAGGTTAGGGGAAAGTAATCATTCAGCTTCTTCATCCATATTTTCTTTTTATCAGATCACGATTAGAAAAAAAAAAGATCAGGCAAATGAAAATGCCAGAAATCACAAAAATTCAAACAACCTCAAGTAAATGGGCTTGTTTATAAAATTCATAAAACACGAATATTTGGGAACCTATCAATAAGATCGCAGCAAAAAATTCTTTCTTGGAATAATGGCATATTTGAAACTGCTTTTTTAATTTCCCAATTTTATAGGATATGATGTCAACTGCTTGTCCTTCAGAGAGGTTAAATTTGTTTCAATAGATTCATACTCTTATAAGTATGGGGGATAAATGATAATTATTTTTAAAATGGCTCCCTAGCTTTGTTTGACTTTTAGTTTGTATTATTCATGTAAATGTTTCAAATCACCATAATAAAATATATATTATTTTTCAAAGGATACTTAGACCAAGTGTCAATTAAACATTGATTAGAAAGCTCTATTTAATTATTATCTTGGAACAACTTTTAAATCTCACTCTACTTATTTGATTCTACTCATAACCAGAGTTTCTCTTGGCTTGTATTACTTTATAATTTTAATATTAATGGAAACTGTATGAAAAGTAGATAAGTAGATAGGAGATCATGTAGTTTAATTCCCTGTAAGTTATTATAAAGTTTTAATACCAACCCCATGAATTCAAGCCAAAAGGCATTAGCAAATATATAAAATAAAGAAAAACCGTATAATTTTTGCACTTCAGTCTTTGTAAATACAAAATTTATAGTATATAAAAACATACCTTTCAACCTCAGTCAGTCAGAAGCTCTTCACTCTTTAGGTCTGTCTTTAGAAGCTAACATTTTAACACATCACTTTACTGGAATTTACTTATGTACAGAGGAATAAAATCCAATCTGAATCAAATAAATTAATTGTAATGTCATCTCTTGATTACTGCTATGCTTTGAGTCATATCCAAATTTGGACTTCATGACACATTATTTCCTGGCATAACAAGAACTAGACAGGGTGTGCTGGTAAATATTTTCAATCAGCTCTCAGGTAGGAAAAAATGTGTCTGCACACTGCACTTTTAAGATTGATCTACATTATTTAACATTTTCTCCATCACTTAATTAAGTGTAGACAAGCAACAAAATAATAAATCAAGCTCTGATTTGTAGCACTTCCAATGATCACACTTAGCATTTAACAATTGGGTCCTGAACTGGTATGATCTGGTTTAAGCATACCCCTAGAGTGGTTATAATTGATTGTGATTGGTAGTATTAAAATTGTAAATGTATATTTATATATACATATTTATATGTGTGTAGATTGTGAATAAACATACATATACACACATATATTATCATCTATATATTTCTATATTTTATATGCACCTATATTGGTAATTTATACATACATATTATATATATGTATATATATATTATATATATATATTTCTAGTCAATTCTGTTACACTATAAAAGGAAAATCCTTCAGAATGCTTCAGAGTGAAACAACTTAAGCAACAAAGTGTTTTCCACGTGCCCATCTAGTCTCACATCTCATTTTGCAGTTACAGAGAATTTGGACGAAAATAACATTTCCGAAAGCATCTTACCTGCTTCCCATCTAGGGTATACAGGCGCTTAACCACTCCTGAATCCAGTTTGATGGCATCAGTTATATCAGTGAGAACCTGCTCAAATGAATGGGCGGTCTTCTTGTTGAGCAGAATTCGGACAGCTTTGCGTGGCTTCACACCACTTCTGATAATGGTGACTAGTTTGGGCCGAATGAAATCCTTATTCTCCCTCACATCTGAGGGGCTGCCCTTGGCAGTGGCAAGTGAAGACACCGTACGGGAAGTCGAAGTTGTCTTGACATTGACTGACCAGTTAGGGTTTACATTCTTGGTGTACTCCAGTTTTTTGAAGGGTTCTATTGACCCACATACGTAACTCTCCCCTAGAAAAAGAAAGGGGAAAATGATTAATCCATTTATCTGATAAATAAAAATCTGATTTTTCATCTTTTCTCTTTCTTTGGTTTCTTCTCCTCCTACTAGAGGCAAGAGACAGATGTAAAATTTAAAGAAAAGAAAGTATGGTTTAACGGTCAATAATCAGGGAAGATAAAATGGTTACTTCTGTTAGGAATGCTGGAATAAAACTTTTCTATAGTGGTTTTTATACATAAGGCCTGTGCCAGGTGACATAAAAATGAAAAATGATAGTTTCTGCCCTCAAGGAGCATTCACTCTAGTGAATGAATGAAAATTATGAAATATTTATTATCTGTCTACCACTGTTCTAATCTATCTATTGACACAAATATAAAAATGAGACAGAACATTCTAATTAAAGTAGACAACACATATAAGAGAATTCAGTTGTAGGATGGAAGAAAAGGCCTGGAAATCCTAAGAATTCAACAGCAGGATGTATGGCAAAACCCAGGAGTAGTGAAGGCAGATATAGGGATGTGTGTGTGTGTGTGTGTGTGTGTGTGTGTGTGTGTACAAATAACTAAAACAAGACATGATTCTGTGCTCATAGGAAGTCATAAAGAAGAGCAGGGGAATTTAAAAGAACAAATAGAGACTGACTATGAAGAATAACAAGGCAATACAAGATGTGAAGCATAAGATGAAATAAGAAAGATAGGATAGAATATACCTATGCAAAATCTTGAATATTTAATTAAGGAGTTTGGATTTCATACTGTTGTAAATGAAAAAATAGAATTTTGAGAAGAGTAATTATGAAGTGGGCTAATGCATGAAAATAAAAAGTAGAAATTAGAACAAATTAAAGGAAGGAGACACAAGAGATAGAGACCAGTGAGGAATCTATAATAGTCCAAATAGGAGTCGACAGAAATATGAACTAGACTGATTAATGAATCTGGCATTTTGGTTTTAATCTGGTAATCTGATACCATTAATGAAATGGTAAGACGGGGTTGGATAATAGTTGTGATAATTATATTTTTATAGTGCCGACTATGTGTCAGGTATGTTCTAAGTGCTTCACAAATCTCACCTCATTTAATCCTCACAAGAACTGTGAAATTTGGATGAATTATTTTAGAGAGAGAATTGACAGGACTTGACACACTGCTAATATCATTAAAAAAGAGAGGTAATTTTTGAGGGAAAGACATATTTAGTTTTGAACATCTCAAGTAGAGATGTGGGTAAGACATTTAAATAGAGGCAACTGGAAGATGAATGTACAAATTTAGGCGTCATTTCCCTCTACACAATAATTCAAGTCCTAGGAATGGATTCACTTGTCTTAGGTGTAAAGAGAGAGAAGAACTCAGGGACCTCAAAACTTAAGGGATAGAGGGAAGAACTAATGAAGAAGACAGAAAAGGAACAGTTAGAGGAAAATCTATCCAAATATGATTGTCATAAAGCCCAAAAGAGGAGGAAGTTATTAAGAAAGAAGAGATGGTCTAGCTATAGGAGCTGCTAAAGAAAGTTGATAGAGAAAGATCAACAATGATAAAGAAGGAAAAACCATTGGATCTAGTGATTAAAAAAAGACTATTTATAGTTCTCTGAATTATCAAAATACTTTAATCACAACAGCCCCATGATGCAGATAGGATAAAAGTGCTATTAAGATATTATCCTCCCCCTTTAACAAATGAGGAAAGACGCTTAAATTGACCCATAAATACACAGTCAAAGTTTGAGACCTGGGACTCCAATTCAGAGATCAGTGCTTTCTTAAACTACCCCTGATGAGTTATACTCTGTTGAGTGATCTGCTCTCTTCTGTCATACCTGGCTAGCAAATGACATTCCAGGTTAGTTAAATGTTTACAAGGCACTTTACAATATGTGAAATAGATAATACTATATGATTCATTTTACTGACTGACTCAGAAGAATAAAACTGCCCACCTAAGATCACAAAGCTAATAAGTAGCAAAGACAAGATGTGGATGCCCCCCAAACCTGGATTCTTCCCGTAGCACTTCATTCACTATGCTATGTTTAATCTCAGAGAAAGCAGTTTCAAGAAGACAGAAATCAGATTACAAAATTTCCCAGAGAAAGTAGTGATGGGGACATGAGAACAGAGGGGAGAAAATAGTATTCTTTTTAGAATTCTGGCAGCAGAGAAAAAGAGGATGTTGAATGAAAATTTTAACAAAATTTAACAAAATAATAGCAAAATAATATTGAGGAGACCTAAATGTGTTTGTAGCCAGAGGTATCAGGTGGAAGAGAGAGAAAATGAGGGCCAAACAAAATTTAAACCACAATTAACAGATTAACAGGCCTGAGGGAGATGTGGTGGGGAGGGGAAAGAGGAGACTGAAAGTCTGGTTTAGGTCAAAGCCAAGCTCACAAAAATAACTGTACTAGAGAGCCAGGCAGGAAGTCATGAACTGTATCCAAGGGAAAGATGGAAGTGGGAGATAGGTGGGGAGAGGATGGAGAGGGAGGATGAAACCGAGAAAACCATGAGTTTGTCTCAGCCTAAGCCAGATCTTATACGGTGTAGCAAGATCCTTAATTCATACCCCAACATTCTTCAGGCAGCTGAAAACAAATGGGGAAAGAGGCAATTAAGAATCTAAGTTTGAAGATGAGGGGAGGGGAGGGAGGAGACAGGAACTGAGGATGCTGGGTCAAAGAAACAAGAATACTTTGTGTTGGCCATATGCCAGGCACTGTGGTAAGCCTGTGAATATAAATGTGAACAAAAAGAAAGACAGTGATCTCAAGCACATTATATTTTAATGTGTAAAAGGAAACTGAAAGGGGGAAATGGGGAAGGAAAAGGTACCCGTCCACACCAGGACAAGGAGGAGAGAGTATGGCGTCAGGAGCAGATCTGGGAGGGCGATGTAGACATGAATCACCTGGACATTTTAGAAATATAGTTATAGAATATTTTATTATATACATGTATATATTATATATAGAGAGAATATAAATATTCTATTTATGTAGAATATAAGTTCTAGGAGGAATCTATTAGAGAGATGAGGGCTTGTGATCAAGGGTACAGTCAGTGAGTCAATCACTATTTAATAAGCACCTAGTGTATGCTTACTAAGCACTGGGGATCCAAAGAAAGGCAAAGGATATTCCCTGCCTTCTACAAGCTCACAGTCCAGAAGGGAAGAAAACATGTAAATAACAATGTAGAAACAAGCTACATGCAGCATAAATCAGAGATAATAGAGGGAAGGCACTAGAATTAAGAACTTGCAAAATGTGGGATTTTTTTCTGTACCTTGAAGGAAGACAGGAAAGTCAGAGGATAAAGAGGAAGAGGAAGAGAATTTCAGGTATGGCAGATAACTATTGAAAATGAACCAAACTGGGAGATAAGTTGTTTTGTTGGAAAAATAGCAAGGAGGTCAGGGTCACTGGTTCACCATGATGTGAAAAGAAATAAAGCTTAAGAAGACTGGAAATACAGGAGAGGGCCAGACTATAAAGGGCTTTGAATAACAGAAATAGGTTTTTATATTTGATCCTGAAGGTGATAGAAACTACTGCAGCTTATTGAATGGGGGCTGGGGATGATAGGGTCAAATCTATTGGAAGATCAAATAACAGCAGAGCACAGAAGGAAGAGTTAGTTTTAATAAGGAGAAAGGGTAAGATTGGAATAAAAGAGCAAAGAATGGGAGAACACAAGAATGGTGAAGTGGAGAGAAAGCTAGATGGGGGAATTCCCATGTGGTGACCCCAGTTTTCTCAGCAGAGTAGGATCTAAGGTTACCTGTGAGAGAAGGAAAAGGGATAAATCTAATGATAGCACAGAAATGTGCCTTTAGTTTTTTTCCTTTTCAAAATGGTAATAGTCAATATCAAAATTATTTTATTGACATATTTGATATTGATGTCAGAAACAAATTGCTTGCAAATACCATCCAAAGAAAAAAATGCTCTACATTACTGGCAATCACTTCTAATTTTTTTATTTAATTGCAATGAATTGCAGAATAAAGAGGCAGCTGCTATATTTGAGACAATTTTATTGTCAAATACCTTCTTAAATAATTATGTTCTTTAGTACATAGTTTTGAAGAAGCATGACATATACATATATATATATATAAATTTATCTCATGTTTATAGTTCATACTTAAATTTCCATATAAACAGAGGCATCATACCTTCCCTTCTTAATGATCAAGTAGACAGTATTAGGTACATAGAGATGTTCAAAAATAATTGCTGACTAAATTTTGGGGGTGACCAATACTCTCAAAACTGTCTCTTGAAAAAAAACAAATTCAGGAATTGCAATTACTCTAAAAGTTAGACATTAAAATTATTCTTTTCAAAAAATCAGAGGTTTTAGCAAAGCTTAAAATATTAAAATTTTCCAGGATCAATTAAAGGGAAGACTAATATTAAAAAAAAAAACTTTAAACACAATGTTGCTTTTTTTAAACCCACAGGATATAAATTTCTTAAAGGTGAAGAGATCTCAAAAATTAGAAAATTAAAATAACTTTTTCCTCATGCTACTAGAAAAGTTTTTATTCATTATGTAAATTTAAAATTAAGCAAACCCAATAGGGTGCTTTTATTTTATATATGTCCCTAACCAATAGTTTTAAATGAACAGTTTGACCATCCAAGATCACAGATCATAGTAAATAAATAAATAAATGAATGAATGACTAAAACAGAGTTTAAAGATTTTAAAATTACAGGCACTCATTTTAAAGAAATAATTGATTTATAAATAAGTTCTAAAGTACAAGACTTCTTTTTAGAAATGTTTCTCTAGGTAATACACACACACACACACACACACACACACACATTCTAATTACCCAGAGATTGTTATACATACTGATTGTGTTCCTTTTGTCAAAATTGATATAGATGGAGTTGTTGGGATACATTTTAAGATTTTTGAATATAAGTAAGGTCTCAGAGATAAACAGAGAAACTGGACATGGGTTCAGAATTGCCAATAAACATCTGTGTGACAAGACAATCTCAATACCTGTTTCTTCATCTGCCAGATGACAATACAACTATTTGCCCGACTGACTTCACAAAATTGCCATGGTGATCAAATGAAATAGCAGGCCTTCTGCAAAGCTGCAAGTGTCAAAAGACACTATGAAATTCTAGTTAATGTCATTATTAAATTATTGTTAAAATATACCTAACTACTAGCAGGTATTCAAACCAGGTCTTTAAGTTCTATTGCCCATATTTCAAATTCAAGCCAACAAAAGTGTCTATTATTATTCTTTTGCTTTTTTTATATCCCTAGCACTTAGCATAGTACTTGGCATACAGTATGAGATTAATAAGTGCTTTTGACATTGACTGACTACTATGCATAAGGCACAGTACAGGACACTAAGAATACAAATGAATCTATGACAAAAACAAAACATAATTCCTCCTTTAATGAAACAGAATTGGATATCAAAAGGAAAGTTGGTACTAAATAGAGTTGTGCCTTTCCTAAGTTGGTTTTTCTCATTTAGGAATTAGATTAATGCTTATTAAAGATTTATTTGACCAGGGGGTATTGGTTTCACATATTACACACTAAATGTATTGAAATGAATGTTTATCATTGAGAAAGACATCCATTAAATAGAGACCTGGTACACGACTTTATCTTTGTATGGAGGAGAGCATGGTTTCTCAAGGACTGTAGCAATAGGTGGTAGGTCTTCCCAGAGAAGGAAGTCTTTGTACATTGGCCTGAAAGTAAATTAAAGACAAGTCTAGCTAGGTTTGAAGAGGCTTAATCCTGGGGGAAAAACCCAACAATTATATCCATGTTTTTGCCCAGAGAAGCTGCAGAAGACTGTCTACTGCAGTAGAGAGAAGCTGTAATCACTGGTGGCAAAGCAAGTATCCCCTATCTATAAATCTATGTAAGACCTAAAATAGGACACTAACTGAAATTTCAGAAAGCTGAAAAATTACAAACAGGAAAACCACGTCTCATCATTCATTAGCTCACAAGTTAAATAATATATCAGTGGCTCTAAGTTTCCATAGGAAAGGAATTATACAATCTGTCTATACACAAAGATACCATAGCCTTGTCCTGCCCAAATAGCCAACTGGTAACAGTTCTTCCTTCAAAAATCTCCTTTTTTTTGAAAGTAGCTACATCCACTAGCACAGGACCCATCATCTTTATTTTCACACAAGCTTAGACACTTGATAAGTTAATTAGAAGTAAAATTTTTAAATATAAAAATTAAATTAGACAAATAGTCATTACAAACCACTTAGGAGTGAAAAAGGGAGGAGGGACGATGATAATACACACAATACTAGAAAAGAGGAAAAAAATGTCAAATTTAGACAGAGGTTTCATTTCAATGCTATTTTTTACTTCCCCAAGTTAGCCTAAATTCTATTTGATACTCACATGCCTATAGCATTAGCCCAAATATAATAGCAGCTCTAAATCTAGGGACTTTTATATGGAAGGGAACTTACATACAGCTTTTTTTTCCTATTTGCAATATTTATTCTAGTTGGGATTTGAAACCCATTGTTTGTTAGACTCCATTCCCTCTCCCAAACAGGATTTTTAATATGCTCCTTCAGAGATAAGGGGAAAATTAAAATCCTTAAATGGCCTTCAAACTGTAATAAGGAATCTGTTCAGTTATGATAGAGATAGATAAAATAAAACACTGATCTTACTTATCTATCAATCAGTAATGGATTAAAAAAAAGAAAAAATCTAGTGTTAGAAATGATCTTCTACTAGGAACTTAAGGCACGTGAAATTAAAAATAAATTCGCCAGCATACTGAATGCTTAAGAGGGAACATCTGCCTGAATTCCTGTCTCATTTAAAAGATACTTCTAATAAAAGAAAAATTTTAGAGGCAGCAATAAAACAAATCAAACATTAGAATAAAGTGAGTTCCAATCTCACAATATTTGAAATATTGGAATTAGACTGTTTTTGCCCTAGAAACTGAGGCATTTTAATAATTTTATTGCAAATTGGATTCTACATATATATCTACAAATATGTTAGGATATTGATAAAGATACCCAAAATGTCTCTTTTTGCAAAAATTACAATGCTCCAGCATAGCTTTTTTTTTTTTTGTAAGGCATGGGAGGTAAGTGGCTTGCCCAGGAGTAAGTATTAAGTGTCTGAGGCTGCATTTGAATTCAGGTCCTTCTGACTCCAGAGTTAGTGTTCTATCTATTGTGCCATCTAGCTGCCCCAGCAAGAAAAAACAGTTTTAAATAAAATTTCTGTAAAGAATATTTTCCAATTTGTGTATTGGAAAGGACATTGAATTAAGAGTTAGAATGCTAACCTTTCTACCTTAAGATACTCTAATCCTCTCTATGACCAAACGTTTTCAATCTTCCATCTTTCTCTATGCCTCCTTCTAAATCTATTCTTCATTCTTAGGGAGACTCCAGTTAGTCTACCCCTTTCTGCTCCCAACCCTGCTCTAATCTCACTTTTCTCCCCTTGCAATCTTGACCCTACCATTAACCGGTTCAATTACATACACTGTCATAAACTTTAGACTCCCTTGCTCCCTTGTTCTATCATCATTCATGCTTTTATGCCAGACTCCAAGATCTGAGTTACCCCCTCCTATCATTATCTGTTTTCTCTTCTCTTAAAGACCTACTAATGAACATGGCTGAAAGACATCACAACGCTGCTGTTGGAATCATTATACATTTGTTATCCAATCTCAACTAGTAGCTCACTGGTCCATAGTGATGCTTCTGTTTTTTCCTGATTGTCTAACACATTTCCCATAGCTGCAGTTTTGAATCTCCCTTTTCAGGCCTCCTATGCCACTTTGCCTTTTCTTGGTCATCTCCTATTAGCAAGGGATATATAAAACAGAAGCTATCAGTAATGAACTCTCTTTTACTCAATTCTATGCCTTAACATTCTTCCATATAACCTTTCATGTTCTTCTTTGCTCCAGTTAATCAGGAAGATTAACTTCCTGATCAAGGAATCAATCCCTTCATCCCAAGACCTTCCCCTTAATTTTTTTCTTTCTTTTTTGCTGAAGCAATTGGGGTTAAGTGACTTGCCTAGGGTCACACATCTAGGGAATGTTAAGTATCTGAGATCAGATTTGAACTCAAGTCCTCCTGACTTCAGGGCTGGTGCTCTATCCATTGCACCACCTAGCTGCCCCTTTCCCCTTAATTTCAATTGTTCCTTATTTACTGGCTCCTTCCCTGCTGCTTACAAAAATTCCCAGGTATCCCCCATCCTTAATTTTAAAAAATATTCATTTGATATCACCATCATGTCAAACTATCATCCTACTGTTTGATAGGAGTATCAATCTCTGCTCCTTTTCAAGGACTAGAAAAAACCAACTACACTCATTGAATCTTGCTTCAACTTCTATTTTTGGCTTCAGTTAGATGACTTCACTGAAACTGCTCTTTCCAAAATTACCAAGAATAGTTAATTACTAAGTCCAACGGCTTTCTTTCAGTCATTATTTTTCTTTACCTTCCTGCAGTACATAATACTGTGTAATACCACCTCCTCTCTAGAAAGCTTCCTCCTGGGTTTCCATGATGCTGTTTTTGCTCTCCTGCTTCTCTTCTCATCTGTATGACTTCCTTCTCACTCTGAAGTGTTGCCATCTGTGCCCCAATCTTTTAATTAGCAGCATTGATTTATTCTGTCCTGGAAGCCTCCTCCCTCCTCATTCTCCATTCTCTGATTCAGTCATCACATCAGTGCTCTAGAGTTCAATTATCATCTCTATGAATATGATTCTCAGATCTATATATCCAAGCTGAGAACCAATACCACATTACCTGTTAGACATCTCCAGATAGCTGTCCTAGAGACATCTAAATCCAACAGATCCAAAAGATATCTTATTATCTTCCTGTCAAAACCCATTAATCCTCCACACTCCTCTAATTCCATTGAGTGCAAAGTCAACTTTTCACTAATCCAGTTTTGGGACACTGGATTTACCCTAGATTCTCATCTATCTTCTTCAGAACTTTTTGATCCTTCCCCTGATTCCTCCCAGAATGTCCTTTTTAAAGAAAGTTGCTAGGTCTCTTTGATCTATACTCCTGACTACACACTTTCTCTACTATATCACAGCAGTCTCCTCATTCTAGAAGTTCACTCTATTTCTGGTCATCTTAAACTCTGTCCCTATGTCTTCCTCTAATTACTGCTTTCTTCCAGGAACTTCATTTGAATGGAAAAATCCAGGTCAGTCATGTCTTTTTTTTCTGAGTTTTTCCTCTTGATTCTCTGGGCTTTCTCTACCACCCTTTTTTGTACCTGTCTCTCCTCCATTAGAACATAAGCACCTTGAGAGCAGGGTCTTGTAGCTTGTATTCACGTGCATAAAGCATAGTGGCTGGCACTGAAGTAAGCATCTAATAATTGCTTCTTCACTTGACTTTTTCGTTCCTCTTCCTTCCCACTCAGTGCTATAAAATCTTATCAATTCCTTTCTCCCCTTCACATTGTTTCCACAACTTGCTTCCACAAAATTGCCTATCCATATCCTTTGACCATCTATCAATTGAAGAATGACTTGTGTTCTTATAAATTTGACAAAGTTCTTTAAATATTTTAGCTATGAAACCCTTATATGAAAGCTTTCTATAAAATTCCCCCCTCCCCTTTTCTGCTTTCCTTCTAATCTTGGCTACATTTGTACAGACTCTTTTTAAAATAATATAACTGAAATTATCCATTTTACACTTAACTTTGCCTTCTATCTTTTATCTATTTATAAATTATTCACTTATTTATAGGTCTAATAATATGTCCCATGTTCTCCTAATTTTTTTTTTGGTAAAATCTCTGTGTCTAAGTCATGCTCCATTTTGACCTTATCTTGGTAAATGGTGTAAAGTTCCAGAAAACTTTCAAAATAATCTTTCTACAGCACAAGAGTACCCATGTCAGTCTCCTGTTCAAGAATCATCAGTGGCTCCCTATGAGTCTGCTCTAAATAACAAACTCCTAATTTTGGCTTTTAAAACTCTTAGGAATATGAATTCAAAGCTTCAATCTACCTTTCAAGGCTTAGTTCCCATAGTTTAATTGGTCTCCCTCTTTCAAGTCTCTCTTCTCCAATTCATCATTCACACAACTGCCAAAATGATTTTCCTAAAGCATCGATCTAACCATGTCAACCATCCTTCACCACAATAAATGTTAGTAGTTCCCTATTATTTCCAGGACAAAATATATAGTTTTTGTTAAGCACTTAAATCTCTTTGCTGTATCCTGGCCCCTGCTCACCTTGGCAGCTTTCTTTCACCTTCCTCCACGCCACATATTCTAAGAACCAGTTATAATGGTCTATATGTTATTTCTCAAATGCAGCACTCCACCTCTCATCTTTGTGACTTTACTAAGGCAACTCTCCATTCCTAAAATGCTATTTTCCTTTCTCACCCCTCCCATCCCATTGCCTTTCTCACTACTGCCTCTTGGGCATTTCTGACCTTTTTCAAGACTCAGTCCAAATATAACCTTCTATTAGAGTTCTTTCTCAAAGTCCTCAGCTCCTACGGTTTCCCCCTCTAAAGCTACCTTCATCTACTCTGTGCATATTTTGTATAGACCTATTGTCTCTCTCAATAGAAGATGAGCAGCTGGAGAGCAGGGACTCATTAAACATAAGGTCCAGCACATAGTAAGTGCTTAATAAAGTGCTGATTAAATCAGAGTCTACATTTCAGCCAAATAATTTGCTATTCCCCATAAATAACAATCCAATCCAACTCAGTCTTTGCACATCCCTCCATAACTGGAATATATCTCCTTCTTAGCTCTGTTTCATACAATCCTTAGCTTTCCTCAAGTTTCAAGTCATGTGCCACTTTTTATATAATTTCTTTCTTGATCTGTTCTCCTCCCTTCTGTCCAGTTAGAACTAGAACTTATTCCCTCCTTAAATATCATTGTTCCCATTCAATTGTTTCAGTCTGGTCTGACTCTTTATGACCCCATTTGGGGTTTTCTTTATAAAGATACAGGAATGGTTTGCCATTTTCTCCTTCAGCTCATTATATAGATGGGAAAACTGAAGCAACCAAAGTACCCAGGGTCACACAGCTAGTAAGTATCTAAGGATGAGATCTTAGAGGAGGGAAAGGGACTCACATGTGCAAGAATGTTTGTGGCAGCCCTTTTTGTAGTGGCTAGAAACTGGAAACTGAATGGATGCCCATCAATTGGAGAGTGGCTGAATAAATTATGGTATATGAATATTATAGAATATTATTGTTCTGTGAGAAACGACCAGCAGGACGATTTCAGAGAGTCCTGGAGAGACTTGCATGAACTGATGCTGAGCAAAATGAGCAGAACCAGGAGATCATTATACACAGCAACAACAATACTATATTATGATCAATTCTGATGGACATGGCTCTCTGCAACAAAGAATTGTCTGAAACTAGTTCCAATTGTTCACTGAAGAAAACCACATACACCCAGAGAGAGGGATATGAAATATGGACCACAGCATAACATTTTCATGCTCTCTATTGAGGTTTGCCTGCATTGTGTTGCCTTTCTCTGGTTTTCTTTTTTTTCTTGTAGATAGGATTTTTCTTACACAACTTGTCAACTATTATTACATTATTAACATGTAGTGGACTTCCTGCCATCTAGGGGAGGGGAGGGGACTGGGGGTAAAATTTGTAATGGAAAGCTTTGTAAAGATCAATGCTGGGGAACTACCCATACATGTTATACAAATAAAAAAAAATAAGGATGAATTTGAACCCAGTTTTCCTTACCGGGCCTGCTGCTCTATCCACTATACCACTTAGTTATCCCCACCCTTAAATTATTGTGTGTGTATATATATATAATATGTATATATATATATATATATATATATATATATATATATATATATATTTATCTCTGCATGTTGAATCCTTTATACTCCCACCTCAAATTAGACTGTAAGCTTTTTGGGGCAGAGACCATTTATCCTTTTTTTTTAAATTCCCAGAAGCTAGCATTATATTTAACTTTAAATGTTTATTAGACTGACCTGGCTCCAGTTCTCGCCTTGCCTCTTACTGTGTTACCTTGGGCAATTTAATTATGTTCTATGAGCCTCAGTTTTCTCTCTTGTCAAGTGGGAGTAATAAATGCTCACAAGGTTGTTGTAAGGAAAATTCTTTATAAATCATAAAAGATACAACACAGTGAGTTGAGCTATAATTAAATCATTTAGATCTTGAAGGAACTTTAGAAACTTTCTATTAAAGCTCTATAATTTTAAAAATGGGGAAATGAAATGCCGGAGAAGTTGACTTGCTAGAGGTCATAGACTATACAGCAAGAATTTGAACTTAGATCTTCCAAATATAGTGCTTTCCCACTATACTACACCATTATTTATAAAATTAAATTTAAAAATGAATTTCCTTAAAAAAACATATTTCCCAGAAAGCTAAGTTGGGATCTTCCAACAAAGAAGAAATCAATATAGTGACCAACATAATGGTATTCTGGACATAATACTGTAGAATCCATTGGGGAAGGTATGCTGCCCCATTCTGATTCCAAGTTCCACCTACCTACAATGTCACATCTGAAACTCCATCTTTTCTAATAGAGGCAGGGCTTACTTATAACATCACATTTCCCCAGCAAGCCATATCTAATGTGACATTCTCTAGATTGAAAATTCCTTTCTTTGGAAGGTGCAGTTAGGTCCTTACTTACTTTTATCTATAAATTTTAAATATGGCATGTTGAATTTATTTTAAATGTAAGTTGTCTGGAATGAATTTTACTTTCTTCTAACATAGAAACCACTTCAATGCAAAATCCTGCAACCACATTTTACTGCTGTTTTTAGGTTAAAATCTAGGAGAGAATTAAATATCCATACCATAGTAAAAATTCAGAGAAATAGAACCCTGAGGTGAGCAATATGAAAGAATAGGGTTTGCTGAAAAATCATAAAGTGCCTTCTGAGCACACCTAGGCTACACAGAATATCCACTTAATCATAGCATGCCTGGAATGCCCTGATTTAGGAAGGACATTTTGATTGCACTGCTAAACACCAGGAAGATTCCCCAAGGTGGTTTATGGACTCTTCCTCCCTGGAAATCTTTAGAAATATGATAACTTTGCAGTGTAAAAGCATTCTTGCCTCAAAGGAAAAATGGGATAGACAAACTCTGAAAAACCACATGCTGATTCTCTGAAAAAAAAAACAATAGTTAGGGAATCAGATCTGAATTCCGGAATTCAGATCTGATTCCCTAACTATTGTTTTTGTGGCCATGGGAAAAAGTAACAAGATCTCTTTGATCCTCACTTTCCTCACTTGTAAAATAGAGATAATATGAGCATTATCTAGATTTGAAGTTAGAGGAGCTACTTATTCCCTAGATGACTTTGAAATAACCTCTTTTGGGGTCTGTTTTCTTCATCTATAAAATGAGGGGACTGTATTAAACGATGTATAAAGTCTCTTTCAACTCCCAATCCTCACAGGACTGTTGCAGAAACAAAGTACTGGGAGTTATTATTATTACATAGAAATTAGCCTTCAAGAACAGGAACTATATAGACTTTTTGCTGTGTTTCCTGACATCTCAAGAACTGAATAGGCTCTGCTCTTTGAAGCATCTCGGCAGGGGTTAGGGGAAAGGGAACAAATTAGAAACCATTCAGAAAACACCATTCAGAAAAGCATTTTCCTACCTCCATTTTGTATAATTAGTTAAGAGTCTTGAACTATCCTATGTCCTATGTTTGGGGGAAAAGACATGACCTTGATGAATCACTAGAAAGAAATGTCAATGAACAAGAACAATCAGCCATACAATCCAAGGCATAATCTCCCCCTGGGACTAGAAGCATCCAATCACCATTTATTTAAAGGAGCAAAAGAATGAGCAAGGAAGAATGCAACAGGGAATTGTATATTTCTCTGTTTTATCCCTTGTGCCTTCTGTAGTTATAAGAAACAAACAAAAAATTGAGATGAAATAAAATTCTCTTTCCACTCTAGCTTTAGCACCATTCTAATTAATGTTTCTGCATGAGACGCAGTTGTAGCAAAGTAAGAGCAGGAGGGATATGGTGACATATCTTCAAGACAGAAATGGGATTATCCTTTGTCAACCTTACTTCTCTTATGTGCAGACAAGACAATTTAGAATGGTATCTAAGGATATATGGAATAAAAAATATATAAGGGTGACCATATAAAAAAAGGTACCTGGGTAATGCAGTGGTTAGAGTGATGGACTTGGAACCTGGAAGACTCATCTTTCCAAGTTCAAACTTGAGCTCAGATATTTCCTAGCTATGTGACTCTGGCAAGTCACATAATTCTATTTGCCTCAGTTTCCTTATCTATAAAATGGGTTGTAGAAGGAAATAGCAAATGATTCCATTTTTTTTAACCAAGAAAATCCTAAATTGGGGTCATGAAGAGTTATACATGTTTGAAATGACTGAACAACAATAACAAAATCTAAATAATTTTGCATTCTTTTAATACTTCTGCATTCTCAAATATCTAATATTTTTGAGTTCTAACTATACACAAGGCATTTCCAAATGTTGTGGAGATACAAAAAACTATGAGATAGGCCTCTTGCCCCCAAAGACCCTAGAATCTAGTTGGAAATCATACTATAAAAGATTTAGAGCAGGATGGGACCTTAGAAGTTGTGTAGTCCATGCCGTCAATGAGGTCAGAGGGAATTTAAGTCACTTGCCCAAGATCATATAGGTAGAAAAGATCAGAGGTGGGAACTAAACTCAGGCTCTCTGACCAAGAGTCAGTTACCACACAATCTCAGCTGCATTTACCTTGTTTTCTAAAGGTTTATCAAGCATTTTTTCAATAATAATCCTGTGGATTAAGTAATATAGGGCTATTAGCTCCATTTTACAGAGAAGACTATGTCATAGTAGTGACTGGACTTGGCCAAGCTCAAACAGCCACATGGTAGCAGAGTCAGGATTCAAAACCAAGGACTGTGATTCTAAATTCATTGCATCTTTTAATGCCAAGGAGACAAAAGCACATGGAAAAAGGGGAGCACAAGGTAGACAATATGCAAGTGCAATGTTTTAGATGAATTCTCATAGAAAAATAGGTCACCCCTGGTGTGTTTAGAGAAAGCAAGACTTAAATTGGTCTTTGGAAGAATTGACAAAAATTCAAAAGGTATGTGGCTATAATGGTATTTTCAAGTGGAAGAAAAATGGGTTGAAGAAAGACTCGGAGGTAAGATAATATACCTTTTTTGAGGGGTGAGGATGGGAATGGCAATAAGTAGTCAAATTTAGATAAATTAGAGAATTCTTATTCAAGAACAGAAGAAAGAGTAGAAAAGTAGTTATTTAAAAAGGCCCTGAATGCCAGATGATATAAAACATTTATTTGATCTTATCTGTTATAAGGACCATTGAAGATTTAACAGGAATCAAAGAATCATAAGCATTACTTGGAAAACATCTAGGAAACATCTAGCTAACTTTCTGGGCAACTAGATGGTACAGTGGATAGAACATCAGGCCTGGAGTCTGGAGGATCTGAATTCAAATCCAACTCTGGACACTTACTAGCTGTATGTGTAGGCACTTAACCCTGTTTGCCTCAGTGTTCTCAGTGTAAAATGAGCTGGAGAAGAAAATGGCAAACCACTTTGCCATTTCTTTGCCATTATCTTTGCCAAGAAAACCCCCTAAGGGATCATGAAGAATTGGAAACAAATGAAACAACTAAAGAGACCCAACCTTCTAATTTGAAGAGTAAAAAAACTACTCCAGGAGAGTTTTGAGCAGCTTGCCCAAAGCCACTCATGAAACAAGTAGTACAGCAGAGATTTAAACCCATGTCCTCCAACTTCAAGATCAGTGATCTCTTTATCATACTACATGGCTTCCAGTTCAGAGTGATAAAGGAACTTGACCAAAGCCTTACTACAAGGTAATGATAGCCTAGAACTAAAACCAAGATTTGCAGAGTCCTACACATGACTTTTTCTAAGATAAACCTGTATCTGTCTCTTTCTAGCTTCTACCCTTTGCTCCCTGTGGCTTGCTGGAAGCCTAGGGAAAATATCTAATTCTTCATCAGTGTGAAATGTTTAAAGATAGGTATCAATCTACCTCTAGGTCTTTTCTATGCTAAACATCCTCACTTCTTTCACTTGACCATCATTTGGTTAAAACTTGAGCTCCTTCACTAAGCTGGTAGCCTTTCTCTAGTCACTCCTAAGTATACAAAAATGTCATCAATTAAACGATTGAATGAAATAATATTTGTAAGAGCAAAGCACACAGCAGGTGCTTAAAAAGTGCTTATTTCCTTCTTGTCCCCTATCCTTTTCTTAGAAATGAGCTACTCAAAACTGAACATAATACTGTAGGGATGTCCTGGATATGAGGGTGCATTGTACTAGATCAAATAAGAAAATATTTGTAAAGCACTTAGTACACTGTCTGGAACATAGTAAGTGCTATATAAATGCTTGTTCTCTTCTTCACATAGTAGCATAGGACTATCCCTCCTATACAGGGCAGCTAGTTGACACAATGGATAGAGTGCAGGACCTGGAGTGAGGAAGATTGGTCTTCCTCAGTTCAAATCTGGCCTCAGACATTTAGTAGCTGTGTAATGCTGGACAAGTCACTTAACCTTGTTGACTCATCTATAACATAAGCTGGAGAAGGAAATGGCAAACCACTCCAGTACCTTTGCAAAGAGAATCCCAAATGGAGTCACAAAAAGTTGGGCATGGCTGTAATGACTGAACAATAATTTAAAAAATCCCTTCTATAATTCTCAACATTCTCTTTCTCTCTCTTAATATAGCAAAATATAGCAACAATGGGATTTTGTTTTTGCTTTTTGGATGCCATATAATACTGACTCACATTTAACTAGCAATCCACTAAAATCCTCAGATCTTTTTCAAAGTGCTATCTAGCCATGTCTATTGCAACTAGTACTTGTGAGGTAGGTAGGTTGCTCAATAGGTTCTGAGGTGCTTTCTAACTCTAAGATGTTGGGGTGTTTTTTTAACTCAAATATAAATTTTTATATTTATCTTTATTAAATTTCACCTTGTTAAATCCATCCATACTAATGCTCAGGTCTGTCAAGAACTTTTTGGATCCTTACTGTGGGACCACCTACAATTTGGTAAGTTTGTTATCTATATCTTTATCTAAGTCAACTCAAGTTCAAGAACAAACACCTGAACATTCCATTAGAGATCAAGTTCCAAGTTGATTTTAATCTCTTAATAACTACTCTTACCATTTTTCAATGAAATCTAACTAAAATAGTAGGTCCATATCACTCCATCTCATTCACAAAAAATAGGGTGACTTTGTAAAGGCCTTCCTCCTTTGTCCAATTACTCAGTACTTATTTTGTATCTCTACCTGTACACACATTATTTTTCTTCAGTTGTATGTAAATTACATGAGTGAAGGAGGATTTTTTTTTGTTATTTATATTCTCAGTGCATAGCAGAATATTGGAACATAGCTGATAATACATACTTATGGGATGAATGAAAGGACTGGAAGTAGGGTTATCACAATGAGAATAGAAAAGAAATCACAGATGGGAAACAATGCAAAGGGTGGAGATTAAAATGATGTAGGCTAAAGAGAACAAATTTAGGAGAATAACTAAAAGGAAAAGTATGCTTAATTTGTTTAGATGATACACCTCCTCTGGTAACTCTACTCCTAGAATCAGTTAATTGTTATGAATATGTCTAAAAAGTTGGAGAATAAGGAACCTCCTATAAATGACCTTATTTTCAGTAATGGAATCATTACCACATCTCACCTGTTCTCCCTCTGAGATAAAAAAAAACAAAAAACAAAAACAAACAAAAAACAAAAACAAAACCAAACCCAAAACAAACAAACAAACAAAAAACACTTAACTGGCAGATTAAGTATTTTGCCCAATGGGATGTAGCTTAAAAAATGTTCCCCATCCCAATGAATGGATGTGAACTTGGGCACTGAACAGTTTGAAATTATCATGAAAAAGAAGACCATCCTCAGAAAAAGAGGAAAGGGAGTCACTAAAGTCATTCTTAAGTAGGTGAGTAGCATAGTCAGAACTGTGGCTTTAGAACTAGGTAGCTGGAATGAAGGACTTATTGGAGAAGAGAGGGTAAATAAGAAGTGATCAGGCTCTGAACCAAAGAGTTTTGTGAGTAAAGAGAAAGAGAAAGAGACAGAGGCAAGAGATATTAAGAAGGCAAAAAATGACAACACTTGGCAAATTCTTGAATATAGGGAGATAAATCTGAATAAAGGAGGGCTTCCAGATTGGGAGCTTAGATATCTGGAAAATTAGTATTACCTTTGACAGAAATAGGAAGATTAGGAGGAGGGGTAGATTCAGGAAGAAAGATAATAAGTTCAGTTTGGGCTATGTTAAATTTGTGACACTTAGGGAATATCCAGGTGGAGACCTCTAAGGGGCAATAAGAGATGTGGATGTACTCTGGGTATGTATACTTAGGAATCATCTGAATTGAAAGATCATGAATGCATGAAATTTAAAAGAAAAAATCAACCAAATGAGGATGTAGAGAAGAGAGGGTCAAGAAAAGAGCCTGAGGCATATTCACACAAAGGAGTTGGGACATGGAGGATGAACCTGTAGGAGCCATCAAGAAGGATTCTTCATGCAGATAGGAGGAGAACCAAGGCAGAAAAATATCAGACAGGGATGTAGAGCAAAAATTCCCAACTGAATGTGGGAGTCATGAAATTATGATTTCTTATCAGTAAAAGTTTTATTTGTATACCTGTCTTATTTACCTGCATACTTGGGGTAATGTAAAAATTTCTTACAAGTGGAAAAAATTTAAGAAGTCCTCATATAGAGGACCGGATTCAGTCAGAAGGCCTCAGTTCACATTTCATCTCAGCTTTTTTTTCTTTTCTTTTCTTTTTTGCTTAGCAATGCTCCTCAGTACTCTGCACATAATAGATAACTTAAAAATATTTGTTAAGGTGGACTTTTATAACACCTTTTCCCCTAAAATTTCAAAGTTCTTACATTAATATTCCCTAATTTACTGTCATAACATTCTCAGGAAGGTAGTAGGCAAGTAAGAAAACTGAGGCACAGTGATATTATAGGGCTTGTCCAAATTCTCAAAGTGAATCAGCAAAAAAAAAAGTGAAACTAATATGGAATGTTCCTTACTAGACAACAATCTAAATCTTCCCTTCTCCCTGTAATTCTAAGAGAGCTCACTCATATGGATGCTCACCAATGAACCTCTCCTAGAAATTTGGGTAGTAAAAGGTCATTTCTGTTCACCACTGGAAATGAGCAGACAAGTTAAAAAAAAAAAAAGAACAAGGGAGCATGAAGCCTGTGAATAGTGGAAGTCACTCCTTTACTGTCATGTGTATCACTGTAAATAAGAACCTCTGATTTTGAAAAAGAAGGATGATGTGAGAAAGTGCACACACCCAAAAAGATATTACTAGACAAATATACCTGTCATTCACTCTTTCTGAAAGGATTTAATTTGTAATATAAACATCACCATACTGGGAGACTGAAAGAAAAGAAAAATGAAAAGCCAATGATATGTGCTGAAATTGACATAAAATTAGTATGTATAGGGAGAGCGATGATCTTAATAATGAATATGAAGCAATAATTTGCATTTTAACAGACTAAGCAGGAATGTAATTGGGCAAGAAACAAATCTGAATGAATTTCCAGCTATTTCAACATTAAGCACAGCTGCTTGCTAATTGTTAGCATTATAAATTAGGAAAAATCTGTTAAAACTGAAATAAAGTTTGTTTTTAAAGAAAAAAGACACCAATTGCAAATAGATGAACTTCTGCATTGCACTATACAATTTGTTACAAGGAAAAACTATTTCATTGATTTCATTTTTTAAAAAATTATCAGTTAACAGAACACAATGACACCCTTCAACCAAGGATTTCAAATGGTAGTAACCACAAGCTAGTTGGTGAGAGAAGCACAATTAGAGGAATGGAAAGAGAAAAGACTCTCTGGAAGAAGCTTCAGTATACTCTGGTAACTCTACTTATGAAATTTGTTCATTGTTATAAACACCTGCTTTAAAGGAGAAAGAAATAGGTATAATTACACAACCATCATCACTGTTATAAGAATGCATTTATGATTTGGTTTATGCTAAAAGCATATACTTCTTGGTCTATTTGCAAAAATTATCAAAGAATCACAGGATTTCATAGTTAGAAAGGACTCTTTAAACCAACACATATGCACAAAAGAATCCTACCACAATCCTACTCCATGATCATCCAGACTTGACTTGAAGACCTCCAAGGTGAGAAACCTACTTCCTACGGCAGTTCATTCCACTTTTGGGTGGGTTCAACTGTTAAAAGTTACTTTGATACCTAGTCTATATTTGTCTCTTTAAAACTCTCCATCTATCCTAGCTCTACACTCCAAGGTAAAAAAAGAAGAAATCCAACCTTTGTTCCACATGACAACCTTTCGAGAACCTGAAGATAGCAATAATATTCTACCCTCCACTCTATTCATATCTCTCATCTTTTTTTTTTCACCAGGCAAAACATCCCCAGTCTCTTCAAGTAGTTTTCATATGAAGTGAATTGTAAGTCTTTCACCATTCTGGCTGCCTTCTATTTCTCCAGCTCATCAATATCCTTCCCTACTATAATGTTCCAGAATTAAACATGGTAATAATACAGGTGGATCTGACTGGGAAACTTTATGAAAAAAAGGTAAATAGTATCTTTTCTAGGAAAAAGTCATAATTGTAAATCTGAGTCTTCTACCTCTCAGAGTAATAATCACTTGACAGACTGGAAATAGGATCATAGAGAACATTGCTTGGGTGGCCTCTTGAAGGGAAGAAGGGAAGTTCTTCAGAATTATTCAGTATCTGCTACCCTCTAGTTGAAATTCTTCCTAAGGGGTTATCATTATGGTGATTTTTTTCTGGTTTGCTTTGCATAAGGAAATCCAGTCTTGGGGGAGAAAACTAAGGCACACAAAGGTTTAAGCCACCAAATTTTAGAAAAATCATCAATCCACTGTTATCCTGAAATAAAGACTTTGAATTTTTAGTATCCTTTTCTACATCAATATATTATGTAGACAGCCTTTTATATTTGATTTAGTCTAATATGTGATCATTCCTTTAGGAATTGAATAATATTTCTACTTGAAATAATTAATAGTGTATACATATATATACAAATAAAAACATTAACAGTGATGGTCTCCATATGTTTGCACCAGATAGAGAGAACAAAAACATTTTATCAGTACCCTTCCAAAAAAAAGATGCTATTTGGATTCTTCTCCTTTAATTTACTGGAAATGTCCAAGTCGGAATAAAAAGAAAAAGGCCAGACATAAGCAAGCCAAGAAATATCTTGGCAGCATGATTGTTCATTGAAAGGAGACCCTGAATCCATAAATAAATAAATAAAGCAAAACAAAAAACAAACCCAAGCTCTTTCCCACTCCCTGAAGCCTGTAACATCCAGACACACTAGTGACCTGCTTGGCATACTACACAGAAATGAAGGGAGAGAGAGGCAAACAGGAACAGAAATAAGAAGTCTGTGCTGTGGACCAGTGCTGACACTGAGCTCAGGACATATTCTCCAGTTACAAAGGAAGAGATCCTACCTAGTGATCAGGAGAAACATATGAGGAGGAGGGAAAGGCAACAAGAAATCCCCAGGGTAAACTGAAAGGGAAACTTTATACCACCTGAACTAGCCTCAAAGTAGAAACTAGAGAAGGGAGAAATGAATGGGCATTCAGCCAGAGGTATGCTCTCTAACTTGAAGTCAACATTTTCACAGTTTTTAGGATGCACTCAAAATAAAATAATTAAGAGCCTGAGCAAAGGGCAATTTCTACAGAGAAAAAAAAATGCAACTCTGGTAAAAACAAAAATCTTCAATAATGCTGCTCTTCTCTTTCTGTGATCTTTTTCTCTTTCCTGTATTGCTGTAAACCATTTCTGAAACCATCGAGAAAGGATCCATCAGCATTTATATCTTAGTGTAAGTTCAAGTTTATTCTCTGTCCAACAGAAATTTTTTGCCTTATCTCCAATGAAAAGCGCTGTCTCCTTTTAAAGGAATTTGCCAAATTATCCACAAAGCATGGTGAGGTGGAGAGGGAGAATGTAGGATCTTTCTCTCTGCTTTTGAAATGAAAGACAGGAAAACATATACTTTACCCCTATGTTAAAACACCCCCCCACACACACACAAATAAAAAACCACACATTTGACTCCACAAATCAAACCTCTACTGAATCATCTCTCCAATCAACTTTACAGATAAAATGTTAGTTTTTGAAGACTTTAAATAGTTCTTTTTGTAGCTGAGCTTAAATAAAATTTTTCTCAGTAAAGACAATAGTATTTTAAATAAAAAAGAAAATGATAATAAAGGAGACATAGTACAATCTAGGAATCAGAAGACTTGCTGTTCTGTACTGGTTCTGCCAAAAGTTCACTTACCCTTTTGGGGCCTTAGTTTCCTCATCTCTAATATGAGATAATAGAGCATTTCTAATGGAACTAGTATGAAGAAAATCCTTTTCAAATTGTATATAATAATAGCTAGCATTTATACAGTCCTTTAAAAGTTAGCAAAATACTTTACATAAACTATCTCATTTGTTCCTCTCAAAAATCCTTTGACTTTGGTGCTATTATTATCACCATTTTACAGATAAGGAAAGTGAAGCTAAAAAAGTTAAATGATTTTTTCCAGGATCATAGAAATAGATAAGAAAGATACTTTTTGCGTGAGGAAAAAAGATGACACAAAGTTTCTGGTGTTCACTATTACCTGCTACTTGACCTCATACTACTACATTGCTCAAGTTTTCTTGAAACTATAATAAATTGAATTGTTAAATATGTAAAATGCTATTGGTATCATAAATGTCATCTTATTCCACCTTTTCTAAATCGCAAATTTTATCATTTCAGAGCAAACAGAACACTATCTGGCAATTTAACATGCACTTTAACTTTTGGTTTCCCTATTTCAATGCTGACCTTCAACTAGTTGGTCCAAGGTAGAAATCTTCTTGAGTCCATCGATGGTGTAGATTGTTCTCACTCCCTGGGGCAAATTCACATTGTCTGACAGAGTTCTGGTCAGATCAGCCAGCAGAGCTTCAAAAGACCTAAACCGGTCTGGGGAGATGGCATATACAATCCCTTTGAAGTAGCGGTCTCCATTACGATAGAAACGGACTTTCTTGGCTTTCTTCTCCGAGCTGAGGGTCTGCAGAGTGCGGGTACGATAAAAGCTGCAGTGGGCACTATGGGTCGGGCTGGGAAGGCCATTTACCCTAGACCCTCTGCTATATCTCTGCGCTTTATCCCGCTCATCAAAATGTTCCAGTTCCATATCTCTCCCAAAAGACATGTTCAAGATAGAATCTAAGGGCAAGAAAAATAAAGGTAGAAACACACACTGTCATTTTCAATGAAGCAACAAGCATTTATGGAGGGCTTGTTATGTGCCATTTTAAGACAGAATTAATAGGCTCAGGTAGAGAAAATGCAACTATTAGGAACACTATTTAAATGACTGACATTGTTTAAAGTGGCTTCTTTAGTGCAAGAAAGAATCCCAGTCCCCGTCTTAAAAGCTGAATTTATATGTTATTTTGGTAGAGGGAAAGTGGCTTTAAAGTGAAGTGTAAAAGAGTTCATATGTTTTTGAATGCTGTTACATGATGAGAAATTCCTAAAGATAAGGTAAGAAACTATTTGGAGGAATGTCTCTGACTTACATACAGACATATTCTCTCCCTCTCTGTGTCTCTGTGTCTCTGTCTCTCTCTCTGTCTCTCTCTCTCTCCCTCTCTCTCTTCCTCCCTGCTTTCTGTCTCTCTTTCTGTCTGTCTCTCTCTCTCACGCACACATACACAGAGAGAGTTAATCAAAATTAACATAATCAAAACTTGACATTGGTTTTATTCTAACAAATAAATTCCATTTCTTCTGTGGAAGTGCATTCATTGTATTCTACAATTTGAGTGAATAAAAATGCATTTCTAAACATAGTTTGTTTCTTCTTTTTTTGTTTCTGATTAGAGTGGAGCTAAGAGAAAAAAAAAGGTTTGTTTTATCTTTTGAAACAGAGGGTGAAGTTCATCATCCCACTTCCCTTTCAGTTCCCTTCTCCAACTTTATCATTCTCTGAGGATGTCTGTCCTGACTTAAATCTGTAGAGCTTGGTACCTCTAATTAAAAAAAAACACTTTTACCTCAATATTCAATATTAACTAACATGTCATTGAATAATAAATAGTTTAAAATGCTTCTCCTAATTTTTGAATTTTAATATGGGAATCTTGAAAGCCTATAGCTTTCATGACCCAAAAGAACAAATTCTAAACTGTGAGCTTCAGGCACTTTGACATAAAATTGGATGAAAGTACTTTTGAACAGGTGGCCTTCCCAGTGCCATTTAACTCATACCACCAAAGGAGTCACCTACTCATAATGTCAAATATAATATAACTTTAGTGTAGCCTATCCTGACATTAAAAAAACTTGGGTGAGTCAAGTTAAAGTAACAATTTACAAGAATTAAATGTTACAGTGGAAAGAACACTGAATATGGAGTCAGAGAACCTGGCTCTGATTCGTACATTGACATACTACATGTGATTTTAGGCATGTAATTCTGGGACTCAGTTTCCTCCACTGACCAATGAGGAGATTAAAGGAGATGGCCTCTGTGTTTCCTTCCTATTCCAGATATATTATTCTATGACCTCACAGACAAAAGGCAATTAATACAAAGCACTCTAGAAGAAGTAAAATTGTTAAAAATGTATGGTTACTATTAATATGAATAAATGAGACATTCATTCTGTCATTGATCAACTAGATTCCTTAAAAGTAAGGCTGATGGGGGCAGCTAGGTGTCAAAGTGGATAGAGCACCAGCCCTAAAATCAGGAAGACCTGAATTCAAATCTGACCTCAGACACTTAACATGTCCTAGCTCTGTGACCTTTGGCAAGTCACTTAACCCCAATTGCCTCAGCAAAAAAAAAAAAAAAAAAGTAAGGCTGGTCCTTTTAAGCACAATGAGTATGGGCTTTAAAAAAAAGACTCCTAATTGAGACAATGCAAGCTTTAAGAAAATTGTGATTCAATACTGGAACTATCAGAAGGGCAACATATCTTTAGCCCTGAAAGAAAAGAAACAACTCAGACTTTCTGAGAGCACAGTATAACTTACAGCTTCTAATTCTTTGTGGAAAAAAAAGAAGTTACACCCTTCTCATTTATAAAATCAGGAATTAATTTAGAAATTGAATCACTTCAAATAAAATATCATATAGTGTCATTTCAGACAAGTATTAAGGACGAGAGCTGGCTGAGTGGTTATTCAGTATGGGATATGGAGTATCCTGTTGTTATATATTTCTAAAAAGCCAGATCTCTTGTTTTTCTTTTTAGAGGGGTGGGGGAAGGAAATGCTGCCAATATTCATGCCAAGAAACCAGCTCATCAAGCTCTTCACAAAACCAACATTCCCCACAGTTCTAAAGCTGAAGCCAAGATCCAATCTGCTTTGTGGGTTTTGTTTTGTTTCAAGCCAGTTGTAATTCTCCCACCTCCTGGGGGTCACTCCTAAATTTATATATAAAAATCAGGGGCAATACTACAGAAGCTGTGCTATATAGTGTCTATAACCAGAGCATCCAAAGTTTACTATTTGGGAGGGCAGTTCAACTCAATTCAATAAGTATTTATTAAGACTTTACTATATTCCAATGCCACGTATTGTACTGGGGATACAAAGGCAGAAATGGAAGTGGTCCCTGCCTCCAAAGAGTTTGTTTTACTGGATTGCATGAATAAATTTGCTTGATAACTGGTACATTGATAGTGATGTGAGCTGGACCGGAGAATTGTAATAATGGGACAGGAACTACCTAATAAGAAAATTCTCTCTACCAATTCACTTTCCACTTAAGAAAGGTGTCCAGGACAAAGCTTTTTAAAATGTGTATTGCAAACCTATATGTGATCATGTAACTGAATGTGAAGGTTGCAAAAGAACTGGCAATAATAAAATTTTCTCAGGTGAAAAAGGGTTGCAAGGGGAAAAAGTTTAAGACTCTATCCTAGAGCACTGAGAGATTAAATTAATTATCCAGGGTCACATAAACAGCATGCAACAGAAGGGAAATTCAAGCCCAGAGTCTCCTGGTTTTGAGGCTTGCTCTACATCCATTATGCCATACTGACTTTTTCTCTCTACCTAAACCCAAAGTTTATCTAGTCCAGGAGATCTTTACCTTTTTTGCATGCTAAACTTCTTTGGCAATCTGCTTATGTCTTTATACCTCTTTTTTATGCCTCACAAATTAAAACTCAATCATTTTCAAAGCTGTAACTATGGCTTCTAAAGCTCTCCATAAGCTGGTTCCCTCCTACCTTTCCAGTCTCCTTAATCCTTACATTCAACTCTCTACACACATGATACACACAATCTCCTTGCTATTTCTTACACAGAACACTATCTCTACTCCAAGTGCTTTCTCTAGCTGTCCTCCAAACCTGGAATTGTTTCCCTCCTCATCTTCTCCTCCTATATTCTTTAAAGTTCCAGCTAAAAATTTCCCTTCTGGAAGAAGCTTTTCCTAATTCCCCTTAATAATGATGCCTTCCTTCTCAAACCCAATTTATCCTGTGTATATAGGTTATTTGTCATGGTAGTTTGCATGCCAACTCTCCATTAGATTGTGAGCTCCTTGAGAACAGGGACTGTTTTTTTGCTTTTCTTTGTATCACCAGTGTTTAGCACAGTGCCTTACACCCAGCAGGCATTTAATAAATTCTTCTTGATTTTAATTATCTGCTGTAACAAACAAACAAAAAAAACCCAAATAATAGCTCAGCCCAAATCAAAAAAGTAGGCTCTTTTCCCCACCAACCAGAAATTATAGGAATCCTATTCTAAGCCTAAACCCAATCTAAAGCACATATAAGGTATGCCAGATATAGGTAAGGCTTCCCTAGATTTAGCTTGATTTTCCTATTCATTGAGCTTGTGTCTCTCAAAGTAAAGAATGGGTTTACTTAAACTTGGTGGACATAAAATATCTCATTTTTTATTCATTCATTCACTTACTAGCTAGGAAACACAGGTACTAGGCACTCTGAAAAACAGAGAGATGAATAACCTCAGATGCCTCTGGGAAAGAAACTTGCAGTATCAGAGGAAAAGAGGTTTTCTCTTAACACAAAGCTTTTTCTACAAGGTTACCATTCCAAGAACTAGGAATCTCTGTTTTCTTTAGAATGTCTAACCTTTTAAGAAGACAACTTCCTCATCCCTGGCACTATCCAAGGGATTCCATTTGCAACCTTACACACACACACACACACATTTTCACCCATGTCTATTGAAAGATTACACTGCAGGTGAATGGAAAGGCATAGGATAAAAGACATACTTTAAGCATTGCAAATATATTGTATATATAGATATCATATATATGTATATTTTCATACATACATAATAAACCCTCTAATGCAAAGAGAAACTCATTTCTATTGTTCAACAGCATGTGAACCTTATTTTAAGCCTCATTCTAAGTGTGCATACATGTGATGTTTCATAAAACACTGCCCTACTTTTTTTGGGTACTAAAGAAAGGTGACTGATTATGTGGAAATATACACTACCTCATCTACTCATACACACCCCTGCAGTGCAATCAGTGAGTGTGACTGGAATTTGTTAGATTCAAGGCATTCAGAGGTGCAATATATGCAAGATCTGCATATTGGATTAGACCTTTTCTCTCATCAGTATATCCAGCAGAGATCCTGTTCAAATGCTATCTTCAAAAGATGTCTCTTTTGTGGGCCAATGCAGGGGTTGTGTCTTCCAACCCCTGCTCTCTCTAGGAGGAAAATACCATTTCCTCCCTGCATGCTTTTAACACTGCAGGCGCTAATCTGTACATGATGCTGCCTCGCCATCAGAACTACACAAGCAAATGTAATTACAGCCCAGGCTACAGAACAGCCCGACTCAAAATTAAGCCGGTCACCCCTTGAGGTGCTTAAGTCTCACCATCACACAGTCAAAATCCCACACAATAAAGGCCTGGCCCCACTGCTCAGCCATCGAGGAACAGAGTTGGTCCTCGCTCCACAGCTGACTCTGACAATGACAAACACCTTTCTGCCTCCCCATTCCTGTCCCTTTCCTTCCATCCTCCCTGGAAACGTGGAGCTAAAGAGCGCAAAATGCAGTCACCCGCTCCCAAGCCCAGGCTCTCCCTTTTAAAGTAGCACTGGCCACTAGACAAAAGGGTCCGGTACCCACGGCCCAGGGGCCCAACCCCACACAATGCCCCTGGGCTGGGCAGGGCTGGGCTGGGCTGCTTCGGCAGCCGCCTTTCTAGGAACAGTCTGGAGGAGGAGACGACTGCCTCTCAGGAAGGCTGCCAGCCCGGGCCCAAAGCGCTGTCTCTAGAAGATCTCCTTCCTAACCAGCCACAGCCCGGAGACGCTGGGGGTGGTGGTGGGGGGAGGCGAGGGATCTGCCCGGTCGCCCCCCGGGCTCTGCAGAAGCGGCTCAGGCACACTCACCGGATCCGCAGAGAGACACTGCTAAGTGTCTTTGTTAACGGTTCTGTCTGCCGGCGCCTCCGCTGCTCCTCTCCTCGCCTGGGTGATGCTGCTGTTGCTGGTGGTGGTGGTGGTGGAAGCAGCTACGGTACCAGTAGTGGTGGTGCGAGCGGTGGTGAGGCTGGGCTGCAGCAGCTGCTCGGGCTCCGCGTTTTCAGCTTCTGCCCTTATTGCAGTGATTTGCATTAGCCCGTCCTTATTGAAATGCGGCTCTTCTCAGCAGCCTCGCTCTGCCACTCTCCAGCTTCTCTCTAGAGGAGGGCGGCGGCAGCGAGCGCGCTCCCTTTTCTTCTCTCCCTCTCTCTGCACCCCCCACCCCTTTCCTCCTCTCCCTCCCTCTTCGAGCACGCGCCCGAGGCCCCCGCCCTCCTCTCCTTCCCACCCTGGAGTTGGGTGGCTTCACGCCCCCTCAGGGCTCCCTCTGGTCTTGGTGATCTCAGTCCCCACTACCCCCCACCTGACCGCAGCATCCAGACATTTTTCAGGTCCCCCAGGAGTTGAACCACTGGGTGCGAAGGGCTATTCTGGTCGCGACTACTTGAGTGTCCCCTTGACGGGAGTGGAGAAGGGGGCCCAAAGGGAGGAGTACGGTGGGGACAACCGGTACTTAGTGAAGATGTTTGAAGGCAGAGGGCAAGGCGGCTGGGGAGGGGGCAGAGTGAAAGGAAGGGGCTTGGGGCTGTGTCAGCTTCCCAAATAGGGGGTGGGGCACAAAGGTGTGAGTGACAAGCAGTAAGAAGGCAAGAAGGAACAGTAGTTTCTTCCACCACGATTCCCTCTCAGATCTTTAATTCAGCCACTATTACTTTCAAGCCACCTCTAGGATTGTCTTCCTCTCTCTCTGTCTCCCCAATCCTGTCACCCCTCCTCTCCAATTTTTTATGCAACGACTCTTCCCCCTTTAATATTCCATTCCCCTCTTTCCCTAGGGATGAGCTGATCAGTTCCACCAGAAACTGTAGCGGGCTCCCAGAAGGCTGTCCCAACCCCCTGCTTGTGCCACAGGGCTGATGGCGCCAGACATGTTCATATAATGCACACTAACCCCCACCTGCCCCGAAGACATTATTGTCACCCTACACTAGAAATGTTGACATCCTCTTCAGATTTGAATGTCACACCAGACCCATTGGTTATTGTTTTCTACTGGAAACCTTAAAGCAGAAATGGATTCCTGGACAATGGAAAGCCCCTATGACCTAATCTTGAAATTCATCCCGTTCCCACGAATCCTCCCCATCATCTGTGATGAGGATAGCTGTGTCCAGAAAAAAAAAGAAAAGGAAAAGAAAAAGGGAAAAAAAAAGTATAGAGAATGTAAACTCTTCTATAGCTTGACTTCAGTTTTCAACCTGAATTTGGAATCAGTTAGACTACCTTTTATTATCATTTCCATTCCTCTCCCCAGCGACTACCGTAAATAGGCTTAATTTCTCCCTCATGGTTTACATATTTCAAATGAAAAAGGTTATCATTTGTCACTAAGTTGCTGAAGTGAACTTTCTATCTTCAATTACTCCACAGGTACTGATCATGGTAATTAATAAAATCACTTTAACATTCTTTCAATTTGTTGCAAATCCTAAAAAAACAAAAAACAAAAAAAATTAGTTACAAAAGACAGCTCAAATAACATGCATGTTACATATTCTAATAGTTGCATTGGAGCTTTTCAACAGCTATAAGGACCGAAGAATAAGGTAACTAAATTCTCTAAATGCAAAATACTGAATCTATATCCAACACCTTAGGAGGTAGGGAAGAAGTATGAAGACAGATTGAATTACATTCTTGAAGAAAATAGAGATTGTGTCTTTTATTTATTCTAATCAATGACCAGGAAAATATTCCTTCTTACAAAATACTCAAGTAATCACAATTCCATCCCTACATATGTACTTTAGGATTTTTCTCCTCTACAATTTTAGCTTAGTTCCAGCTGTCTCAAGTAACTCCACAAAGTGTGGAAAGAGCCCCATGACCTAATGCAGCCAATTAACTGCTTAGCCTCTCCTTGATCCAACTACTTGCTAGAAACAAATTAGTTATTTTTCAAAGTAGTTTTAACTCTTTCAGGAGTCTAGGTTGTTGCCATTTGGTAATTAAATAATATGGGATAGTGAATGGTATCCTGGTGGCCTGAAAGAATAGATGCAACTTCCAGAAGTGGCTTATTTGTGGAATTAAAATGCAATTATTTAGCCATGGGATGTAAGCATTTTCCAAAGGGTACTCTAGTGGCCTGAAAGAGTTAATGCAACTTCCAACAGGGCTTAACCATGCCAGAGAATAGCCTAAGCTGGGAGAAAGCCTTGACTCAAGTTTTATGACTTTAAAGTAAAATGCCTCCTTGCAGAAATAAAATTAACCAGTGAATTTGCAAAAGAATCTCAAGAAAATAAAATTAAGGGATCTTCTGTCATTTCCTTTAATTTTTTAAGGAATTATTCAAAAAAGTTATTAAATTGATGCTACCTTAAGCACTTTTTCATCTATCTCTTCATTACATCATATTATAGCTGACCAAAACCATATTTTCCTTTAATTCCCTCAGAGCAAAAATATTCAGTGAGAAGTTACTTGGCATCCCTGCAAGGTGTTGTTATTATTGTTGTTGCTATTTAAACTTCACTTTATGTTCTCTTTAAACTCCGTGTCACCTACTTTTCCTGAATTCCCATGAACATATCCACCATTGGGGCAGCTAAGTGGTGAAGTGGATAGAGTACCAGCCCTGAAGTCAGGAGGACCTGAGTTCAAATGTGACCTCAGACACTTAACACTTCCTAGCTGTGTAACCCTGGGCAAGTCACTTAATCCCAATTGCCTTAGGGGAAAAACATATCCACAATCATACTACCATCATACAGATCTCTACATTTCTCATCCAGATCCATTTTGCAAAATTGTGCTCTTACATTAAGAACCTTTGGGTTAGATAAAATGAACTCTAGTTAGTCAGTATGGCCTTGGGCAGGAGCTAAAAATCCAAAGAACTGTGCTATAGTGAGGTCATATTATTCATTAATTCTATGACAATTAATACTAAGATGTAGAATGTATTTTTTCTTTTGCTAAGGCATTTGGGGGTGAGTGACTTGCCCAGGATCACACAGCTATGAAGTGTTGTGTCTGAGACCAAATTTGAACTCAGGTCCTCCTGACTTCAGGAGATGTAAAATGTAGATGTAAAATCTTTTATTGAGAGAATGTTCTTATAAGGTGATGGCTCTTGGTACTCAGTAGGGGATGAGAGGGTATTACACAAACAGAAAAATATAGAAAGAGGAGAGACTGGAAAGACTGACTAAAACCTACAGCATTTTGCCTAGGGCTGGACTGGTTCCACTGTCTATCAGTGGCTGAAATACTACAATTAACAATTCATTACTTTGATATCACCATGTCTAGATAAAGCTGAGCTATGTTGTTATTATCATTCCTGGCATGAAGGGGTGGTATATAACAGGGAGATCTAAATAAGAGGAAAAGCTACTGCTGCTGAAAGGAGATAATTAAACTGACTGAAATCATGAAACCATTTGGTGGATTTGGTTGTTCCTTGAACAGCATCCAGATCTGAATTCCAGAGTTTGGAATGGGTATGGATCCAATGATTAGACTCCCTAGAAACATCCCTGACAAAGCATGATACTGTTTCACTCCCAGCTAGGAGGCAATAGGTAAATAACTTGAACAAATTTCAAAATGGTGTAACCTCTCCCCCACCCCATTCCTTCGGGTCTTATATATATATTTCTTTTTTAATAAAGCTTTTTATTTGCAAAACATATGAGTGACCTTTCAACACTGACCTTTGCAAAAAAACTTTTTTTTCCCCAAGCTTTTCCTTTCCCTCCCCCCGCCCCCCACCCCTAGATGACAGGTAATCTAATACATGCTAGATAGGATAAATTATATGACAAGTACAATACATGTATACATATCTATACAGTTATTTTACTGCACAAGAAACATCAGATCTAGAAAGAGAAGAGGAAAAAAAACAACCTAAGAAGGAAAACAGAATGCATGGAAATATTCACAGAAAGTGTTAAAATGCTGTGTTGTGGTTCACTCTCAGTTCCCACAGGCCTCTCTCTGGATGTATATGACTATCTTCATCGCAGAACAACTGGTTTGAATCACATCATTGTTGAAGAGAACCATGTCCATCAAAATTGATCATCGTATAGTCTTGTTGCTGTGTATAATGTTCTCCTGGTTCTGCTGATTTCACTCAGCATCAGTTCATGCAAGTCTCTCCAATCCTCTCTGAAATCCTCCTGTTGGTCATTTCTTACAGAACAATAATATTCCATAACATTCATATACCATAATTTATTCAGCCATTCTCCAATTGATGGGCATCTTTTTAATTTCCAGTTTCTTGCCACTACAAAAAGGGCTGCCACAAACATTTTTGCACATGTGGGTCCCTTTCCCTCCTTAAAAATCTCTTTGGGATATAGGCCCAGTAGAAACACTGCTGGGTCAAAGGGTATGCACTGTTTGATAACTCTTTGAGCATAGCTCCAAATTGCTCTCCAGAATGGTTGGATCCGTTCACAGTTCCACCAACAATGTATCAGTGTCCCAGTTTTCCCACATCCCCTCCAACAGTTATCATTATCATTTCCTGTCATTTTAGCCAATCTGACAGGTGTGTAGTGGTATCTCAGAGTTGTCTTAATTTGCA